>ONZH01003516.1:0-26263 GCA_900303285.1 Rhinella marina | reverse complement strand
GGGAAGTAGTGACTCGGCCCTGGCTTCTCCCTCGTCGCAGCCCTCTGGCTCTCTCAACAGCTTGTGGTGCTGATGTCGTCTCACAGTCTGAACCACTGCCTCCAGTTGCCTCATCCACCCAAGTAGGATCTGTCCCCTCATCATCCCCCAGGTCTTCCTCAGACTCCACAGTCACGTCCCTGAAAACTACGTCCGACAACAATGTCTTGTCATCTTCCACCAGCTCCTCAGACGCCACTGCTAACTCCCCACTCTCATAACCCGGAGACAGCAAAAGGTCCTGAGAATCAGGGCATAGCAGCTCGTCCACTGGCACATCAGGGAAGTGGTGGCTGAAGAGTTTCATGGATAAATTTTGTCCGTGGGACATACCCGTAGAGGGTTCTGGCTGGGGAGAAGGAGGGCGAGTTGGAGGACAGACACCCTGGCTCAGAGAAGTCGACTGGCTGAATGAGGGAGCAGACGAAACATGGCTGGACGTGCTCTCTGCAATCCACTTAACCACCTCCTGTTGTTGTTTGGGGTCTGTCAGAGTTGTAGGACGCTGCCCTACCAACTTCTGGAGTTGACCAGGCAGCCTGACCTTACGTGTTTCCACTGTACCCACAGCAGCCGGCATTGTGTCACCACGCACACCACGGTCATCACCGCTGACCACAGCACCACCACGATTCCCACCTCTCCCTCCACGACCACCTCTTCCACCTCTCCCAGCTCTTCCCCCTCTCCCCCTGACCCTGGGGTTCTCCATGTGCACAGTAGCAGTATTATACTATTATAATTGTAAAGATTCAATACAGTATCTACAGACTGTGAGGTATATAGCAGGCTGATGAAATTTTTTTCCCAACTCACTGCACCGTGTATTACAGATCAGTGAAATTCAACGGACAATATAGATACGCAGGTAATATTATTTTTCACACCTATCCCAAAAAAAAAAATTTACGCAGCTTGCGCAAATAAAACTGGAATCTACAGATCAGTACGGTATCTATAGACTGTGCGGTTTATAGCAGGCTGATGAAATTTTTTTTCCCAACTCACTGCACTGTGTATTACAGATCAGTAAAATAAAACGGACAATATAGATACATATGCAGGTAAAATTATTTTCAGACCTATCCAAAAAAAAATGTACGCAGTTTGCGCAAATAAAACTAGAATCTACAGATCAATACGGTATCTATAGACTGTGAGGTATATAGCAGGCTGATGAAATGTATACCCTAGTCACTGCACAGTCATGCACAGGAATATATCTGTTTACAGATGTATAGTTTGAGCTATGTGGCTGGACAAGGTGTACCAGGCACAGCTCTGCACAGAATACAGGCTTACAGCATATACTGATTTTTTCTAACAGAATCAATTAGTTTTTAAAAGACTGTTGGGGCTTCCTATCCTGCACAGAATACAGGCTTACAGCATATACTGTATACTGTTCTTCAGAGTATAGTCTTTAAAAAGACTGTTGGGGCTTCCTAACCTAACTCCTAACTGCTTGCTGCACACACTACACTAGCTAACACTGTCTGTCTCTTCTCCTTCCCAAAGCACAATGAGGCTGATGGTGCAGGTCCCTACCTTATGTAAATTTAGGTCACATGTCACTGCCAGCCAATCACTGCTGGGGAGGTATAGGGGCTGTTACATCACAGCAGGTGTTCCCACAGGCTTCCCTTTGATGCTGATTGGCTGAAAAAAATGGGCATTTCAAACTTGCAGGGACGCACGAATAATCACGAGTCCGCGCCGCCTCGGGATGCCGAGCCGAAGCGGGCAATATTCGTACGAATCACTAATATTGCCGATTCGATTCGCTCATCACTACTACTAACCTTTCAGCTTCAATGTTTCTACATGTTTATTATCCATAGCAATATAATATGCAGAATCACTCCCACCCAATGTCACAGGTGTCTCTCCCCAGGTGCTGATTTTCTGTATCTCTTATTTTTCTGTCCTGAGTTACAATCCTTTTGGAGGGTGAACACCCCTCAGATGTGTCTTCTGGGGCTTATGGAGAAGGATAAGTGCTTATATCACACTCAACTACTGCTACACAAAACACTGTTTTTGGCCCATAAGTCAGTGGCATTGAGATGGAGGCTAGATGTCCTCCATCTGTTTCTCAATGGTGCAATTTGGTTAATACTGTGCTTAGCTATGAAATAATTGTTTACAAGAATAGAACGCATATAAATATATTTCACAAAGTATGGGATTACTGGTGCAATTCTCCTCTGTATATAAGCAGCAGGTTTTTCTGTAATCCATAGCTTCTGCTCACCTCAATTAGGGTTCTATTTTATCTTGAGCCACATCTCCCCAGGATGCTCATTACCCTCTTAAGACTCAAATAGATACTAGTGCATTATTATTAATTTGGCACCTTCCATTTTTTTTATACTATACTAGCAGAAAGACCTGGCTTCGCCTGGGTATATTTCATCTATTTATTTAATGTTTCTGTGTGTCATTGCAGAGAGAAAGTCAATGCAGCTGACAGAAATTGATTTTTACCTTCATTTTTTGAATCCCTATTGGCTGCGGAGTGGGAGGGGGTGTGGTTTAATGGGACACGGAGGGGGGGGGTTAATTCCTTCATTTCACGGTGGCCTGAATTATAGGTTAATGCCATGGTAATTTGAGGAAACACAATGGGTAACAGTGGAAGAAAACATTGCTTTGCGCGGGTATATTTAATCTATTTCATTTAATGTTTCTGTATATTGTTGCAGAAAGAAATCCAACCTCCCTCCCACCCCTGCAGATGACAGAAGTTGATTTTTACCTTCATTTTTTCAATCCCGTTGGCTGCGGAGTGGGAGGGGGCATGGCCTGACAGAGTTGGAGCGTGGTTTCCCGAGATCTGGGGCGGGGGTCAGAGTGGCATGAATTACAGGTCGATGACATGGTAATTTATGGGGACCCGCAATGGATAGCAGTGGAAAAAAACATCTTTTATTAGTACTGAATGGTCATAGTCTAAAATTAGTCAATTTCATCTACGATTTTTGTGTGTTGTTGCAGAGAGAAATTCACCCTCCCACCCCTGCAGCTGATTTTTTTCAATCCCCGTTGTCTGCGGAGTGGGAGGGGGAGTGTCCTGGCAGAGTTGTGGGTGTGGATTATCAAGATGCTTCGAACGGTTGTAGTCTGAAATTAGTCTATTTCATCTAAAATTTTGTGTGTCATTGCAGAGAGAAATTCACCCTCCCACCCCTGCAGCTGACAGAAGTTTATTTTTCCGTTCATTCTTTCAATCCCTGTTGGCTGCAGAGTGTGAGGGGGCATGACCTGACAGAGTTGGGGGTGTGGCTTAGCAAAGCGCTTCGTATAGGTGATTTAATCTATTTCATTTAATGTTTCTGTGTGTCGTTGCAGAATGGCTGCAGAGTGGGAGGGGGCGTTGTCTGACAGAGTTGGGGGCGTGACTTAGCAAGACGATTCGAACAGTTGTAGTCTATAATTAGTCTATTTTATCTAAAATTTTTGTGTGTCGTTGCAGAGAGAAATTCACCCTCCCACCCCTGCAGCAAACAGAAGTTTATTTTTACCTTTATTTTTTCAATCCCGTTGGCTGCGGAGTGGGAGGGGGCATGGCCTGACAGAGTTGGAGCGTGGTTTCCCGAGATCTGGGGCGGGGGTCAGAGTGGCATGAATTACAGGTCGATGACATGGTAATTTATGGGGACCCGCAATGGATAGCAGTGGAAAAAAACATCTTTTATTAGTACTGAATGGTCATAGTCTAAAATTAGTCAATTTCATCTACGATTTTTGTGTGTTGTTGCAGAGAGAAATTCACCCTCCCACCCCTGCAGCTGATTTTTTTCAATCCCCGTTGCCTGCGGAGTGGGAGGGGGAGTGTCCTGGCAGAGTTGTGGGTGTGGATTATCAAGATGCTTCGAACGGTTGTAGTCTGAAATTAGTCTATTTCATCTAAAATTTTGTGTGTCATTGCAGAGAGAAATTCACCCTCCCACCCCTGCAGCTGACAGAAGTTTATTTTTCCGTTCATTCTTTCAATCCCTGTTGGCTGCAGAGTGTGAGGGGGCATGACCTGACAGAGTTGGGGGTGTGGCTTAGCAAAGCGCTTCGTATAGGTGATTTAATCTATTTCATTTAATGTTTCTGTGTGTCGTTGCAGAATGGCTGCAGAGTGGGAGGGGGCGTTGTCTGACAGAGTTGGGGGCGTGACTTAGCAAGACGATTCGAACAGTTGTAGTCTATAATTAGTCTATTTTATCTAAAATTTTTGTGTGTCGTTGCAGAGAGAAATTCACCCTCCCACCCCTGCAGCAAACAGAAGTTTATTTTTACCTTCATTTTTTCAATTCCCATTGGCTGCGGAGTGGGAGGGGGCGTGACCTGACAGAGTCGGGGGCGTGGATTAGCAAGACGCTTCACATGGATGTATTTAATCTATTTCATTTAATGTTTCTGTGTGTCGTTGCAGAAAGAAAGTCAACCTCCCACCCATCCCTGCAGCTGACAGAAGTTGATTTTTACCTTTATCTTTTCAATCCCTGTTGGCTGCAGAGTGGGAGGGGGCGTGGCCTTACAGAGTCGGGGCGTGGCTTAGCAAAGCGCTTCGCATAGGTGCATTTAATCTATTTCATTTAATGTTTCTGTGTGTCGTTGCAGAATGGCTGCGGAGTGAGAGGGGGCGTGGCCTGACAGAGACGGGGCGTGGCTTAGCAAAAGGCTTCGAACGATTGTAGTCTATAATTAGTCTATTTTATCTAAAATTTTTGTGTGTCGTTGCAGAGAGAAATTCACCCCCCCACCCCTGCAGCAAACAGAAGTTTATTTTTACCTTCATTTTTTCAATTCCCATTGGCTGCGGAGTGGGAGGGGGCGTGACCTGACAGAGTCGGGGGCGTGGATTAGCAAGACGCTTCGCATGGGTGTATTTAATCTATTTTATTTAATGTTTGTGTGTGTTGTTGCAGAAAGAAAGTCAACCTCCCACCCATCCCTGCAGCTGACAGAAGTTGATTTTTACCTTTATTTTTTCAATCTCTGTTGGCTGCGGAGTGAAAGGGGGTGTGGCCTGATGAAGTCGGGGTGTGGCTTAGTGAGACCTGGGGCGGGGGTTTTAAGTACTTCTTTTAGGGTGGCCTGAATTAAAGGTCAATACCATGCTTATTTATGAGCCCACGCAATAGACAGCAGTGGAGGAAAACATCTTTTATTACTACTGAACTGTAGTAATAGAAAAACACATAAGTTATATTTATGGAAACCGGAATACCTTTAACAGTGTCAGTGAATAGAAATGGATGAGATCCTCAGCTGCTGATAATTACCTGGTTGTTATGGAAACCTGCCCTCCCTGTGTGCCTTTGCAGAGAATGGCAGTTGGAGTTTAAAACCAAAGTTCCCAGTTGTAATGTTGGCTAATGGAGATCATATTTTGGGAATATCTCAGGAACGGTATGTCCTAGAGAGATGAGACCTGGTCTAAAACCTGATGTACCTGTGTGCCGAATTTGGTGAAAATCGGTCCAGTAGTTTGGTCGCGCATAGAGAACAGACAGACAGACAGAAACTCATTTTTATATTATTAAGAGATTATCTTGTGGACGCTTACTTGCTCATTCACTCAGATGTATGCTGTATGTGTTATAATATATGTACTACATGCATTGTTTGTTGGTTTTAATCTTCAATAGAGATGAGCGAATCTATTCGTTGATTCGCTGATTCGTATCGAATCTTGGAAATTTTTAGCTGCGAAGCGAATCCGAATATTAGGTGATTCTCTTCAGCTTTGTACGCATTCGCTAGTTGTCCTATAAATTATACGCTATTGCTACGTATAAGTTACTCTATACGCTGGTGCGTACGAATTTAATTCATTAGCAAAATTTTACTGTTAGTTCGTTTATTGTGCCCAAAAGCCCGGGAAGAAAGCGGTCACCTGACCTAGTGGGCAGGGCTTGCTCTGATTGGCTCAGGCTCGGTAAGCCAGTGATGCATCACTTCTGCTGTGACTGCTGAGACGAGCAGAAGCACTGTGTGTGAAGTTCTGAGACTCTGAGACCTGTTTTGTGAAAATTGGGGTGTAATTGCTCTATGAATCCATATTACACATACCAGGGATACTGCAGGGCAAGTGCAGGGCCAGTTCAGGGCTAGTAATTAATCAGGCAGGGAGAGAGAGACAGGGAGAGATAGGGAGAGACAGGGAGATACAGGGACAAAGACCAGCTGCAGGGCCACAGAGTGAATTGAACAATGTCTGGAATGGATAAGCAAAAGGGGTGCAGTTCCAGCCAGACCTCAAGCTCTAAAAAAAAATGAGAAAGTGGCACAGGGCAGAGGTGCCAAAGGACCTGTAGCCGGAGCATCTACTAGTAGTATTCGCAATACTTGGCCGTTGTTCCACCAGGCTAACACGCCAAGGCGCAAAATTGTGGTGGAGGAGAAAGTGGATGAGGTAGTGGGGTGGATGATCTGCTGTCATCTGCTGATACAGTATCCATATGAAGCCAGGGGTCAGACTCAGAGCGTTTCTCCTGCTCCACCATTCCTCTCCAGCAAAGCCCTTCATTTTCGTATGCAATTTGTAATATCAGGATAAAAGACACCTGTCCACAACCTCAAACAGTCACACTCCAAACTCCACTATGGTGAAGACCAAAGAGCTAGTGAAGGACACCAGAAACAAAATTGTAGACCTGCACCAGGCTGGGAAGACTGAATATGCAATAGGCAAGCAGCTTGGTGTGAAGAAATCAACTGTGGGAGCAATAATAAGAAAATGGAAGACATACAAGACCACTGATAATTTCCTTCGATCAGGGGCTCCAGGCAAGATCTCACCCTGTGGGGTCAAAATGATTACAAGAACTGTGAGCAAAAATCCCAGAACCACACAGGGGGGCCTAGTGAATGACCTGCAGAAAACTGGGACCAAAGTAACAAAAGCTACCGTCAGTAACACACTACGCCGCCAGGGACTCAGATCCTGCAGTGCCAGACGTGTCCCCCTGCTTAAGCCAGTACATATCCAGGCCCGTCTGAAGTTTGCTAGAGAGCATTTGCATGTTCCAGAAGAGTATTGGGAGAATGTCATATGGTCAGATGAAGCCAAAGTACTGTTTGTTTGGTAGAAACACAACTCCTCATGTTTGGAACACCATACCTACTGTGAAGTATGGGGGTGGCAACATCATGCTTTGGGGCTGTTTCTCTGCAAAAGGACCAGGACGACTGATCCATGTACATGAAAGAATGAATGGGGCCATGTATTGTGAGATTTTGAGGGCAAACCTCCTTCCATCAGCATGGGCATTGAAGATGAAACTTGGCTGGGCAGCATGACAATGGCAGCATGACAATGATCCCAAGCACACCGCCAGGGATGTTGCATTTTCTCTCCGGACGCCTCTCAGCAGAGGTTAACGTGTTGTGGCCGGATCCGCGGCCCACCCCCATTACGGTGAATGGGGCCGGAGCGCAGTTCCAGCCCCACACGTGCACTTGCGGTATCACAGATCCGGCGGGCTGTTCACCCACCAGAACAGCCTGCCGGAGCCCCACACCGCAAGTGTGGAAGTATCCTAATTCAACCCAATTTGAGAATTGAGGCGTAATAGATCTGAGTATGTATTAAACACGGTGGGCACCCCAATAACAGTTAAATTACCCTACTTATTCACCCCAATTTGAGAATCAAGGTGTAATAAAATTGCATATCTATTAAACAAGGGGGACACCCCAATAACAGTTACATTACAAATCTTATTCACCCCAATTTGAGAATAAAGGCATAATAGAATTGCTTATCTATTAAACAAGGTAGACACTGTTCAGTTCAGTTACCTCTGTGCAGGGACTGATGGAAACTGAGCTGTGTCCTATGGATCCTTTCAGCTTCTGATTACACAGCCTGCACTTTCCCTGCTGTCTCCCTATGCTCTCCCTATGATTTCCCTACACTGTTCCTACACTTTCCCTGCAGTCTCCTTATCCAAGATTCTACATTTAAAGCTTTGTTAAACACTGTCCCTAGCACTTGTCACATCTCTCCATATGCTCAGTTCAATGTAAAATGGCTGAGACCGAGCAGGATTAGGTTTAGATTTTTAAGGGGCTTTGAAAGAATTGTCAAAACTGGAGAGGGGCAGGGGTCTGCCTTTATGAAAAGGCCTGTCTAAAGCCCACACTCCGGGAAGATATAAGT
The DNA here is from genome assembly GCA_900303285.1 of Rhinella marina. Taxonomy (NCBI): domain Eukaryota; kingdom Metazoa; phylum Chordata; class Amphibia; order Anura; family Bufonidae; genus Rhinella; species Rhinella marina. Next base: position 18,063 of record ONZH01003516.1, on the reverse strand, counting down.
GAGGGACATGAAGATGAGGAGTTATTATGGGGGACTTCAACTACCCAGATATAGACTGGGAAACTGAAACCTGTATATCTCATAAAAAAACAGGTTCTTGGAAATAACCAAAGACAATTACCTTTCCCAACTGGTTCAGGACCTGACTAGAGGGACGGCCATACTGGACTTAGTATTAACCAATAGACCTGACAGAGCAACAGATGTGCAGGTTGGGGGACACCTGGGAAATAGTGACCATAATATAATAACCTTCAAATTGTCATTCAAAAAAGCGTTTCTTCATGGAGGAACAAAAATACCAAGCTTCAAAAAAGAAAAATTTAGCCAACTAAGAGAGGCCATATGCCTAACTAACTGGGACAAAATCCTCAAAAATAAAAATAAAGCCACAAAATGGGATATTTTAAAAGCATCCTAATATCTAATTGTGAGAGGTACATACCTTATGGAAATAAAAGGATAAGAAACAAGAAAAAAACAATGTGGATAAATAGAACTGTTAAGAAAGGAATAAATGACAAAAAGAAAGCATTTGAATCACTAAAACAGTAGGGTGGCGAGGAAGCATTGAAAAACTAAAAGGAAAAAAAATTAGAATATGTAAAAGACAAATAAAAGCAGCCAAACTAGAGACTGAGAGATTAATCGCGAAAGAGAGTAAAACTAACCCTAAAATGTTCTTCAATTATATAAATACTAAAAAGTATAAATCTGAAGGTGTCGGCCCCTTACAGAGTATTGAAGGGGGAGTTGCAGAGAGCGATAAGGAGAAAGCAAAACTATTAAATATGTTTTTCTCCACTGTATTCACTGAGAAAAATAAACTGTCAGATGAAATGCAGAATATAAAAGTAAATTCCCCATTGAAAGTGCCCTGTCTGACCCAGGAAGAAGTACAGCGACGTCTTAAAAAAGATTAAAATAGACAAATCGCCAGGACCGGAAGGCATACACCCCCGTATCCTAAGAGAATTAAGTAATGTCTTAGCCAGACCCGTATTTCTGATATTGAAAGACTCTATACTGACAGGGAGTGTTCCAGAGGATTGGCGCATAGCAAATGTGGTGCCAATATTCAAAAAGGGTCCAAAAACAGAGCCTGGGAACTATAGGCTGGCAAGTTTAACATCTGTCGTGGGAAAACTGTTTGAGGGTTTTCTAAGAGATGCTATCTTGGAGTTCCTCAATGAAAATAAGCAAATAACTCCATATCAGCATGACTTCATGAGGGATCGGTCATGTCAAACTAATTTAATCAGTTTCTATGAGGAGATAAGTTGTAGACTTGACCGCGGCAAATTAATGGATGTCGTATATCTGGACTTCTCCAAAGCATTTGACACTGTACCACATAAAAGGTTAGTATATAAAATGAGAATGCTTGGCCTGGGAGAAAATGTCTGTATGTGGGTAAGTAACTGGCTCAGTGATAGAAAACAGAGGGTGGTTATTACCGGCACATACTCAGATTGGGTCACTGTCACTAGTGGGGTACCACAGGGGTCAGTATTGGGCCCTATTCTCTTCAATATATTTATTAATGATCTTGTAGAAGGCTTGCGCAGTAAAATATCAATTTTTGCAGGTGACACTAAACTGTGTAAGTAATTAACACAGAACAGGACAGTACACTGCTACAGAAGGACCTGGATAGATTGGAGGCTTGGGCAGAGACGTGGCAGATGAGGTTTAACACTGACAAATGTAAGGTTATGCACATAGGAAGGAATAATGCAAGTCACCAGTACATACTAAATGGTAAAACTCTGGGTAACACTGACATGGAAAAGGACCTAGGAATTTTAGTGAACAGCAAACTAAGCTGTAGAAACCAGTGTCAGACAGCTGCTGCCAAGGCCAATAAGATAATGGGTTACATCAAAAGAGGCATAGATGCCTGTGATGATAACATAGTCTTGCCACTTTACAAATCAAGTTAGACCACACATGGAGTACAGTGTACGGTTCTGGGCTCTTGTGAACAAATCAGACATAGCAGAGCTGGAGAGGGTTCAGAGGAGGGCAAATAAAGTAATAACTGGAATGGGTGGACTACAGTACCCAGAAAGATTATGAACATTAGGGTTATTCACTATAGAAAAAAGACGATTGAGGGGAGATCTAATAACTATGTATAAAAATATCAGGGGTCAGTACAGAGATCTCTCCCATGATCTTTTTATCCCAAGGACTGTGACCGTGACGAGCGGACATCCTCTGCCTGGAGGAAAGAAGGTTTGTTCACAAACATAGAAGAGGATTCTTTATGGTAAGAGAAGTGAGACTATGGAACTCTCTGCCTGAGGAGGTGGTGATGGTAAGTTCACTAAAAGAGTTCAAGAGGGGTCTGGATGTATTTCTGGAGTGTAATAATATTACAGGTTATAGTTACTAGAGATGAATTGTTGATCCAGGGAGTAATTCTGATCGGAGTCGGGAAGGAATTTTTTCCCCTAAAGTGAGGAAAATTGGCTTCTACCTCACAGGGTTTTTTGTGCCTTCCTCTGGATCAACTTGCAGGATAACAGGCCGAACTGGATGGACAGATGTCTTTTTTTGGCCTTATAAACTATGTCACTATGTTACATCACAGGGGCTGGCTAGCTGCTGATTGGCTGGCTGCACTGCATTATGGGTGATCTCTTGTTCCCATGTTTCTTATGAAGTGTTCTTCGTTCCGAATTCCAGGGAAAATTCAATTAGGTGCCAATTTGAATTTCCAGACGCTTCATGGTAACAAATCAATGTTTTCCTAAAATGGCTGCAACATGTGTTACAAAATGAAAGTAAGAAATTCGGGAACAAAAGATCACCCATAATGCAGTGCAGCCAGCCAATCAACATCTAGTCAGCCCCTGTGATAACAAATCAATTTTCCTCAAAATGCCGGTAAAAAAAAATCATACTCACCTCAGCTCAGCTCTTTGCCCTCCAACGCTTGCCCCACGCTCCTGATGAAAATGACCTAATAACAGGGTCATTAGAAACGCGTCGAGGGGGGCTAAACTAATAGATTGAGGACCCAGTAACAGGCTTCAGTGTGTAACAAGAGATTAGGAACCCGTACCACGGGCATAGCACTGAAGCCTGCACTTGATACTGAGCAGCAGTCTCCGATTTACGGGAATGCTGGACTACTAATGTACTTGGGGTCACCATATTGTCGTAATACAGACGGAGACTGCTAGCCTTTGTATTACTTGGCACACTAATACTGTTACTAGACGCTACAATAATTTCCAGTAATACAATAGGTGCCTACTATGTCTGGTATCTGGCTAATGCTGTTACAAGATTAGACCAGAATAGGACATAATAGTGCTATTGCAGTTCACCGTTGCTTTTGGTGATAAATCTGCTATAAAATTCTTTCCTACTCCATACTGATATAACTTCGGGGTAACCCTTATAATACAGTTAGGGGATTTATTCACTGCCTGTGCTAATCCATAAACTGACAGTGATATTCCACCTGAGTTACCCCGGGAATAGAGTTAGATTTATAGGTACTGTTAGGAGGTGTTTAAGTATTTTTAACAAAGAATTACACTGAATAAAGTTTTTTGTTTAATTTTTAACCATTCTTATATACAGTACATACTTTACTGACTTGAATGGTACACCACTCGATTGTTGCATCCGTAAGACATTTCTACTAACACTTTACACTGATCAATACAATTCTCTTTTGTAGACATCTTTAACTAGACTTATCAAGAGAATTACCTTAGAGAAAACATAGGGGGAGATTTATCAAACTGGTGTAAAGTAGAACTGGCTTAGTTGCTCATAGCAACCAATCAGATTCCACCTTTAAGTTTTCACAGCTCCTTTGGGAAATGAAAGGTGGAATCTAATTGGTTGCTATGGGCAACTAAGTCACTTCTACTTTACACCAGTTTGATAAATCTCCCCCATAATTCTCACAGCCTCAGTAAACTGATAATGGATTACTTATTTATTTTGGAGACTTAAAGGGGTTTTCCAGGCTTTGATGACCTAAGGATAGGTTGTCAATATTAGATCCGCGGTGGGTCCGACAAAGCTGTATGAATATTGAGTTTAACCCCTTCTTGACCCTCGACATATACACTACTCACAAAAAGTTAGGGATATTTGACTTGTGATTAAAATTACAGGATGAACCTAAAATGCACTCTGTCCTTTACAGGTGAACTTAATGTGACCTTCTCTAAACTTTTGAATGCACATGTTCAACTGTTCAGTGTTTCAGTACTTTTTGCATAACTTGCTGTTCTCTAACAAGGATACTAGTGGCAAAATTCATAACAGGTGTTTGATCCATGAATCGCCCAATAAATTTCCTGGTTCAATTAGTAGTGGTATTTAAATAGTCCTCCTCATCATGCTGTTCACATTTTGACATCATGAGACCAAGACGACACCTATCAATTGATCAAGGCTTTAAGCAGGATGTTCTCAGACAAAAGTAGCCACTGAGCTTAGAGTGTCACAGAGTATCATCAGCAGGTTGCAACAGAGATATACAGAGTCTAGAAGAGTCACAGAAGTGGACGTCCTTTGTTCACATCCCATACTGATGACCACTTAATTGTGAATAATGCCCTGCGGAATTGGATGATCAATGCTACACAACTCCAGGCACATTTAAGGGAGGTGAGAGGCACCCGTGTCACATCAGACCATTTGAAACTGTTTACATCAGTCTGCTCTGTTTGCTAGATGACCTGAAAGGGTAATTGACCACACCACCAGGCACAGGCATCAAGGCCAGTCATTCATCTTTATGGATGACAGTGTGCCAGTTGATGGAGTTCTCGTCATTAGGGAACAGCTGTTGGAGACTGGGGTACCTCAAATGTAGTGGCCTACACCTTCTCCAGACCTGAATCCCATTGAAAGTCTATTGGATCAGCTGAGTCACCGTGTAGAGGCTTGTAATTCTTTACCTCAGAACCTCAATGACCTGAGGGCCGCCCATCAAGAAAAGTTGGATTCCATGCATCAGCAGACAATAAGTCAACTTGTGAACAGCATGAAACATTGTTATCAAGCTGTAATTGATGCTCAAAACCACATGTTATTGAGACATTGACATTATTTGTGGGGGTATACCCACCACTGTTGTTGGCTTTTGTTTCAATAAATTGCTTGAGATGAGGAAATTACCATTGCATGCTTCTACTTAAATGCCCTACTTTCATAATGTAATATCACTGTAGTATGGACTTTTTACGTTTTCCATAAATTTCACCTGAAAGCCAAATATCCCTAACTTTTTGTGACTAGTGTATGTACGGCACAGCCGGAAGGTGGTTAATGACTTGTGCCTTACTATTCCAACATGCTGATCGGACGGGCACAGAAGCCTTGCCCACTCAAATAGCACAGGAGCCTGACTGTTACTGGTCAATCCGGACTGCTGCGTCTAAGGGGTTTACAAAGGAAGGAAGCTACCTTTCTAACTATATTTGCCCTCCATGATACAATCATGTGGTGCCAGTGGTTGCTATGGCAACATGCATCAGAGCCTTCCAGCTACAGAGGCCTATCAGAATCAAAATTTTTGGCGATTTGGTACGGAATAATTGTGCAAAAATGGCACCTAGCACCATTTTATTCTTTTTTTTTTTTTTTGTTCAGATACTTTTTATTGAATTTTAACAAGCAATAAAGACAACAATTGCTCTGCGCCATTTAAAGGGAACCTGTCAGCTCCGAAACACCCCCTGAACTAGAGTAAGAGATGTATAGTATAAGCGATGCTGAATCCGATTTATGTAATTTGTATCTTCATACTCCCTTCCATTCCGACGCAAACCAGCACTAAAATGCATTGACAGGACTCTTCTTTGAGTCCTCTCCTTTATGTGAGCACCGGAGTCCTCTGAGTGCATTTTACTGCCGGTTTGTCAGAGCACAGAGTCAGAATGCAAGTGAGTATAAAGATAAAAATTACATAACCGGACTCGACGTCACTTACACTATACACCGCTTACTCTAGTTTGGAGGGTGTTTCAGAGCTGACAGGTTCCCTTTAACTCTGAAAATTGACAGAGAAAACAGGAGGGATCAAGTGTATTCTGAAGATGGAAGCCTGGCCTGGTCAGAATGGAAATAAGATGCTGGTGGCACTGCCGGCTAATGATCACATCTACCAACATCCCAGGCCTGACATTAGAGATGAGCGAATCGAATCCCACAAAGTGGAATTTAAATCCAAATTTCAGGATAAATTTGATTCGCCTAGAAGCCGAATTTCCTCGTGCTTCGTGTCAGCGAATCGATTTAACCTGAAATAGTGTAAAAAACTAAAAAATCCATACTTACCTCCTCCATTTGCTTGCGACGGGCCGCCATCTTGATTGAAGATCTCGGCCGAAATCCCGTCCGTAGTGACGTATGATGTCACCACGCTGGACGGCGTGATGACGTAATCTCACGCTGTGCGAGATTTCGTGCCAGATCTTTAAGCAAGATGGTGGCGGCCGGCCCGTCGCGAGCAAATGGAGGAGGTAAGTATGATTTTATTTTATTTTTTTAATGTTAACTTTACACTTTTCTTGCACTCAGATGCCGCAATCATGTATGAACGCGGCATCTGAGGGGTACAATGATGGGGGCGGCGCTATTGCAGCTCCCTGTCATTGCACCCACTACTTACAAAACAATGTGCTTTGTGGCGAAGTAATTCGTCACGAAGCAAAATTTTTTGTAAAATTCGGCAAATCAGCCCAATCGAACTTTTCAAAAGTTCGCTCATCTCTACCTGACATGTTACTCCACCTAACATCAGTGTAAATATGCAATACTAAAATGGACAACTGATATAGGATACAGATAAATAAAACCTTGAATTTTTCATCATCAGGGAATGCTGCATTTTATCTCTTTCAAGTTATGCCTCCCAAAATACTGCCAGGGTCAGATCTGCTTCTATAATAGTCAACTTGGGAACTAGTGATGCCATTGATACTGTGGACACAGGCTCCAAACATGTCAGAGCTAAGTCACGCTCAGCTGCACCTAGTTCTGTTTGAGTATCTCTTGTATGACAGTTTTTCTGTAAAAGACTGCACAAAACCACAGATCTACAGCATAAGCAGTGGGTGTTCAAACACAAACATAGGCACCACGACTCTTATGCAGAACATGAGGTGTCATTATTAGATCCTGAAGGAAAATAGAACTGGCCAGCCTTCCAAATCAGATGAAGTCTGTTCTCCTTCTCTCAGTCTTCTTGATGGCACCAGGCCACATTCCCAAGCAGTAAAGTGTCTTTGACATAATTATTACTTGCTTTTTATGCTGCTGAGACTCCCCCTCCTACCTGTCCTCCACACCATCAAGACAGATCCATAATGGAATGTGTGGGCATAAGAAAACTAATTGTCTCAAGCAATTAGATTATCTGCAAGCCTAACCCCTATCTGAGCAAGTTGCTGACAGTGCTGTCACTGCCATACCACTTTGTGGATTCAGCTACCTTTAGGAAACTGATGATATGCGCTGGAATTTCTCCAAAAAAAAAAGCCATCTCTGCCTTCTACTGTTACATGTCTAAGAAAGTGGGCCACTTATTGCAGTTGTCCCTGTCCAGCAAGGTGCACACTACCATGGACACCTGGAGCAGCTGTTATGTCCATGATCTGTATGTGTGCTTTACATCCCACAAGGCAACACAGTACCAAACCAACAAGGCCAACAAGGGTAGTGGAAGGTATTGCTTCCAAAACCCCTCTCTCCTTTCATAAGTGTAAAGTGAAACAGTGCCATGCTGTGTTAGAGCTTGTGAGCCTGGGTGAGAGAAGCCACACAGCCAACCAGTTGATAAAGTGATTCTGCAGTGAGTTCTAGAGGAAACAGTGTAGAGGATAGGAATGGAAGTGGCCCTTATACAGGCCATTGCCCCCTGGGATTGGTGTAGTGGAAACATAGTTTGAAGAATGAGACCAGAAATGAACATATAACCGTCTCTTTTACTTAGTGTAAAATATAAATTCTGGTTCATTCAATAGCAGCAGATTCAAAATGCAGTTTTTGGCACCAGTTAAGAAGGTATGGAGGCAGGTTGTATGGCTGCAACTTAGCACTAGTGTGTATAGGTGTCTACTGTCAGGTTGACTTGAACTTTAACTGTCTTACTGGCAGTTTTGGGTTATGGGTGTCTGATCCATAGTTCCTGACCTTTCAGCAGTGTCCATTATTTTGTCTCCCAAGGTTTTTCTTTGGGCAGGATTAAGTTGATCCCTCTGTAAGATTTCCATAAGAAGACCGAGTTCTGCAGTTTTCTTCTCCTCCTTTCTCTAGCTGCTCTTGAACTCCTCCTCCCAGCCCACTCCTACCAAGAGGGGAGGAACAGGGTGGTTAGCCAGAGCTCTGGGTACTGCAGGTCAAGCAACAAACATCCTGCTGGCTATCTCCCTGCCAACTCAAACAGGACATAGTGATCAGCAACAATGGCAGGAACATTGTGAATGCTTTGCATTTGGGGAAAATAACACATTCTCCCTGCACGTGATAAATTTAGTCGTGCAATGCTGTTTGAAAAATTATAGTGGCTCACACACTGTGCTGGCCATGTCCAGAAGACGGCCCTTGCATTTCTACCAGTTTTATGTGGAAAAGAACTCCCCCCTGGCTGCAGCAACAGGACAGTCTACTATTGAACTACTTGAACCCCGACATTCCAATTTGCTGTAATTCCACCTTGCATAAGTTGGAGCATCTGCAGGGCCGTATTTAGGGTTCATGCTGCCCTAGGCACTCTCTGTGATGACACCCCCCCCCAACATGACCCATTCCCCCACGCCCCCAAATAGTAGCATAGTAGCCTCTCCTCAGTCCACCCCCAACCCTCATAGTAGCCTCTCCTCGTTACCCCAACCCCCATAGTAGCCCCCTCACTCCCCATAGTAGCCTCCTCCCCCCCACAGTAGCATAGTAGTCTCTCCTCAATAGCCCCCCAACCCTATAGTAGCCTTGTTACTCCACCCCCCATAGTAGCCTCCTCCTGGACTTATTACAGTGACCTACCCTCTCCCCCAACCCCCTGGATACTGAAAATGGTCTTCTGCCAAGCCAATTAACCCCAGCCCAACTACCCCACCATCCCCATACACCCAAGTACCCCCAGTCTGTACCCCCCCACCCCCCATCCAACCTAATCCACCCTATCCAATCAACCCCCCTATCTAATTACTACTCTATCTAACCTTAGGCACCCCCAGCATCAAATCACATTGTAAATTTACCTGATGTGACAGTGTGGCGCTCTGCTGTGTTCTCCAGTCCGGTCCTCTCTTCACTTCCTGGCGCGAGAACGGCGGCGGCGTGACACTGGACGTCATTGGAGCAAGCAACAGAAAGATGTGAGCCTGCTCCAATGAAGAAGCAGCTACTGGAGAGGGAGGAGCGATTCAGTCCTCAGCTTGCGCCGGGTGGCAGACTGCAGCAGTAGAGGGAGCCGAGAGGGACAGCACGACGCCGGTGACGTATGATTGTATGCAACTATCTGTGCACAGTACCTCCCACCCAGGGGCGTAGCTAAAGGCTCATGGGCCCTGGTGCAACAGTTCAGCTGTACCAGGGCCACACCTGCCACTGGTGCACCTAGCTTTTCTGATGCCCAAGGAAAATATTGAAACGCCCCCCCATGCCAAATTCTCAACCTAATCCCTTCCCTCCAGTCCTACTGTTAAAGGGGTTGGCCTCTTTTTACTACTAATGACCTATCCTCACGATAGGTCATCAATATCAGATCGGCTGGGGTCCTCCGGCACCCTGACGATCAGCTGTTTGAAGAGAGAGCAGAGCTCATATGAGAGCTGCTTTCTCTGCTCTGTTCACCTGCTTGCCATAGAATTTGCAGTGAAGAGCAGTAAACAGACCAGAGAAAGCAGCGCTCGTACAAAAAAAATAAAAAGACAACCCCTTCAAAGACAGACTTGGAAAACATTTCATACAGCACTACAGAGCATACAGGGTCATACAGCGCCACATATGTACCTATTACATCCAGTGACTTCTCTTCTCTGATGACGTTTTCTTTCCTCTTCTTCTGTCAGACCAGACCGCCATGGTGACTTCTTTCAGCTGTGCCTCGTCTCTGAAGAGTTCAACAAACAGACATCTTACTTTCCTACTTTTCCATCATCCTCTCACCTTCTCCACATCTCACCCTGCCCGCCCCCCATACTATACTACAGAAACAGCCCCCCTGAAAATACTGGCACCACACAGAAAAACAGTACCCCCCTTACCTTTCAGATCAGATCCCCATATCAAACCCCAGATGAGACCCACATCTCCAGACCCCCATTAGACCTCCAAACTCCCATATCTGACCCTCATTAGACCTCTAAACCTCGAATCAGACCCTCATTAGACCCCCAGACCCCCTATCAGATCCTCATTAGACCTCCAGACACTCAATCAGACCCCCATTAGACCTCCAGGCCCCCTATCAGACCCTCATTAGGCCTCCAGACCCCCAATCAGACCTCCAGACCCTCAATCAGACCCCTCTAGACCCCCAGTCAGACCCTTCAGGCCCCTAATCAGACCTCCTTCAGACCCCTAATTAGATCCCCAATCATACCCCCCCCTTCCTTCTGGCCCCATATCATACTCTTGTGGCCTCCATATAGAACTCTCCTTCTGGGGCTCATGTCAGACCCCCCCTTCTGGCCCCATGTCAGAACCCCTTTTCTGGCCCCCATTTTAGACCCCCCTTTCTGGTCCCCATTTCTGTCCCACCATTTCAGATCCCCCATTCTGTCCCACCATTTCAGATCCCCCCCATTCTGTCCCACCATTTCCGACCCCCCCATTCTGTCCCACCATTTCAGACCCCCCCATTCTGTCCCACCATTTCAGATTCCCCCCATTCTGTACCACCATTTCAGATCCCCCCCATTCTGTCCCACCATTTCAGATTCCCCCCATTTTGTCCCCACCTTTTCAGATCCCCCACTCTGTCCCCATCTTTTCAGATCCCTTTTTGGCCCCCACTTCAGACCTCAGATCAGACAAGAAAAAAAAACAAACAAACAAAAAAACTTACCTCCGGTCCTGGCTGTGCCCCCGCTCTCTCCTCTTCCAGGGGCCCGCGCTGAAGTCACTTGACCTCCTGCAGCGTCAGGTCAGAGGGCGCTCTGTACGTCCTGACGCTGCAGGCAGTCAGGACACAGCAGCGCCGGCCTCAGGAAGAGCAAGCAGGAGGAGGGGTAAGTACTGTACAGCGCTACCAGGGCTTCACTCCCCCTCCTCCTGCAGGCTATTATGGAAGCGCTCGCTAGTATTCCCTTTATAAGATGCCCCGCATCTTATAAAGGGAAAAGTTTAGCACCAGTGGCATGGTCGCCGATACCCCGCGTCACCCAACAGCAGCCACCCCCCAAAAAAAAAAAATCCCCCCCTCCCCGCGGAAATTAAAAAAAAAATTTCCAGGATGGTTTTTGAACTTTTTTTTTTCCTCCACAATCCGCATCTGTATAAGCAACACTAGGTGATCAGGTGGGCAAGTAGTACTTTTAGCAGACCACCTCAGTAGGGAACATGTGTTGTTTTGAGGTTAATTGTGTACTTATCTTAGAGAAGAACCTCACGCTGATGCTTGGTGTAAGAATACAGCTTCTGCATCTTGCTGGCTGCCCTGTAGCTGTTAGAGACTCGCACAGATAAAGTTCCATGGATGAGGTAGTGGAGGAATAGGATGAGTCCTCCTTACTACTAGAGCCATGATAACCAATCATCCTAGTAGAGCAGACCTGTAAACCACCGGGTTCTTGGATACACTAGTGAGCATGGCAAGCTCCGTGCATGCTTGCTCATGTACTGACAGGCATATTGTTAGCATCAAACAATCTGATGACTACCGGATAGGCATGCTTTTAGATTCTAGCTATCAAAGCAAAACGGGGGAATATATTCCTGCTGATGAAAATGAGGTCAAATTGCTATATTACCAGAATATCTCAGTTTTATGCCCCTTTCACACGAGCGGGAGACTCGCATGTCTCCCGCAACGTATCTACAGGGCTGGACTCTGCACTGACAGGCATTGCATAGCATTATATGCGATCCCAGTCAATGCCGGAGTCCAGCCCTGTAGATGCGTTGCGAGAGACATGAGAGTCTCCCGCTCGTGTGAAAGGGGCATTATGCAGCCTCTAGAACTATCTAAGAAAGGATTTACAGCGGAGCAGGTGGAGTTGTCACACAAAAAGTTGTCATCTGCCAGTATACAAAGCATCACTTTTGTCAAGATGAATGAGACATGGATCTGTGATGATTTACACATACCTCCAGCTGTGGCCGATGTATAGATCTCTCATTGCTGATGGTGGCTATTTATCACTGGCCTCATTACTAGTGATGATCGAGCACCCAGTTGTTCGGGTGCTCTGGCCGAACACTATGTGGTGCTCGAGTGCTCAGCCGAGCACCCGAGTATAATGGAAGTCAATGGGAGAAGACCAGGCACCCCTGCTCGGATCAGGGGAGGGTGTCTGGTCCAAAGGGAAACGTCAGAAAATGGTGAAAACACCACAGAATGGTTAAGGAACAGCATGGAGAGGATGTCTGGATGCATCTTTGACACCGAAGTCGCTGCTGTTAAAGATGATGTCTGACTATTACGCCACTTTTACAGAATGACAAAAATACACCCAAAAAACCCAAGATAACATCGATTTTACAGGAAATATTGTTGGGAAACATAGATTTACTTGTACGTTAAGCGCAAGTGCTGCCAAAAATTACACAGATGAGGCCCTCCCATACAACCGGTATATCATATAAAGGAGGGCTTAATTCCCATTGGAGTTTAATTGTGGGACTCCGACACTCATAAAGCCTATGCACTAAGGGAAAGGGCTTCCAAAAATTACAAGGATCAGGCATTCCAATACACCCTTTATTACATATAAAAGAGGGCATCATACACACCCTTGAAAAATTATCACTGATAGCCTGCTGCTGACAGTCAAAAACAATAGGGGTGACATTCTGCTGCTGCGCAGACCGTCCAAAAAATTTAAGGGACACATGCTGCTGCCACCGCACCACTAAGATTCGCTGACAACTGTTTCTTTTTTCAATATCCGCCGCGGGAGGCCAGTGCCTCCCAAAGGGCAGCGTGTGCCGCGCCAGCCTTTCCACTCTCGCTCTCCGAAGTAATTCCAGGTCCAATTGCGTTTATCTAAGTTGCTGCACTTAAAAAGCTTGAAGTTTGATCTTAGAATCGAGTTGGCTGTCTGCAGGGAGGTGAGCTAACACCTGTCAGAGCCCCTGCCTCTCGCCACCTCCCTGATACTCTTCGCCGAGTGTCCCGGGGGCCAGAATCGTTTACTTTAAAAATTTGAGTGTTCAAACCAGCCGGGTCGACAGAATACTTGAAAATATTAAAATTTCTACCGCTACTACTACTGCTAAAAATGGGAATACCCAAACTGACTCTCAGGCAGTGATATGATGCACTGAAGGCTCCAGCTTTGCCTGGACTGTGACAAAATGGAGGTATTGATGCAGTAATCCAAGAAAGCTCGGAGTTCGATCTGGAGATCGAGCTGGCGGTCTGCAGGGAGGTGAGCTAACACCTGTCAGAGCCACTGCCTCTCGTCGCCTCCCCGATGCTCTTTGCTGAGTGTCGGGGAGGCGACTGTTCAAACCACCTGGGTTGACTGAATAATTGAGCTCTGAATAATCGAATAGGACTCCATGCAGATGCCGAGCTGACCGTAAAAAGAATGATATTCGCTGACATACCGCTTAGCTAAACATCTGAAACATTAGAAGTGACATGTAGCAGAGCAGAGCGTGTAAAACATTATGGTTGAGTGCCTGCTGGTGAGCTGACAGGCCAAAAAATTATGTTGCAGGCCCAGCCGGTGAGCTAAGCGGCAAAGACATTCGGGTGCAGGCCAGCTGGTGAGCTGAGCGTGTAAAATATTATGGTTGAGTGCCTGCTGGTGAGCGGACAGGCCAGAAAATTATGTTGCAGGCCCAGCTGGTGAGCTGAGCGGCTAAAAAATTTGGGTGCAGGCCCAGCTAGTGGACTTCGAGGGCAGCCTAATAAGCAGTTTCATATGATGGAGGAAGAGGAGGAAGGGGACAAGAAGAGGAAGGGGTACATGATAATACAGTGTATTCAATACACCCTAAAAGCCAGATTTAAGCTTCCTTCATGTTAAGCCGCTTTCCTCTGGTGGAGTACAGAAGTCAGGGTCAATCCAGGCCTTGTTCATTTTGATAAACGTCACCCTGTCAACATTGTCAGTTGCGGATGCGCTTATCAGTATTTATGCCCCCAGCGGTACTAAATACCTGCTCAGACAAAACGCTGGAGGCAGGGCAGACCATCACCTCCAAGGCGTAGAGCGCCAGTTCATGCCATGTGTCCAGCTTAGACACCCAATAATTATACGGCACAGAGGGATCGCTGAGGACGTCGACACGGTCAGCTAGGTACTCCTTTACCATCTTCCAAAACTTTTCCCTCCTTGTCACACTAGGCCGCTCATCAGGGTGAGGCTGCTGGTGGGGTGTCATAAAACTGTCCTAGGCCTTGGAGAGTGTTGCCTTGCCTTTGTTGAAACTGCTGTGTGTTCCCCTCGTCTCCCCTCCTCGGGTGGCCAAGGAACTACGTACTCTGCCGCCAGAGTTGTCAGATGGAAATTTGTGGAGCAATTTTTCGACCATGGCCTTCTGATATTGCATCATTTTACTTCTCCTCTCCACCACAAGAATAAGAGATGGGAAGTTATCTTTGTAGCGGAGGTTGAGAAGGGTGAACAATCAGTAATCCGTGTTGCCTAATATGCGTATAACGCGAGGGTCATGGGAAGGGCAGCCTAGCATGAACTCAGCCATGTGTGCCAGAGTCCCAACAGACAAGGCTTTGCTCTCCCCACCAGGAGCATGACTCTCAATATCCTCCTAATCCTCTTCCTCCTCTTCAGCCCATCCACGCGGAAGAGATGGTGTAAACGTGGTATGTGTAGCGGTGGCAACCGTTTCCTCTCCTCCTCCTCATCCATTTGGCACTGAGAAGACGAATCGAGGGTGGTCTGGCTATCACCCTGTGTACGGTCTTCCCCCATTTCCACCTCTTCCACATGCAGAGCATCGGCCTTTATTGTGAGCAGTGAACTTTTTAGTAGACACAGAAGTGGGATGGTTACGCTGATAATGGCATTATCGCCGCTCACCATCTGTGTAGATTCATCAAAGTTGCGTAACACCTCACAGAGGTCAGACATCAATGCCCACTCGTCGCTTGTGAACAGCGGAAGCTGACTAGAAAGTGCCGACCGTGTTGCAGCTGGTATTATACTACTGCTCTCTGCTGCTCAGAAAGGCTGCTCAACATGTGTAAGGTGGAATTCCATTGCGTACTCAGGTCACACAGCAGTCGGTGAGCCGGCAACCGCAAGTGCTGCTGCAGGGTTGCCAGGCCGGCTGAAGCTGTCGGTGACTTGCAGAAATGGGCACACAGGCATCGCACCTTCACCAGTAGTTGAGACAAATAGGGGTAGGTTTTCAGAAACCGCTGTACCACTAAGTTGAAGACATGGGCCAGGCGTGGTATGTGTGGGAGGTTGGCCAGCTCCAAAGCCACTACCAAGTTGCGGCCGTTATCGGATACAACCATGCCTGGCTGTAGGTTGACTGGCGTGAGCCACAGCTCAGCCTGGTCCCTTATGCCATGCCGCAGCTCTGCGGAAGTGTGCGGTTTGTCACTCAGGCAAATAAGCTTCAGCACGGCTGGTTGCCACTTACCGACTGCTGTGCTACACTGCTTCTAGCTACTGACAGAGGTCTGAGTGGTGCTGCAAGATGGCAATTCTGCATGAGAAGAAGTGGAGGAGGCGGAGGAAGAGAAGGAGGGGTTGCAGCCGCTACTATAGGTGGCAGCGGAAATCCTGATGGAAGTAGGGCCCGCAATTCTCGACGTGGGTAGCACCTGGACCATCCCAGGGGACGACTCGCTCCCAGCGTCCACAACGTTCACCCAGTGTGCCGTCAGGGAAATGTAGCATCCCTGGCCACAAGCGCTTGTCCATGTGTCAGTTGTTAAGTGGACTTTGCCAGTAACTGCGTTGGTCAGGGCCCGGGTTATGTTTCTGGACACATGCTGGTATAAGGCAGGGACAGCACACCGGGAAAAATAGTGGTGTCTGGGGACTGCGTAACGAGGGACAGCCACTGCCATCAGGCTACGAAAGGCCTCGGTGTCCACCAGCCTAAACGGCAACATTTCCAGGGCCAGCAACTTGGAAAGTTGCGCATTTAGAGCTATGGCCTGTGGGTGGGTGGCAGAGTATTTGCGCTTGCGTTCAAATGCCTGCGGTAAGAACATTTGAACGCTGCGCTAGGACATTGAAGTGGACGTGCTGGCTGATGTTTCCTGTGAAGGTCCAGATGCATGGCGGGAGGCATCTGGGTCTGCGTCTTGGACAGCACGTAACAGAGAGGAAGAAGAGGCAGTGGTGTGACCTGCAGACACAGATTGTGGACCCAGGCGTTCAGCCCACCTTTTAGGGTGCTTTGCTGACATGTCGGATCATGCTGGTGGTGGTCAGGTTGCTGGTGTTTACGCCCCTGCTCATCTTGGTACGGCACAGGTTACAAATTACAATCCGTTTATCGTCGGCACTTTCCTCAAAAAAAACGGCAGACTGTGGAACACCTAACCCTTGGCAAGAGAGCTGGTCGCAAGGGGCTGCTCCGGGGAACAGTTGCGGGCCTGGTTGTCGTGGCCTGCCTTCTCCCTTTTTCCACCCCACAGCCTCTTTCAGCCTGTTGCGCTGCTGTGGATCCCTCCCCCTCTGTACTGCTGTCCTCACCCAGCTTGCCACCTTCCCAGGTTGGGTCAGCTATTTCGTCGTCCACCACAGGGTACCACAGGGGTCAGTATTGGGCCCTATTCTCTTCAATATATTTATTAATGATCTTGTAGAAGGCTTGCACAGTAAAATATCATTTTTTGCTGATGACACTAATCTGTGTAAAGTAATTAACACAGAAGAGGACAGTATACTGCTACAGATAGATCTCTCCCATGATCTATTTATCCCCAGGACTGTGACTGTGACAAGGGGACATCCTCTGCGTCTGGAGGAAAGAAGGTTTGTACACAAACATAGAAGAGGATTCTTTACGGTAAGAGCAGTGAGACTATGGAACTCTCTGCCTGAGGAGGTGGTGATGGTAAGTTCACTAAAAGAGTTCAAGAGAGGCCTGGATGTATTTTTGGAGGGTAATAATATTACAGGTTATAGTTACTAGAGAGGGGTCGTTGATCAAGGGAGTAATTCTGATTGCCTCATTGGAGTCGGGAAGGAATTTTTTTCCCTAAAGTGGGGAAAATTGGCTTCTACCTCACAGGGATTTTTTGCCTTCCTATGGATCAACTTACAGGAAAACAGGCCGAACTGGATGGACAGATGTCTTTTTTACTATGTTACCACCTCCTCTTCCACATCCTCACTCTGCTTCTCCTCCTGACATGGTGAACTAACAAGAACCTGACTTAACTGCATCTCATCCTCATCCACAACCTCTTGAGACACTAATTGCCCTTGACTTATTTGGCAACTGTGTCTCACAATCATCATTCACCTCGGGAGAAAATACTTGTCATTCCCCACCGTCATCTTCTTCAGACTGTGTTTTCTCAATAAGTTGGGAATCAGGGCACAATATCTCCTCATGTCCCACTTCAAGCGGCCTTGGTGAGAGGCCAAAGCCAAGGGACGGTGATGAAAAAAGCTCCTTGGAATACCCCAATGTGGGATCTTTTCTTTGCCCAGACTCTGCATGGTGGGGGAAGGAGGATCAGGGTGAGGATGTGGTTGCCCACACTCTTGGCTACTGAGACTGGACTTTGTGGAAGAGAGGGTGGTGCTTAACCGACTGGAAGCACTATCACCTGCTATCCAACTGACTACCTGCTCGCACTGGTGTGGCTGAGAGAGTGGTGTCTTTCGCCGCCCTGCAAATTGTGACATGAAGCTTGGAGTTTTTGGATGACTTTGTTTCTTGGGCTCTGCTAGCAGGGCACAGTTTCACCGC
>ONZH01003515.1:0-50052 GCA_900303285.1 Rhinella marina | reverse complement strand
GTCTCCAAGTTGGACACGTGGCTGGAACTGTCCCTGTACGCCTTGGAGGTGCTTGCCTGCCCTGCCGCCAGCGTGCTATCAGAAAGGGTGTTCAGCGCAGCCGGGGGCATTATAACCGATAAGCGCAGCCGCCTGTCAACCGACAGTGCCGACAGGCTGACGCTAATCAAAATGAACAGCAAGTAGATTGACCCGGACTTTGCTTCTCCAACAGTGGAAAGCAGCCAAAAGTGAAGTGCCATCTGTATGAAGTGCCATTTCCTCCTCCACCTCCTCCTCCTTAACCGCCGTAGAATTGCTCCGTAAATAAGAAAAATTTATATATTTATGGCTCACCTCTTGGGCCTCCACAAAATTTTTAAGAGGTCTCACCTCTTGGGCCTCCACAAAATGTTTAAGAGGTCTCACCTCTTGGGCCTCCACCAAAATGTTAGAGGTCTCACCTCTTGGGCCTCCACATAATTTTAAGAGGTCTCACCTCTTGGCCTCCACATAATTTTAAGAGTCTCACTCTTAGCTCCACACATTTTAAGACGTCTCACCTCTTGGGCCTCCACATAATTTGTAAGAGGTCTCACCTCTTGGGCCTCCACATAATTTTTAAGAGGTCTCACCTCTTGGGCCTCCACAAAATGTTTAAGAGGTCTCACCTCTTGGGCCTCCACAAAATGTTTAAGAGATCTCACCTCTTGGGCCTCCACAAAATGTTTAAGAGGTCTCACCTCTTGGGCCTCCACATAATTTTTAAGAGTCTCACCTCTTGGGCCTCCACATAATTTTTAAGAGGTCTCACCTCTTGGGCCTCCACAAAATTTTTAACAGGTCTCACCTCTTGGGCCTCCACAATAATTTTATCAAGGTCTCACCTCTTTGGCCTCCACAAAATTTTATCAAGGTCTCACCTCTTGGGCCTCCACAAAATTTTATCAAGGTCTCACCTCTTGGGCCTCCACAAAATTTTTAACAGGTCTCACCTCTTGGGCCTCCACAAAATTTTTAACAGGTCTCACCTCTTGGGCCTCCACATAATTTTATCAAGGTCTCACCTCTTGGGCCTCCACAAAATTTTATCAAGGTTTCACCTCTTGGGCCTCCACAAAATTTTAACAGGTCTCACCTCTTTAGCCTCCACACAATTTTTAACAGGTCTCAATTCTTTAGACTCCACAAAATTTTAACAGGTCTCACCTCTTGGGCCTCCACAAATTTTTAAGAGGTCTCACCTCTTGGGCCTCCACAAAATGTTTAAGAGGTCTCACCTCTTGGGCCTCCACAAAATGTTAAGAGGTCTCACCTCTTGGGCCTCCACATAATTTTTAAGAGGTCTCACCTCTTGGGCCTCCACATAATTTTTAAGAGGTCTCACCTCTTTAGCCTCCACACAATTTTTAAGACGTCTCACCTCTTGGGCCTCCACATAATTTGTAAGAGGTCTCACCTCTTGGGCCTCCACATAATTTTAAGAGGTCTCACCTCTTGGGCCTCCACAAAATGTTTAAGAGGTCTCACCTCTTGGGCCTCCACAAAATGTTTAAGAGATCTCACCTCTTGGGCCTCCACAAAATGTTTAAGAGGTCTCACCTCTTGGGCCTCCACATAATTTTTAAGAGGTCTCACCTCTTGGGCCTCCACATAATTTTTAAGAGGTCTCACCTCTTGGGCCTCCACAAAATTTTTAACAGGTCTCACCTCTTGGGCCTCCACATAATTTTATCAAGGTCTCACCTCTTTGGCCTCCACAAAATTTTATCAAGGTCTCACCTCTTGGGCCTCCACAAAATTTTATCAAGGTCTCACCTCTTGGGCCTCCACAAAATTTTTAACAGGTCTCACCTCTTGGGCCTCCACAAAATTTTTAACAGGTCTCACCTCTTGGGCCTCCACATAATTTTATCAAGGTCTCACCTCTTGGGCCTCCACAAAATTTTATCAAGGTCTCACCTCTTGGGCCTCCACAAAATTTTTAACAGGTCTCACCTCTTTAGCCTCCACACAATTTTTAACAGGTCTCAATTCTTTAGACTCCACAAAATTTTTAACAGGTCTCACATCTTGGGCCTCCACAAAATTTTTAACAGGTCTCACCTCTTGGGCCTCCACATAATTTTATCAAGGTCTCACCTCTTGGGCCTCCACAAAATTTTATCAAGGTCTCACCTCTTGGGCCTCCACAAAATTTTTAACAGGTCTCACCTCTTTAGCCTCCACACAATTTTTAAGAGGTCTCACCTCTTTGGCCTCCACATAATTTTTAAGAGGTCTCACCTCTTGGGCCTCCACATAATTTTTAAGAGGTCTCACCTCTTGGGCCTACAAACAATTTTTAAGAGGTCTCACCTCTTTAGCCTCCACACAATTTTTAACAGGTCTCACCTCTTGGGCCTCCACATAATTTTTAAGAGGTCTCACCTCTTGGGCCTCCACAAAATGTTTAAGAGGTCTCACCTCTTGGGCCTCCACATAATTTGTAAGAGGTCTCACCTCTTGGGCCTCCACATAATTTTTAAGAGGTCTCACCTCTTTAGCCTCCACACAATTTTTAAGACGTCTCACCTCTTGGGCCTCCACATAATTTTTAAGAGGTCTCACCTCTTGGGCCTCCACATAATTTTTAAGAGGTCTCAGCTCTTGGGCCTCCACATAATTTTTAAGAGGTCTCACCTCTTTAGCCTCCACACAATTTTTAAGACGTCTCACCTCTTGGGCCTCCACAAAATTTTCCATGAGCCTCTGGCCAGCCCACGGCCTCTTCCTGCCTTTTGCGGTCCTACGCATCCCTCAACATCCCCACTGCTTTACCTGCTAGACATGACACTGGGCCAGGTCGGGTCACTGACATCTCAAGCGCCAACAATTTGGGCATTTTAAGGCTTCTGCATGTGTTTGAGTTGTTTTTACATTTTAAAGAAGACATGTCTGACCACATCTCACACACACACACAATGACAATTAGGGGTGGGGTCTATTTGCTTTCCCCCTTGCCTATGCCATCTGTGGTTGTCATAGGCAACGTGATTTTAAGGGGTGCAGAATTTTATCTTCTTTTTTGTCTAGTATGGCTTGGGGTCCATGGCAATGTAGAGGAAAGAAGGTTTCCTTGTATGGTCTCACTTTACAGAGAGGTTATATTGTCTTTGGAGTGTATTGTTGAGAGGCTGTGATAGTGGCGTAATAGTGCGACTTGGGCGCGTTATATGCACCCAGACATGCTTCCCCTGCTGTCCCAGTTGCATTCCAGCAGTGTTGGCATCCTTTTCTGAGGTTTCAGGGTGGACTTGGTGACCTCCAAGTGGTCGAATTGAGATTTCCAAGTGGCGAGCATTTTTTTCCCATAGACTTTAATGGGATTCGATATTCGGTCGAATAGTCGAATTTCGCGGTCTATTCGAATCGAATTTCGAACTTTCGAATATTTCACTACTCGCTCATCTCTAGTTATTAAGACCGATGTCTAAAACGATGGTCTTAATAAATGACCCCCTTAGCATCTATTAATGGCTGAAAAGGCACAGAGGGCATGAATTTAAGGTATCTTCATTAAACACGCGTAATTAAATGGAGTTCAGTAATAATATGACTCTTCTCCAATTAACCAAACAGCACTGACAGAGAAACCTTGTCATAAACCTTACAATGTTAGCATTCTCAGCTGACCAGCTCGAAATACTAATGAATGAAGCTGAATTAGATCAGAGACTCTTAACTCTTCTTGGATGCAATCCAACTTATGCATAGGAATGACTTTTGTGACCTGGGACTTAGACTGTATTTAACAGTGTTCTTCTTGCCTGTACTTAAATAATTATTATCTACAAGTTATAATTATTATCTACAAGTTATAGATACAGAATGCAATAAATAAAAAAATATAAAAGAGCATTTATTGAGAGTCTCAAAAGGTTTGTTCACGCAGTGCGCTCAAATATTGATTTAGGATACAACCATGCGGCGTGGTCATGTTGTGGCCATACTGCGGTTAGTGAATGCGTGCAGCTGACCTCATGTGGTTACTGCATGTTTAATCATGCTTGTAGGGTACTTTTTTTTGCCCATGATCGTTTATGGACTTGTTTTAACTGTTGTGAATTTTAGTGCTTATTTAGCATTCTGATCAAATTCAAATATTCATATATGTGTTGTAAAATATGTTAAACATATACCGCAAGCGGCTGATCAACTGCATGGCTAATGCGCTTTGCAGCTGCAAAAGGATGGGCATGTTTTATGTGTGGTCAACCGCATGTACAACAGGTGCAGTCATCACAACTTGGAAAGTGCCAGGTCTGTCTCAGAAACCTATTCCCCCATTGACTTCCATTGGGAAATGAAATGCTGTGGCTCCTAACCTCATCATGATCACATCACGACCACGCCGTGTGGTTGTCCCCTTATGGTGCAGTTTTAGCAACTTCTCAGGAAAATACAGCAATTTTGTGAAATTCACTGAAAAAAAACATGACTACTGCACTGTGATGACCAAGATGAAACAGTCCTTAAGACAGACCAGCAATACTAGATCAATGGGGGTCTCACTCTTGGCAGCCCTGGCAATCAGCTATTTGAAGAGGTCATATGCAATGGTGAGCAAAGCGTCATCTTCTTAGTTTCCGGTCCTCGGTATACTCTGCACTCCATACAAATTATAGCAGCTTTGCAGTACTGTCTACTTTGAGTGAATTATTATTTTCATTTATATAGCACCAACATATTCCATAGCGCTGTATATAAACTGTCATCATGGCTCACAGTCTAAATTTCAAATCAGAATGGGTTTAGTTTGGGTGAAGCAGGAAACCTGAGCAAACAGGGGGAGCTGACACAAACATTAGGAGGACATACAAGCTCCATACAGATGTCAGACTCAGACCCAGGATCCCAGTGCAGCAAGGCAACAGTGCTAACCACTGAGCCACCTTGACAGTGAATGGGAGGGTAAATGGGACAGAGCTGCTATACTCAGCACAACCACTACTATTTGTATGCTGTTCTGAGCTGTGCTTGGAATTGCAGCCCAGGCCTATTTACTTGGATAGGAGTGAGCTGCACATAGGCCATGTGACCAATGAACATGATGTCACTGACCTAGGAAGATGTCACAACATTCACTGGAGCACTGCAGACTTCTGCAGAAAGCAGCCCCCCAAAAATCAGATACTGATGACTTACCCATCAATATCAAACGCCAAGAAAACCCCAATAAAATCACAGACAAACCCTTTAAGGTGAATATTAGATTTATTACATATGGGTACAAAGCATTGAAAGCGATAACTCTCAACTAATACAAAATGTTCAGTCCCCATAGTAGCTGTTTCATTTACCATTTCAGGAACCATTTACCAGAAAGGTCATTTTTGGCATCTGATGGTCCAAATATGGCAATAAGGCTGCAAGGCCCAAACCAGATTGGGATAACTGGGCCTGCTACTGCATCCGAACACCCCCCCCCCCCCCCACACACATACTCCCTTCCCCACTCTGACCTCAGCGGCTGGACTGCAGAATCTCCCAAGACTCTCTCTTATTAAAGTACCTGAAAGCTGTGTCAGACTGGGCCCCTGGGGTGGAGGGGGCGGTTTTTCCTGCTGCTCCCACTAGCCGGTTCTTATCCCACACCATCTAACCTACCAAAATCAGCAGGCGGACTCTATCCACCGCCAACTGGACTCACTACCCTACAGCCTGCAAGTAAAGCCTTGTCCGAAGCTCCTCGGTCCACCAGAATGTGAGATACAGGTGCGGCCTAGCCAAGCCCTTGAATCCCTGGCCTCGATTAGCGGGGGGAAGCGGCACACGCGTAATGGGTGTGTGGCTTACAACCGGCCAGAACAAATTCACTATCATTTCTTCACACCGGCCCCAACAGCCAGCATATGTCAGCCGCTGCCTTCTGACACCTCTTCAGAGTATATAGACTATATAGAGAAACAACTGCGACCTAGTCGGGCCTACAGATCCCCAGCCATGATTTCCGGGGAAGCCGCCAGTCGCGGATTGCTCCACCATCTCGGATCCGGCGACACACCTGTTGGAACACTCAGGTCACGGAGAGGGGTCTCTCAAGCCACATCTACTCCCAGGTTAGCTCCTACCAACTCCCCTCTCCTACTTATTCCCACCCCAACCACAGTCAAAGCTGGGCCTAGGAGCTTCAACTCACCAAAAGGTCTCCCGCCTCTTGTCACCTTCTACAATTCTCAGCTCACTTTGATCCGCACTGGTGACCTTAAAGGAGCAAACACAGAGGGCCTCTCCATGCCAGGCAGCTGTGTGTGCTATACAAGTCTAACTGCACAGCTGCATCTTCTGAAGCAAGCGCTCTCCATCTCTCCCCCACTTACAAAGACAGCATCCAAGGCATAGCCTTAATTTTTTCAGTACCCGCACACAGGGTCTACATTTTTGAGCCTTTACAGGGCTATTGACCCAATTTTTCTAGCTATCCATGGATAGCCACTAGATCCACCATTACCCGCTCTAATCCGGGTTCAACAATGCAGCTTTAGTCCTCCTGACTGGGGCCACAAGATAGAGTAGCATAGGTACCCCCACAAATACTGATGGCAGATTATCCTCACGGGAAGGGACCACATCCGACAGTGATGGTGAAAATTGGACCCCATAAGTCCAGAAATACGACCTCCTCATGTCAAACAGGTTCCTTAGATTCATTTGTACAAAAGGGCCATGCATCGCCCCCGCCAAACCCACCCAGTCCAGCAGAACATCTCCCAGTAAAAATATTGAAAGAGAACCCTCCCCCAACCTCCAAGAAATGGATAGCGACTGAAGTCTGCCCATTTCAAGATCCTTTCTCGGGAAAGCGCTCTCTAAAGCTTTAGAACCCGTCATGAAAGAGCTACAAATATGGCAATAAAAGCACTAACTGACCAGGTTCACATATGTTTGTCTTTCTTTATATTTTAAAAATGTCTGCAGTGTGAAACGAGATTCTGGTATTCTTTAATATATATTTTTATTGGTGGTTTTTATATTGTGTCTTTTTCTTTTTTTTCTCCTGGAAATATAAATTTACATTGACCACTAGACGCTATTATTTTCTTTGGTAAAGGGGTATCCCCATTTAAAACACATATAGTAAATCCACAGGATATGCCATAAATGTCTGATAGATGTGCAGCCACCTCTCCATTCACAGGACCTGTGGGAACTTGCTCAGTGGATCCTGGCGATAGGTGCGTGTCTCAAAGGTGAGAACTGTATCTATAAAACATTTATGGTATCTCAATAGGATATGGTCCAAAAACGCCTTGCTTTTTCCCAAATAGTGTGTGTTAAGCATCTGGCATTTTTTTAATGGTGTTTTTTTTTTGTATGGCATGCATTTTTATGTACTAAAGTGCAGTATGTACCCCCTTTGATGTCATTTAATTTTTAGAGCACTGTGGCAAAACTACATTTGTACAGAAAACACAATGTAAAAAGCACCATTAAAAAAAGTTGCACACATAGACAATTGTGTTTTTTTAAGCTGGGTAAAAAACAGAACAAAGCACACAATGGATGTTTATGGGGCAAAAACACTAGATGAGGGGGAAAATGCCACACTCAAAACATGCTGTGATTATCAAATAAAAAAAAAATCACAAAAATGCAAGAAAATGGAAAAACAAATTCACAAAAAAATGACTCAATAAAATTTAATATTTCTCATAGTCAAATGTAACAACTAGTGCTTACTTTTCAGCAAAACATCCTAAAAACACCAGAAAAACCAAATAGCCCAATGTAGGGACACACAATTGTAGCAAGGGAAATAGAAACAATATGTTGTCAATTCATCCATATGTTTCCAGGTGGAATAACAGAGCAAAGGTAGAATTGTTATTTATTAGGGAGATCCAAATATTTAGTAAAACAGACATGTCAGGAGAGCTGAGGGGTCCTCTTTAAAATGAGATATTCTATGGATTTCATCACAGAAGAAGCTAAAAATTATGCCCATTCTGTTCTGGGCATATATATATGAGAGGAAAGATGCCACAAAGCTCTAAAGCAAGAAAATTTTTTTTTAGACAAAGCCATTCTTACAAACTCAATCCATCCGCAAGAATGCTTTGTACTGGTTCATAGAAACCTCAGGATCACATTATTAAATCTAATTAACTGAATAATATAACTTCATAAAATAGAAAGAGCTTCTCGTGATTATCATCATTAAATTAAATTGCTCACAAATGACGAGCAATTCATCTCTAGAGAGGAGACAACCATTGCTTTGTGGAGTACAGAGGTTAAGCTCAATGAAATCAATAGCCGGTCTGCAGAGCGAGAATGAAGAATTGAGTCTGATCTCTTCAGGAAGTGAGGCCATGCATAGGTTTTGTACATTGAGCTGCAGAGAGGATGGGTCTGATAACGGGCCGATGGAATTGTTTAAAGGGAAAAATCAGGTTAGAAGAAAACATAGCCGGTCAATAGACAGATACTTAATGGCAAATATAAAATTGATTTCCCATTGATGTCAGGTGGTAGCACGTGGTAAGGAGGATAAATTTAAACTCATCACTGTGGTCGATGTAGATTGATTTTTCCAAACTTTATTCGCTCCATTTTCTCCATATGTTCTGAGATAAGACTTGGCAGCTTGAGAGATTCATATTAACAAGAGCTCTCCCTTTGGTTTATAGTCATGGGGCCATTCACCAGCTGTTATATGGAAGACTTTACAAGAAAATGTTGGTCAGAGTGTAAATGTTATCTCAGATTACAATGTGTTGTGAGGTTTTGAATTTATATTATACAGGGTGAATAAATCTATAAGGGCCTTTTCGCATCAAATTTTTCATCCTGTTGAAGTAACGTTTTTTTCTTTTAAGTCAATTCTACTGCGTAAACAGGAAGCGACTGGAGAAAAAAATTATCCTTGATCCTTCTTCCTGTTCTTTTGAAGAATAGGACCCTCAACAGCATCAGGAAACAACAGGATAGGCAACTCGCTGCATACCGTTTTGAAGGTCCCTTGAAAAGGGACAGTACCTTTCAACAAAATGCAAAAATGTGGTGCAAATCTTACCTTAAAGGGAACCTTTCACATGAACATAGTGTTTGAGCAGAAGGTAGCATGCTATAGAGCAGGAGGATCTGAGCAGATTGATATATAGCTTTGTGGGAAAAGATTATGTATAACTTGTATTTCATTCATTTAAATTCCTGCTCTTTTTGGACTTTGAAGTCAAGGAGGAGCTCCTATCAGTGATTGACAGCCTTCCCTCTATGACTGTGCATATGCAAATAGCTGTCAATCACTGATAGGACTGCCCCCAAGTTCACAATTTAAGGAATGAATGTGGCAATCAGAATTAATTCCTAGACCTTTCAGAACTTTGAACTTAGGCCTGTAAAACGGTCATTAGACAGATCTTTTTACTGTCCATTCATATAGTTGTACAAAGTAATTACATCACCCCTAAGCCATATGTTTTTCAAACAAATAATAAATAAACCCAAATTGCATGATCTTTGAGGCACTGTGGTTCACCTAATTCTCGTAATTACTTTGGTCTGGGTCCAATTTAAGTTCAGTAATATCTATTCTAGCCTCTGTTCACACAATTGCCAGTGTACAAACGTACAGCGGCATATATTGGTTATTGACGCCTATCGTAAAAAAAATATATATATGGGACTACACTTTCATCCCATATATGATCTGACCTGTGAAGCAAAATTATGTTCTTCTAATGCATACCAACTTTATTGTATCTTGGCAGTGGCTGCCTGATATTAGTTGCCATGGTTAAACTTAATGCCACCAATATACCCAAGTCTTAATTTGCCACTACTCAGCCCAAGTCTCTAACTTCCCCAAAATACCTCTGTAATTTAATACATATTATCCTCTTTATTATTTTCTAGAAATTTGTATCATTTGAAAATATGGAAATTCTATTCTGTAAGCCTCTAAAAGGTCAATAATAAATGTACATAAAAGAGGGTCTGATATTGCCCCTGTGGTACCCCACTGGTAACCTATTCTGAGGCTGCACCATTAATCAGTGCCAACCTCCTTATGTCATGTAAAATTGACAAAAGAGTAAAAACTTACATTTTTGACAAAACACCTCTGCATCAAGCATGTCGCCATTTGGCGTATGAGGAGCTCTTCATAATCTAAGGTACTTATTGTCAATGTCGACAATAGACCTCCTGGAGAGCAGTAGATGATAAAGTGTCTACGGAAATAATCACATACTTAATCTGATCCTAATAATTGTCAACCTCCCATACTTTGAGCCATAGGGTTATGCTTGACTATCTGACATACACATCTAAGGAATAATAGCTGTCAACACTTATTAAGCAGACAAGACACTTTAAACTAGGTAACTCAAAATTACCCACTCAAACCCACTATGCATATCAAACATGGAGGGGTTACAGACAGTACAGGGTATGTTCTTTATTTACCCTCTGTTGCAGAGACCTGACTGAAGTGATGTTCACAGAGGTGATGCCGGTGGATGGCCTAATTCCAATCCTGAGCAGCACACAGCCAAGTGATAAAATAGGTCCAGTATTTCTTTGATAAATCATCATCTGTATGGTTTTTGATACACGACCCCTAATGCAGGTCATGGTTTCCTCTACCTGACCTTTTGAATGGCTCCACCAGGACTAGGGCTCTGAGTACATCTCAAATGCTAGCATAGTCTTTACGATGGGTTAATATATTTGCTGAGTGAAGTTGTTCTGCTCCCCTAGTTTTGTTTAGATAGATCTTGTGTTCTAGTTTTGAGAATCAATTATTTTATGGCCAGTCACTAGAATGTCAGGGGAGGTTTTCACTAAATCACAGAAAAATAATATTATTAGTGCACAAAAATAGATGCAAACAATATATACTGTATAAACTAAGACCTCATTCTGATATGATAAAATCTGAGACTCTTAGCCAATATATTTTGATCAAAACACATCTGTGTCCACCTACCCAGCGTCACTGTCGTCTCAGGTCAGGCAGGTCCTACACTAAACCTAACTATGCCACTATCACAGAAAAATAATATTATTAGTTTATACAGTATATATTGTTTGCATCTATTTTTGTGCACTAATAATATTATTTTTCTGTGATTTACTTTGATATATATAGCCACTGACATCCGCAATCATTATCACATCATGCAGGATGTTTTTTATCATTTTTTTATCCTTTGTTTCTGTGAGTTTTGTTGAGGTTTTCACTAACTCTGATATCTACAAATTATTTTGCTCTCTATATCACCACACCTTCCCTTAGATATGGCATGGGATTATTGATATATGCCAGCATATGCCATCGGCATTGCTATGGTTACTACCTTTCTTGTGCTGGATAGAGAAATGATATTTCTGCGAGGCCAAACTCCATCTCAGCAGCCTCCCATTATCATCTGCCACTCTGTGTAACCAACTTTGTGAACCGTCACTACCGTAAATCTACATCCATATAGGTAGAGCAGCAACTTCTGCAAGGCCCACACGATGGCCAAAAATTCCTTCTGTACAGTGCCATAAGCCACCTCCCTTGGTGGAAGTTTCATGCTCAAGTATATTATTAGATGTTCTTCACCTTCCAGATTTACCTGGCTGAGCACTGCACCTAAACCATAGGCACTAGCGTCAGTCTGCACTACAAACTTGTGTGTAAAATCTGAACTTTGCAAGACTGGAGAAATGGCAAGCGCAGATTTCAAAGCTGACATTGAACTCTCACAGTCCAAATGACTATATGAGTCAGTTTCTTCTTAGTGCGTTAGTTAACAGTTTAGCAAGGGTGCTATAGTTAAGAATGAACTTCCTATAGCACCCTTCAGTCCCTAAAAAGGACATAACCTGTTTTTTTGTTTTGGGAGTGGGCCGTGCTGTGATGGCATGTACCTTCCCTGTTTCTGGTTTTAGTTTCCCTCCACCCACTCTATGTCCTGAGCCTCTGTCATGGCTATGTGACACTTTCCAGGCTTGATTGTCAGACAAGAGGTTTAGATTCGAATGAGCAACTGAGACTGGTGGTTGAAATGATCCTCCAATGTGTGACTTAACACAGCGTTGTCATCCAGGTAAACCACTGCAAACTCTTCCTCAAGCAGCTAGTTAACCAAGCGCTGGAAAGTGGCAGGTGCATTTTTCATGCAAAAGGGCATTACTAGGTACTCATAAAGCCCAAAAGGAGTGATGAAGGCTGACCTCTCCTGGGCTTCTGTGGACATTAGGATTTGCCAGTATCCTCGACTCAAGTCCATAATCATTATGTACTTGACACTGGCAAGCTAATCCAGTAACTCATCTATGCAATTTACTGTAGTCCCTACAAAAATGGGTTGTCCAATCTTTCATGGGTATAAGGAGTACAGATGAGATCCACGTAATATGCGACTTCTGGATAATGCCCAGCCATAGCACCTCTTCTACTCTCTCTTCATATCAGCTCGCACCTCTAAGGAGACATGATAGGCTGATTGTCTTAGAAGGAGGCAATGTGTGATTAGGAAAGGTGGAGACAAGTGTTTGGTATAAAAGTGAAATGTATTATGACGTGTATGTATAGTTTGGAATATTAGTGTGTGTGTGGGGAAGGGGGTGAGTGTGGAAAGTTATGTGTTCATGATGTATGAGGAAGGGGGTGAGTGTTGGAATTTGTGTGTATGATGTGATGTGTGGGGAAAGGGGTGAGTGTGGTAATTTGTGTGTGTAGTGTGTGACAAGTGTAAGGAGA
Source organism: Rhinella marina (assembly GCA_900303285.1). NCBI lineage: Eukaryota > Metazoa > Chordata > Amphibia > Anura > Bufonidae > Rhinella > Rhinella marina. The sequence goes on along the minus strand of ONZH01003515.1, from coordinate 37,334 downwards.
AAAGGGGAAAAGAAAGAAAGGGGTGAGTGTGGAGAAGGTGTATGTGTGATGTGTGAAAAGTGTCATGTGTGAGGAGAGGAAAGAAGAAAAAAAAGAATGAAAGGAATAGAGAAAATAAAGAAAAGGTAGGATAAAAGGGGAGGGGAAGAGAAAGTGGGAATAGGGGAGGGGGAGGAAGAAGGTTGCCAGAATGGGGTGCATACTACCTTAGGGGATCCCACGAAAGGTCATTGGATCTGTAAAATAAAGTATCAAAGGTTAGTAAGGGTAGGTAGAGACAATGTACAGATACAGTGAAATAAATGTAGATATTTTAGATGTACTGTAAGGATTAAAGTCCCAATTGAGGCCTTTGGGGGAAAGGCTTTGAAGAGTATGTATCCAGTATGCTTCTCATTCTTTCAACAGACGTATGTGGTTTCCGCCATGCCGTGGACGTTGTACTTTTTCAATGATTTGAAACTTTAATTGCTCAATGTTACGATGGGTTTTGTTGAAGTGGTTGGGAAGTGGTAGCCAGCTCTTCTTGCATCTAATGGTTGATTTATGACTGATGATGCAGTCGTGTATTGATTGTGTGGTTTTTCCCACATAGAGGAGTCAAAAGGGGCATTTGATCAGGTATACAACAAACATCGAATCACAAGTGAAAAAGTCCCTGACAATGTAATACTTACCTGTATGTGGATGTGTGATGTGGTCAGCTTTAATGATATTAGAGCAGCAACTGCAGTGAAGGAAAGGGAACGTGCCGTGGCGCTGAGATTTTAGGAACGGTTGTCTAGGTCGTAGTATCTGGCTGCCTAGGTCAGCTTTGATGAGTTTATCCATGAGGTTGGTTGCTTTTTTTAGACACATTAGAGATGGAGATTAGAAAGACTGGATAGTGGGATAGGCAGTTTTGAGTAGTGGCCAATGTTTCTTAATTGTGTGTTCGATTTTGGGCATCGGGGATGATAAGTATGTATAAAGGGAACCCGCTCGGGGGTTTCCTTGGTAGGTTTGGTCAGGGGTGGTGTATAGGCCATTTCTTTGTCAAGTAGATATTTTGGATAGCCCCTCTCAAAAAACTTGGAGGCCATGGTTTGAAGTTGTGTTTTACGGTTGAGTGGGTCTGAGACGATGAAGTTAATATGATGGAATTGTGATTGTGGAAGGGAATTTTTGGTTGAAACAGGTTGACAGCTATTGTAGTGTAAGAGTCCATTGCGATCAGTTTGTTTGGTGTATAGATCCGTGCTAATATTGCCCATGTTGTCTTTTAGAACATTTGTGTTAAGAAAGCTGATGCAATTGGCGTCATAATTTAGGATAAATTGTAATTCTGGTCTCGGAAAGTTAAGCAGACGTGTAAATTCAAGTAAGAAAGTATGGGCCATCCATATGCAAAAGATATCATCTATAAATCTGAACCAACAGGTGGCATATTTTTTGATAAGATTTGAAAAGATATAATGGATATACAGTATGTATGTCTCCTCAAAGTGGGCCATGTACCCATTGGCATAGGACAGTGCCATATTCGCGCCCATGGTAGTCCCGATTTTCTGCAGGTAGAAAGTGTCTCTGTAAAGGAAAAAGTTGTCCCTTAGGACAATGTCAAGGAGTTCAAGTGCGAGTTGGGTTGTGTTATAATCATGGGTAGACTGTTCCAAAAGTGATTTTGTAGATAGAATGCCTTTATCATGTTTGATGCTGGTATATAGGCAATTGACATCAAAGGTCAATAGGATGCTGTCTGGAGTTACTGGTGTGAGGTCTCTTAGTTTCTTTAAGAAATGGTTAGTGTCTAGTACTTGTATGTAAGATTTGGCTTTTTGGGTAAAGGGAGTGAGAATCTTTTCAAGTATGATGGAAATTGGGGCTAAATTGGAGTTGGTGGAAGCAACATTTGGGCGTCCTGGTGGTTTTTGTAAGGATATATATAACGGTGGTTGGTGGGGAATTCGGCTGTCTTTTGGTCAATGGTGCCACATGTGAGGTGTTTATCAAGGAGGGATTGGATCTTTTGGTGGATGGTGGAAGTAGGGTCATGTTGCAGGATGGTGTATGTGTTGGTGGAAGCTAACTGCCGTTCTAGTTCTTCTTTGTAGTCCTTAGTATTTAGGACTACTATTGCTCCGCTCTTGTCCGCCGGTTTAATAATAATGTCCAGATTGTTCTGGAAGCTCTTTATCGCTTGTCTTTCAATCGCTGTAAGGTTATTCTGAGTGGAAAAATTACCATGTTTGCAGTTGGTAACAATTTTGTTGATGCCTCTGTGTATGAGTTCAATCATGGTTTCTGTAGCGTGATAAGTTTGGGGGGGGATTACTTGGTTTTCGAAGCCCAAGCTGCTCAATAGAGATGGAGGGCCGGGTTGATGTATCTGTGTTTGTGGTTGACAAATTGATTAGAGAATTTTCAGGATTACCGAAGTGTGTTTTAAGTCTTATTGTCCGAAAAAAACTTTGAAGTTTCTGCTCTAACTGAAAATCATTCAGTTGTGGTGTAGGGCAGAAAGTAAGACCTTTTTGCAATCTTCTAAGTTCAGTGGGTGTGAGGTTATAGGATGAAATATTGATTACTAAATTGGAGGTCCTACCTGTGAGCAGGTCTGGATCCGAGTCTCTGGGTTGATGTCTTGGTTTCTTCCGGCCCCTCCTTGTTGGTTTAGTTGGTGACCTCATTGTGCTAAAAAACATTGACCGGATCTTGTGAGGGAGACGTCGCTGTCGGAGCTGTTGGAGCTGCGGTGGAGATATTGTCTATGAGTCGGGTTCCAAGGATTCGGTTGGTTGGTGGTTTCCTGCCATCCGTAGACACTGTCATTTGTGTAGTCTTCTGGGTCTCTCAAGAACTTGTATTGTTTTCTGAAGTCCGAGAGTGATTTGTCAAGTTTGGTTTCAGATTCAAGCCACTCAGTGGTGGAAAGTATAGATGTTAGCTGATGTTCTATGGCTGTAATCTTTGCTTTGAGATCGTTGGTGGATTTTTGCAGGAATTCAATAGTCAGTAACATTAAATCCAGAGAACACTTGTTTAATATGTTCTGGAATTTGTAGCAATACAAATGCAAATCCTGTGAAGATGGTTAGGAAATGAGTAAATACCTCCTATAGCTTGGACTTCTGGGCCTCCAATAGCTGTGGGTTGAATTGAATCGCGGCCATCTTGATTAAAGAAGCCATGCGAAATCTCGCAAGGCGACATGAAGATGTCATCACGCTGGTTGGGCACGGTGACGTCGTCGCTGATTACATCATCCTGCCTGGCTGGCACGGTGACGTGGTAACACAGTTTCTTCAATCAAGATGTCTGTGAAGGCCTCACCACAAGCAAATTGATGAGGTGAATATGTTTGTTTTTGTTTTTTTTGCTGCCATTTCAATAAAAATCGATTTGTTACCACAAGGCGTGAGGAAATTCAGTTTTGCGGCACATCTAATTATTCCTGAAATTCAGATTGAAGTAAATTAATTTGGCTTTGATTCACTCAACACTACTGAGCAGCACACGGTCAAGTTATAAAATAGGTCCAGTATTTCTTTGATGAATCTTCATCTGCATGGTGTTTAATACATGACCCCTACTGCCGGTTATGGTATCCTCTACCTGACCTTTTGAACGGCTCCACCAGGACTAGGGCTGTGAGGACATTTCAAATGCTAGGATAGTGTTTATGATGGGGTAATATATTTTCTGAGTGAAGTTGTTCTGCTCCCCTGGTTTTGTTTAGACAGAAATTGTGTTCTGGTTTTGGGAATCAATGGTTTTATGGCCAGTCACAAGAATGTCAGGGGGGCTTCTCCTATTCTGATATCTACAAATTATTTTGCTATCTATCTCACCACAATAATGGAGAAAATGCGTTGTTAAAAATAGAAATTTATGGTCAGAATATGAATCACAGTTTTCTAGTACCTTCCCACGAGACACAGATTGCAATAAATTGTAAATTGTAATAAAGTGCACATTTTTTTGAGTAAGGGTTCCTTTGTGTATACACCCCATAAATGGCCGAACCCATGGAAACAGGGTGGCCCTGTATCAGTATCCAACCCTAAAACAGTGCTACTGTATAATCTAGCATGCATGTGGACAAAAAAAAAAAAGCACTGTGTACCTCAGTGTAAAATTAATAGCACACAGAGTATAGGCTCACACGGGGCTAGGGTCCCTTTATTTCTGATGCATGTGGTACTGCCATGCACGTAAAATCTTTCAGTCAGTGTCCGGTCAGTGACTTCCATCAGTGATTGTGGGCTAAAACCAGGATTTGAGCCTCCACAGAGATAAAGTGCAATGGAAAGATGTGCACCTGTTCTGTGTCCTTGACCCAAACCTGGTTTGGGCTCACAATCACTGATGAAAATCACTGATCAAACACTGACTAAACACTGATATGTGAATGTGGCTTTAGTATGAAGGTAAAGTAAGCTTTAATAAACCACAAATCTCACTTTATACAGCAAATTAGGGCATTCCCAGGGGTACACTGGGAACTTAAAGTGGCCCTGGAAAAAATACTTAAGTGGCCCCGTTTTGTAGTTGGGTCCAGACTGATGGAAGGCAGGGCCAGCAATACCATATTGTGGCACATTATACCACCACAACAGAGCCAAATACCACAGTCCATCACAAAATACTGCCAGCAGCACAAAATACATCCACAAAACCTCCACTGGTCGGCCCCCTGGGAAATTTCCCTGTAAGGTCTATGGCTAATGCACCCCTGGGCATTCCATTGTTATTGTCATCTGTGTTCTACTACAGCTTTAAAAATAGATATATTTCATACTGGCTTCTCCTGGGTTGGAGTCTGTCTATAACAGGATATGTGGTAAGGAAGGACAATTTTGTCATAGTGCTTCTGATACATCATTCCTAATTAACTAAAATTCTCTGGAATCAATTAATTACACACCAAATGTCTAACTGCAAACTACCACAACAGAAGAAGGGTTTTCTCATTTGTCTTCTTAGAGATTAATAATGTTTGGCACTATTCTTCTTTTACGGAGTGATGCCAAAAACTTCATGTTCACTACTGTACTTATTGTAACACTTTAAATGTGTTATTCTGGCCTTTTCTCTATGGGAATCCAATGGTACAACAGAAAGACAACAGAAAGAATGGTAAAAAAACAAAACAAAACAAAAAACTGTAAAAATGCTGAAACACAATGCAAAAATGCCAGGGAAAAGGGCAACTTTAAAGGGGTATTAAAGCGTGTGGCATCTCAGCTCCCATAGTAATGCCACTATACAATAGATGGACCCTCCTGCTTCTGACTCCATACACTGTTCAGTTTCTAGTACTGGTGGTTGCCTTTAAACAGCTGATTGGTGGGATGCCAGGTGTTGGACCCCCATCGATCTGATGTTGATGACCTATTGCTGCAGTGAGTAGGTAAACAGAGCAGGGAAAGTAGTGCTTGTATGAGTGCTTCTTTCTCTTCAACCAGGTGGATAGGTCATCAATAGTAAAAAGGAGACAATGCCTTAACCCCTTCCCGACCCGCGCCGTACTAGTACGGCACTGGCCGGGACTTTAAAGATGGCACCCGCTCCTGCACGGAGCGGGCGTGATGGCCGCAGGTGACCTGCATATCCAACTAACAGGCACCCACGGCTAACGTGCCGATCGCGGACATTTAACCCCTCGGGTGCCACGGTCAAACGTACGCTTCCGGTGTTGCTATGGCTCCCCCGTGTGGCGATCGGAGGAGCCGGAGCGTGCCATAGTAAATGACAGGAGGCTGCTGCAAAGGTTTTCCTATGGAGCCCTTGCCTGTAATAGGGCTCTATAGGAAAGCACTAAAATCATCATACACTCCAATGTAAGTGCATTGGAGTCTATGATATAAGCAATCAAATGATGGCTAGTTATAGTTCCCTATGGAAGTTCAAATCACCCCCCTTTCACGAAAAAAAAAATAAAAGTTTTTAAAAATTAAAAAATATACACATCATGGGTATCGCCGTGTGCGAAAACACCCATATTATAAAAATAAAAGAAAAATATTTCCCATACGGAAAAAAAACAAAACGGAAAAAATCGTCAAAATGGCCGATTCACCATTTTTTGTCGCTTTAAAAAAAAAAAAATTAAATAAAAAGCGATCAAAAAGTCACACACACCCCAGAATGGTATAAATAAAAATTTCAGATCGCCCTGCAAAAAATGAGCCCCCATACAACTCCGTACACATAAATACCAAAAAGTTATAGGGGTCAAGAACTGGGAAAAAAAAAATGTCCAACTTTATAATTTTTTAATCACTATCAAAATGCAAGAAAAACTATACATATTAGGTATCGCCGGATTTGTACTGACCAGTAGAATGAAAGTAACTGGTCAGTTTTAACGCACATCAAACGCCGTAAATAAAAAACACGTAAAACTGTGGCGGAATTGCGTTTTTTTTGCAATTTCACCCGATTTGGAATTTCTTTCCCGCTTCCCACTACACCATATGCAATATTAAATGGTGGTGTTGGAAAGTACAACTTGTCCCGCAAAAAACAAGCTCTCATACAGCTATGTGAACATAAAAATAAAAAAGTTATGGATGGTTTTTCCCCTTAAAGGAATTGGTCACTTTGTTATATGTTAAGTTTACTTACATGTCTTCTATGTCTGCTTCTGTTATCCTGTTGTGATTTTATTTTATGCAGCTTTTAGCTGGGGCTGCTGCTCCTGTGTTCAGTGACTGTGCACTGTTTTGGCATTGCTGGCCCCTGATGTCACTGATGATGGTTCCCGTCCCAAGCCCCGTTCTAATGGCTGTGTACGCTCCATGTCCAGAGTACTGCGTCTGTGCAGTTGAAAATTTGCCTGCCTCTGGTGTCCCCTCCTCTCTGCCTTCTTCAGACTGGAGCGTGCGCACTGGCATTCTGTGCTGAAGTGCCTGCTTCTATTGAGCACCTGTGTATCATTCCCCTCTTTTTTATAATGCCAGCCAATGTGGTTGTACTGTGTAGGCAGTGATTTTCAGCGTCTCCTTTTCCCTGTGCAAGGAGTGGGCACTTGAGCACAGAATGCCAGTGTGCAAGCTACAGTCTGAAGATGGAAGTGACACAAACAGATGCAAAATGTGCACAACTGATGCTCAAAATAAAGAATCGTTTTTTTTTCTTTTCCTTTTCAAAACAGTGATGTGAACACAACCTTACTGAGATCTTATTTGGAAAATTCATCTATAAAGGCTATATACACATTTGGGGACAATTTTTTATAACTGCATTTTACTCATTTTGGGTTAAAAATAATTTTTCAATTGGTCTTTATTAAAAATATTGAGCCATTCTGTCACAGAGGGTTAACTGTTTTTCTCACAGTGTGAATGGTACTTTCACTTTGTGCCCCTGTCTAGGGCATAGTGCAGGCACGTAAGATCACTTACCAGCTTATCTGTGCCGCGCTCCGTTCCCCGCTGTGCCCTCCTTTTACTTTTCCCACCCGATATGCTAATGAATAGCATCGGTACATGGAGGCGGAGACTGCCCTGTTTCTCAATGGGCATCACCCTCTTCCTGACGCTCTCTGCTGCGATTGGAACGCGCTACAGCCAGGGAGAAGGAGATGCCCATTGAGAAACAGGGCAGTTTTCTTCCTCCCTGTATCGATGCTATTCATTAGCATACCAGGCAGGAAAAGGGGGCTGTAAGGGGGTCACTGTCTGGGGCCCCCAAGATGAGACATAAGATATCCCATTTGAATACATCTGTGACTACATTGAATAAGCTATGAGTGAGATAACATGCACTTTGTGTGACTGGTCACTAGGGGCCCTTAGTCGGGCAGCCCCCTTAAAACTAATGGAGCGAGATGTTAATAATTAATATAAAAAGAAAAGTAGTCTTATAGCTGCATAGGATACGATTGCTGCCTGCTAAGGAGGATCTGTAGTCTTCGTTTATAATCAGGAGCTGAGGAGATCAGTGGCCTGCCTGCCCTGAGGCCAGTGTTGGATCATCCATCAAGAAAACCAAGCTGCCATTCAGGCCTGCACTGAAGATCTCAGCCTAAAACATTTTCCACTCGGTTAGTGTGCACTTTGAATGGGACTTAAATCCTGAGCTCAGGTCCCTCCCTGCAATCAGGGTGAGGACAATTTCTGGCGCCGCTATAGCAGTTAAAACTTTACTGCGACAGCAAGTGGATCCACATCCCGGGTCTGGAGTTACAAATAACCATGTGGGAGTTCAAGGGAGTCTAGCTAAGGTGGGGTGGTAGGCATTACCGGCATCTGGGAGGGATAGTGTGGGATTTTTTCTGTGGGATTTCAGGTACACAGACCCCAAATGTGGTGTTGATTCCTAGTGGTTCCAGTTCTCTGTGTTTGGTTAGGAGATCCTACCATATTTAGCGGCATTTAGGCAAAATATAAATCCTTAAAGGTACAGTACCTAAATTAGGGAATTCCTGGCTGGGGTTCCACTCCATGTGGTCCAACCCAGAGAGTTTGTACCACTATTTCAGTACACCAGAGTACACCTCACTCCATGTGGTCCGGCTGGATCACAGTGTACATTATATTGTATATAGTTTTCTCCTCTAGAGTTAGTGAAGTTATTTTGGGTCATACAGTTCACTGTCTGTCCATTCATTCTTGTGTGGTTCACTGTATCTCAACGGACTCCCTCGGGTCCCCCTCTTACAGGGGCAACGCCGGGGGAATGGAGCGCCGGACAGATAAACTAGTAAGTGATCTTACATGCCTGCCCTATGCCCTAGACAACCCCCTACTTATTTCATAATGTCTGGACCCATGAAAGTTCCTCTTTAAAGCACATTCTTGCAATAAATAAAGTAAAGCACATCTATAATAAAGAAATAAAGTCTGTTATAGTTAGTATGTAACAAGAAAATTATTTTGATATTGTTGTCACATCCTGAGGATAGCTAATCAGTATCATATTGGTGGGGGTACTAGTCCTTGCAGGACAGGTGAACTCAGCAGCTGCATTGACATTAGCTTGGGTGCCAGGATTTGGAACCCAACCAATCTCATCAGACATCAATATGAAAATCATGTTGAACCCCTTTAAATAGCCTACTGCTCAATCTAACCCTAACATTAGAATGAATGCAGATAGGACACAGATTAAAAAAAAGGTCATAAGTAGTGTTGAGGGAACTTGTGTGTTTCAAGTTTGGCGTACAAGTTTCGGGTTATCTAAGAATTCCATTATGGATTCCGCTACCACAGACCATAACTTATGGTCCGTGGTAGCGGAATCCATAATGGAATTCTTAGATAACCTGAACCTTGTACGCCGAACTTGAAACACAAGTTCGCTCATCCCTAGTCATAAGCATTATTCCTTAATGTAATAAAATAGGTTGGCATTGGCGCTGTAAATATTATACACAGACCAGAAGGTTAAAGGGGTTGTCCCACAAAAAATATTCAAAGCACCATCTGGATCTGAATACTTTTGTAATTGCATGTAATTAAACATTTTGTATAGCCAGCGAGCTATTCAATAAAATGTATCTGTATAGTGACACTGAATTTCTTATTTCTATGACCGGCTCATTAAGAAGGCCGCACATGCTCAGTTTCATCTTTCAACTCCCTCCTGAGCTGTCATAGGGAGAGCATGGACACGCCCCCTTATCTGCAGCAGAAAAGACACTCCCCTTGAGCATTCAGCTTGATATAAATCTAGCAGAGCAATTCATGAGGAAATCTTTGGATCCATGTGAGGTACAGGACTGGTTCTAGCTTTGTTAGTAAGGTATTGTCATGAACTATATAATGTTTGATTTTCATTTTTTACATTATTCATGGGATAACCCCTTTAACATGCAAATAACACTTGGAGAATGTGTACACCAGAGATTCGTATCAAATCTTACAAATTTTCTACTTCGAAGTGAATCCGGATTTTTTTTAGATGGTGTTGTTCTGGGTATCCATAATAATACTCATATCAGGGCTAGTGCAGGACCAGTGCAGGGCGAGTAATATTAATCAGGCAGGGAGAGAGACAGGGAGAGAGACAAAGAACTACAGGGCCACGGTCAAGTGAAAATGTCTGGCACGGAAAAGCAAAAGGGTTCCAGCCAGAGATCGAGCTCCAAAAAAAAGAAGGAGAAGGTGGCACAGGCCAGCAGTGGCAAAGGACATGTAGCCTCAGTTTCTACTGGTAGAATTCGTAATAGTTGGCCGCAAGCCTCGGATCACCTGCTGCATATCCTTCTTCTGCTGGTTCGGGTGTCGGTGTGTACCATCATAATCCTGCCGGTCCATCAGCCAGATCATGTATTTAAGCTCTCCAGAGCTAAAAGTTGAAGAATGCCTGGATGCCATTTGTAAAATAGAAATAGCAGCTGCACGCTAATCATGCAGCTGCACAGTGGGGTGCTGTGTATACAGAGCAGGAAGCGCTATTGCGCTTCCTGTTCCGGCCCGGCGGTCACATGATCGCCGGGGCCAGGAGCGTGCAGGAGCTGCCGGGTCTCTCATAGACCCAATCAACCCTGCACTGAGGCTGTACAGCATAGTATTATGCTGTACAGCCTCTCTGGGGATTTATTTCCCCTGTAACTGGGGCTACTATGTCAGCCCCAGTTACAGGAGAAATCAAGTGTAAAAAAAAAAATAAAAAAATAAGTAAAGTTAATGTCCCCTGAGGTCTTGTATGACCTTATGGGGGACACAAAGTGTAAAATAAAAAATAAAAAAAATAAAAAAATAGAGTATTATATAAAAAATAAAATAAAAATCACATATAAAAAAAAATAATTTTCCCCCAAATATGTAATTAAAAAAATGTTTCAAATAAAAATAAACAAAATAGACATATTTGGTATCACCGCGTCCACAACGACCGGCTCTATAAAAATATCACATGATCTACCCCATCAAGTGAACTGCGTAAAAAAAATCTAATAAAAATTATGCCAAAACAGCTTTTTTTGTCGTCTCACCTACCAAAAAACATAATATCAAACAATCAAAAAGTCGTATGCATCCCAAAATGATAGCAATAAAAATGTCACCTCATCCCGCAAAAAATGAGCCCCCACACAAGATCATAGCCAAAAAAATGAAAAAAAAATGGCTCTTAAAAAATTGCAACACAAAAACATGATTTTTTTTCTAAAAATGCTCTTATTGTGTAAAACGTAAAAAAATAAATAAAAAATAGACATATTTGGTATCGTTGCGTCCGTAACAACTGGTTCTACAAAAATATCACATGATCTACCCCATCAAGTGAACGGTGTAAAAAAAAATATAGAAAAATGCCCCTAAACTGCTTTTTTTTTTAGTTAACCTTCCAAAAATTAGATTAATAAGTGATCAGAAAGGCGGATGTACCCCAAAATTGTGCCAATAAAAAGCACAGCTTGTCCAGCAAAAAATAAGACCTCACGCAGCTCAGTCCACAAAAAAATTAAAAAGTTCACTCTTACAAACCATGACAAAAAATTCCATGTTAGAAAATGCAGATGCTGCACCTTCCTTTCTGAGCCCTGGCGTATCCCCAAGTAACAGTTTACGACCACATGTGGGCTGTTTCTGCAAACTGCAGAATTGGGGTAATAAATATTGAGTTTTGTTTTGTTGTTAACCCTTGATGTGTTACAGGAAAAAAATCATTAAAATGGTAAATCTGCAAAAAAAGTGAAATTTTTAAATTTCACATCTATTTTGCTTTAATTTCTGTGGAATACTTAAAGGGTTAACAACATTTCTAAAACCAGTTTAGAATAGTTTGAGGGGTGTAGTTTCTAAAATGGCGTCATTTATGGGTGGTTTCTATTATGTAAGCCCACAAACTGACTTCAGAACTGAACTGGTTCTTAAAAAAGTTGATTTTGCAAATTTGCAAAAATTGCGTCTAAAATTCTAAACCTTCTACTGTCCTAAAAAATAAAATGACACTACCAAAATGATGTCAACATAAAGTAGACATATGGGGAATGTAAATTAAAAAGGATTTTATGGGGTATCACTATCTGTCTTAAAAGAAGAGAGATTCAAGTTTAGAAAACAGTGAATTTTTTCAAATTTTCGTTAACTTTTGGATTTTTTATAAATAAAATTAAAACTTATCGACTCAAATTTACCATTAACTTGAAGTACAATGTGTCACGAGAAAACAATCTCAGAATCGCTTGGATAAGTAAAAGCGTTCCAAAGTTATTACCACATGAAGTCACACATGTCAGATTTGCAAAATTAGGCCTGGTCAGGAAGGGGGTAAATGGCCCGGATGGGAAGTGGTTAACTTCCACCACAGATTTTCAATTGGGTTGAGATGTGGACTGATTGCAGGCCATGACATTGACCTTATGTATCTTTCTTCAAGGAATGTTTCCACAGTTTTTGTTCTATGGCAAGATGCATTATCATCTTGAAAAATGATTTCATCATCCCCAAACATCCTTTTCAAAAGATGGGATAAGAAAAGTGTCCAAAATGTCAATGTAAACCTGTGCATTTCTTGAAGATGTAATGACCCATCTCCCCAGTGCTTTTACCTGATATGCAGCCCCATATCATCAATGACTGTGGAAATTTGCATGTTTTCTTCAGACAGTCGTCTGCATAAATCTCTTTGGAATGGCACCAAACAAAAGTTCCAGCATCATCACCTTGCCCAATGCAGATTCGAGATTCATCACTGAGTATGACTTTCATCCAGTTATCCACAGTCCACGATTGCCTTTCCTTAGCCCATTGTAACCTTGTTTTTTTTCTGTTTAGGTGTTAGTGATGGCTTTCTTTTAGCTTTTCTGTATGTAAATCCCATTTCCTTTAGGCGGTTTCTTACAGTTCGGTCACAGACGTTGACTCCAGTTTCCTCCCATTTGTTCCTCATTTGTTTTGTTGTACATTTTCTGTTTTCAAGGCATATTGCTTTAAGTTTTCTGTCTTGACGCTTTGATGTCTTCCTTGGTCTACCAGTATGCTTGCCTTTAACCACCTTCCCATGTTGTTTGTACTTGGTCCAGGTTTTAGACACAGCTGACTGTGAACAACCAACATCTTGTACAACACTGCATGATGATTTACCCTCTTTAAGGAGCTTGATAATCCTCTCCTTTTTTTCAATTGACATCTCTGGTGTTGGAGCCATGATTCATGTCAGTCCACTTGTTGCAACAGCTCTCCAAGGTGTGATCACTCCTTTTTACCTGGATACTAACGAGCAGATTTAATCTGATGCAGGTGTTATTGTTTGTAATGAAAATTTGCAGGGTGATTCCATAATTTTTTCCTCAGAATTGAATGATTCCATAATTTATTCCCTGTGCTTGTTCTAAACATGTAACTGTTACTGGCTACCACAATTATTTTTCTTGATTTCTTTTAGTATTTCTTAAAGCCAGAAAATTGCCATTTGAAATGCCTTTAGTTTTTTGTCATGTCTGTGATCTGTTTTTTTTTCAACAAAATTAACCCCTTGAGGACAGAGCCCATTTTGGCCTTAATGTCTGGGCCAAATTTCTGAATTCTGACATGTGTCACTTTATGTGGTTATAACTTTGGAACGCTTTTACTTATCCAGGCCATTCTGAGATTGTTTTCTCGTGACACATTGTACTTCATGACAGTCATAAATTTGAGTCAATATATTTCACCCTTATTTATGAAAAAATCCCAAATTTACCAAAAATTCTGAAAAATTAGCAAATTTCCAAATTTCAATTTCTCTACTTTCAAAATACACCGTAATACCTCCAAAAATAGTTATTATTTTACATTCCCCATATGTCTACTTTATGTTGGCATCATTTTGTAAACGTCATTTTACTTTTTTAGGACGTTAGGAGGCTTAGAAGTTTAGAAGCCATTTTTCAAATTTTCACCAAATTTTCCAAAACCATTTTTTTTTAACACCAATGCAGATATAAAGTGATTTTGAGGGTCTTACATAATGAAACCCACCATAAATGACCCCATTTTAGAAACTACACCCCTCAAATTATAAAAAACTGCTGTTACAAACTTTGTTAACCCTTGAGGTGTTCCACAAGAATTAATGGAAAATGGAGGTGAATTTTCAAAATTTCACTTTTTTCGTAGATTATTCATGTTAATATTTTTTTTCTTGCAACACAGCAAGGGTTAACAGCAAACTAAACCTCAATTTACATTGCTCTGATTCTGCAGTTTACAGAAATACCCCATATGTGGTGGTAAACGTCTCTATGGGTTTGTGGCAGTGGTCAGAAGGAAAGGAGCGCCATACGGATTTTGGAGGCAAAATTTGCTAGAATAGTTTTTAGGCACCATTTTGTAATTGAGAGACCCTGACGTACCCCTACAGTGGAAAGCCTCAAAAAGTGACCCCATTTTTGAAACTACACCCTTCAAAGAATATATTAAGGGGGTACTGACCACTTTGACCCCCTAAGCATTTTACGGAATTTGGAAACACTTGGCTGTGAAAATGAACATTTTTTTTCTTCCAATAAAATGTTGCTTTAGCCCCAATTTTTTTTATTTGCATAAGGGGTAACAGGAGAAAAGCCCCCCCCATAATTTGTTACCCATTTTCTCCTGAATACGGCAACACCCCATATGTGGTGGTAAACTGCTGTGGGGGCACATGGCAGGACTCAAAACAGAAGGAGCGCCATATGGATTTTACAACACAGATTTTGATGGAGTGGTTTGCGGGAGCCATTGATTTTTATTTTTTTGAGCTATTGTCTTATGTGGGGGCTCATTTTTTGCAGGATGAGGTGGGGTTTTCATTGGTACCATTTTGGGGTAAATACGCCTTTTTGATCGCCTGCTATTACACTTTTTGTGAGGGAAGAGGGAAAAAAAGGGCTATTTTGGCATCTTTTTTTTTTTAATTTTTACAGCATTCGCCTGGGGGGCCATCTCATGTAATATTTTTATAGAGCAGGTTGTTACGGACGCAGCGATACCCAATATGTCCAACTTTTTTATTGTTGGAAAGTTTTACACATTAGATGCATTTTTGAACAGAATAAAATATTTTTTTTTGTGTTGCCATTTTCAGAGAGCCATATTTTTTTCAGTTTTCAGGCGATTGTCTCAGGTAGGGTACAGTTTTTGCGGGACAAGATGACGGTTGAATTGATACCATTTTGGGGTAAATACGCCTTTTTGATCGCCTGCTATTACAGTTTTTGTGAGGGAAGAGGGAAAATTTGCCATAGTTTTTTTAAATTTTTTTTTACAGCATTCGCCTGGGGGGCCACCTCATGTAATATTTTTATAGAGCAGATTGTTACGGATGTGGCGATACCTAACATGTTTATGTATTGTGTGTTTTTTTATTTTTAATCAATTTTTTTAACTTTTTTTTTAACTTTGTTTTTTTTTCCACTTTCTTGACTCAGATCCACTTGGTTCTTCAAGAACCAGTGGGTCTGGTATTTTACAATACACTGCAGTACACTGTATAGTGTACTGCAGTGTATTTTCTTATAGCCTGTTCAAGCTCCTGCCTTTAGCAGGAGCTTGAACAGGCTTCCATGGCAAGCCAGACGAAAGCGTCTGGTTGCCATGGTAACCATCGGGACGCTGCCACAGCAGAGCAGCGTCCCGATGGAAGGGAGAGGGAGCTTCCTCCCTCTCATCTGCCCACACCATCGGCGCTGCCAGCGCACCGCAGCGCCGATGGGAGAGGGAGGGAGCGCTCCCTCCCTGTTAACCCCTTCCATACAGCGGTCCCTACGGACCGCGGCATGGAAGGGGTTAAACTGCTGACATCGGTGCCAGCACCGATGTCAGCAGTTTCAAGCAGAGTATCAGCTGTATGCTGATACTCTGCTTGAATAACGATCAGCCATCCTGAAAGATCGTTGCGGGCGGCACTCGCGGCAGCCGCCCGCACGTTGCAGGTCTCCCCCCCGCCTGCCCATCTGCCCACCCATCTGCCCACAGCTAATCAGGGGGGCGGGGGGACACCCTGACCTCCCCCTAATTACTGACACTCGGCGGGGATTCGCTAGAATAGCGCTATCCCCGCCGAGTACCCCTTGCCTGCTGTGAATGGCTGGTCTGAATAGACCAGCCATTCACAGCGATCGCCTTTATGGGGGGTGCACGGCACCCCCCGAGGCCTTCGCTATGGGTGGCTGGGTGCCCTAAACAGCACCCATTACAGCATTTAACCCCCCCTGCACTGAGCAGGGGGGGTTTCAATGCAAGACGTACCGGTACGCCCTGTAGCACGAACTACCTCGTGCTCAGGACGTACCGGTACGTCCAATGTCGCCAAAGGGTTAAACAACTGAAGGAACATCCTCGGAGACTGGTGATTCAATAATTTTTGCCAGGGGTTGTACTCCCAGCATGCTCCTTTCACTTCTGTGGGAGTTCAGAGAACAGCCAAGCAATTGTGCATACTGGGAGATGTAGTTTCACAACACCTGGAGTGCCGGAGGTTGCTGACCCCTGGTGTACACATACAAATGTAGCCATCATCATCTTGATTCCTAATGAAAACAATGACAAGAAACATTTAACTGACTTTTTCAATGGCTTTTGAGATTTGATAACGTTCCATGATGTGTTAGATAACACTCAAGTTTAGAGCTGCTCCATCTGAACTATACTGCTTTTCAGATCTGTTTGTTGTTATAGACTATGGTGAAAACATTCATGTCTATATCATTTCCACAATGGGAACTAGAAAATTCTATAGAAAAGCGTGTTGACTAACCACAGCATAAAATATAATGTAAGATTAGTGCAAGTGGAAAAGTTGAGACACTGTCATCATACCACTGAACTTATACTCTACTTTCTTGTGGTCTGTGTAATTCTGGCATTTCCAGAAACAAGATGTGTTTCTGAGAAGTGATGCAGCCTTTCTTGTTAATGACTGTAGTAGCAACCTTACGTTAATGGAAGTGGAGAAGAAAAATACATAATATACACTGCATAGGTGTGTAACTATATATATATATATATATATATATATATATATATATATATATATATTTGTCTAACAACTTGCATCATTCTATTGTTACAAAATATTGGTATTACTTATACCAGTCTTGAGGCAAAGGAGAGGCAGGAGTATGGATGCAGAGGTCCTGCTGATGTATGATTGAGTAATTAACTAGGCCGGGTTGCAATAAATGAAGTCTGATATGGCTGATCTATCAGAAGAAGATGATTTTGATATGGTTGTCCTATCCTGAGGATAGTTAATCAATGTCATATTGGTGGGGGTACTAGTCCTGGCAGGACAGGTGAACACAGTCGTTTACGCAAACAGCTTATTAGCTTGGGTGCTGGGAGTCGGCAAATTTTTTTGTACTAGGCCATGCCTCTAACTCCGTCCATAAATAACAAAACATCTAATCCCACGACATGTCCTACTTTCTAACAACCACTATTCTTTGGCCGTTAAAGAAACAGTCATGTGACCAGCCTCAGACTTTAATTGGTTATAAAAATGGCCATCTGACGACTGTTACTTAACCCCCTCCTGACCGGCTCTATAAAAATATCACATGATCGTAGTAAAAAAAAAAAAAAAAAAAAAAAAAAACAGTGCAAAAACAGCCATTTTTTGGTCACCTTCCCTTACAAAAAGTGTAATAGCAGGCAATCAAAAAAGCATATGTAAAATGGTACCAATCAAACTTTCATCTTGTCCCGCAAAAATGAGACCCTACCTAAGTCAATCGCCAGAAAAATAAAAAATATGGCTCTCAGAAAATGGCAACACAAAAAAATATTTTATTTTGTTCAAAAATGCATCTAATGTGTAAAACTTTCCAAAAATAAAAATGTTAGACATATTGGGTATCGCCGCGTCCGTAACAACCTGCTCTATAAAAATATTATATGAGATGGCCCCCCAGGTGAAAGCTGTAAAAAATTTTTTTTAAAAACTATGCCAAAACAGCCATTTTTTTCCCTATGCCAAAACAGCCAGAAAAATAAAAAAAAATATGGCTCTCAGAAAATGGCAACACAAAAAAATATTTTATTTTGTTCAAAAATGCATCTAATGTGTAAAACTTTCCAAAAATAAAAATGTTAGACATATTGGGTATCGCCGCGTCCGTAACAACCTGCTCTATAAAAATATTATATGAGATGGCCCCCCAGGTGAAAGCTGTAAAAAAAATTTTTTTAAAAACTATGCCAAAACAGCCATTTTTTTCCCTATGCCAAAACAGCCAGAAAAAATAAAAAAAAATATGGCTCTCAGAAAATGGCAACACAAAAAAATATTTTATTTTGTTCAAAAATGCATCTAATGTGTAAAACTTTCCAAAAATAAAAATGTTAGACATATTGGGTATCGCCGCGTCCGTAACAACCTGCTCTATAAAAATATTATATGAGATGGCCCCCCAGGTGAAAGCTGTAAATATTTTTTTAAAAAAACTATGCCAAAACAGCCATTTTTTTCCCTATGCCAAAACAGCCAGAAAAATAAAAAAAATATGGCTCTCAGAAAATGGCAACACAAAAAAATATTTTATTTTGTTCAAAAATGCATCTAATGTGTAAAACTTTCCAAAAATAAAAATGTTAGACATATTGGGTATCGCCGAGTCCGTAACAACCTGCTCTATAAAAATATTATATGAGATGGCCCCCCAGGTGAATGCTCTAAAAAAACTTTTTTTTAAAACTATGCCAAAACAGCTATTTTTTTCACCTTGACTCACAAAAAGTGTAATACCAAGCGATCACAAAGTCTTATGTACCCCAAAAAGGGTACCAATGAAAACGTCACCTCATCCCACAAAAAATGAGCCCCCACATAAGACAATAACTAAAAAAAATAAAAATCAATGGCTCCTGCAAACCAATCCATCAAAATCTGTGCTGCAAAATCCATATGGCGCTCCTTCTGTTCTGAGTCCTGCCATGTGCCCCCACAGCAGTTTATCACCACATATGGGATGTTGCCTTACTCAGGAGAAAATGGGGAACAAATTATGGGGTGCTTTTTTCCTGTTACCCCTTGTGAAAATGAAAAATTTAGGGCTAAAGCAACATTTTATTGGAAGAAATGAAACTTTTCATTTTCACAGCCAAGTGTTTCCAAATTCCGTAAAACACTTAGGGGGTCAAAGTGGTCAGTACCCCCCTTAATATATTCTTTGAAGGGTGTAGTTTCCAAAATGGGGTCATTTTTTGAGGGTTTCCACTGTAGGGGTACGTCAGGGTCTCTCAATTACACAATAGTGCCTAAAAACCATTCTAGCAAAATCTGCCTCCAAAATTCGTATGGCGCTCCTTTCCTCCTGACCACTGCCACGTGCCCATAGAGACGTTTACCACCACATATGGGGTATTTCTGTAAACTGCAGAATCAGAGTAATGTATATTGAGGTTTAGTTTGCTGTTAACCCTTGCTGTGTTGCAAGAAAAAAAATTATTAACATGAATAATCTACCAAAAAAGTGAAATTTTGAAATTTCACCTCCATTTTCCTTTAATTCTTGTGGAACACCTCAAGGGTTAACAAAGTTTGTAACATCAGTTTTTTATAATTTGAGGGGTGTAGTTTCTAAAATGGGGTCATTTATGGGTGGTTTCCATTACATAAGCCCCTCAAAATCACTTTATATCTGAATTGGTGCTTAAAAAAATGGTTTTGGAAATTTTGTTGAAAATTTGAAAAATGGCTTCTAAATTTGTAAGCCTTCTAAAAAAGTAAAATGACATTTATAAAATGATGCCAACATAAAGTAGACATATGGGGAATGTAAAATAATAACTATTTTTGGAGGTATTACTATGTATTTTGAAAGAAGAGAAATTGAAATTTGGAAATTTTTCAAAATTTTTGGTAAATTTGGTATTTTTTTTATAAATAAAAATGAAATCTTTTGCCACAAATTTACTACTGTCGTGAAGCACAATATGTGACGAGAAAACAATCTCAGAATGGCCTGGATAAGTAAAATGTTCCAAAGTTATTACCACATAAAGTGACACAGGTCAGATTAGCAAAAAATGGCCTGGGCAGGAAGGTGAAACCAGGCCCGGGGTTGAAGGGGTTAAACTGCCCACACATCGCCATTTTTTTGTGTTTTTGTGCATATAGGTAATACTGTTTTCAAGTTCGGTGTACAAGATTCGGGTTATCTAAGAATTCCATTCCGTCCCCTACCACGGACCGTACATTATAGTCCGTCATAACGGAATCCATAACGAAATTCTTAGATAACCCGAACCTTGTACGCCGAACTTGAAAACAGAAGTTCGCTCATCACTACCTATAGGTGAAATATCATTGCTCCCCACCCTTCAGCCCCTCCAACATACAGTCCATGTACATAACATCACTATTAGGGATGAGCGAATTTCATATTTTGAAATTCGTGTTCAGGTTGAGGTAAAAGCAGAATTGCGTTATGGATTCTGTTATCATGGACCATAACGCAATTCCATGCCGTTAGAGACATTCCATTATTCATTCCGTCATAATAGAAGTCTATGGCCACAGATTTACACCCCATAAAGCCCCCCCATGTCCCCCAGAATACACATGCCCCCTCACAGATTTACACCCCATAAAGCCCCCATGTCCCCCAGAATACACCACATGCCCCCCCTCACAGATTTACACCCCATAAAGCCCCCCATGTCCTCCAGAATACACCACATGCCCCCCTTTACAGATTTACACCCCATAAAGCCCCCCATGACCCCCAGAATACACCCAGATCTGTACTATAAACCCCTGTAATTGCCCCAGACTCCATTCCACTTGAACCCCACTGCCCCTGAGTGCTTCACCTGCCCCCTCATATATGATCTCCATATGCTCTCCTCCCCAGACCTGCCCCCTCATATATGAGCTCCATATGTTGCCCCTTACCTGCTCCCCATGAAGCTCTGTGTAGTCCAGGTCTGACATCCTTCCTCACTGGGCTGCTGGCAGGCACACACAGCCCCTCCTCCTTCCACAAGCTCCTGCAGTCGGGAGGAGCTGACGTCACAGACCTCCTTCTGGCCACTACATTCTGCACACTACGGAGGCTGAACCAAGTCCTCCACAGCCCCCACCCCCCCCATGATGAGGTTAGTAGAAAGTGGGGGAAGGAGGCTGAGGGGAATGTTGTGGGGAGCTGATGGCTCTTTGCTTCACCAAGAGCTGTCTCTGTCTCCTATGGAAGCAGAGACAGCTGAAAGCGGGACATACCTCTACCGCCTAGGACAGCGGGACAGCTACTGAAATCCGGGACTGTCCAGCTGGATCCGGGACGGTTGGGAGGGATGATATATAATGTATACATTTATACATGTATTATTCCTGACAAAATTTCTCTTGCTTGGGAGATACCTCTTTGCAAATTTGTTTCCCTGTGGAGCATTGTCAATAGGTCTCCATACCATGGAATACTTCCATTAAGTCTCCATACACGGCTGGTCTCATTAAGGAGGTTTCGCACCCTACCGAAGCTACTTCCAAGACATTGAACTGAACCAGACAGAATCCTATTCCATATTGATGAGTGACAAGCATCCTGAAACTGCTGCCTATAGATAGATATCTGCCTCAAATACCAAGGTTGTTGGAAAATCGGATCTTGACTCATAGGGAGCCACTTCCAATAGGTGGCGCTGGCTGGTGGTCTTTTTGGGAGATACCTTTATGCATGCACCTTAGTATCATAGGGGAGTGAAGTCTTAAAAGTGAAGGTGCACAATGGCAAGCGTGACAAGACATTGTTACGTACTGTGAACAATATTCCTCTATAACATAAAGTAATTTTATGCTATTGAGCCATATTTCAGTTTTAGTGAATTTTCATGTTCTGCTTTGCTGATGGTTCCTAGGAATTTATTATATATTCTGCATCATGCAAAAGTCTTGAGCGTTCCTTTTTTTCCTGCAGTTTTATTTTTAGCAAGTTTTCTCCTACTTTTCCAGCTGAAACCATTTAGACATGGACCGTCAGCTGTTTACAGAGTTAGAACCCTCTCATAATAACCACTCATTTCTTACAGGAGGTATGAACTAGGGGCTGATTTTCTGATACAACCCGTTTAATTCCAATGATAAATGTATTTGTTACAGGCAGGTTGAGTGTAATTCATCTAAACACAGACAAGAGGTTACACATTGTGCATGTTATATTACTAATCTATAGCAGAACTGTATGTATACAGTTATAGTATTTATTAATCCTGACCAGGATTTCCAAGAAACTAAAAAATAAGGAAAGGTTTCCATTACAGGAACTGTGATTTTGCATGATTTCTGTCTACATTTGACATAATGTTACTATTTTAAATATCTTACTCATCACCGGCATGATTGTTTGTAGCTATTTCTGTAATGTTGACCCTTATTTCATCCATTCCAGGGGAGTCAGCTCCAAAGTAAAGTTCTTGGTATTTAGTTACTTTTCCATTACATCAAGAACTAAAAGTCACATATTTTTTTCATTAAAACTATTTTGCACTTCCTTTGTGAAGGTAAATTAACCAAAGTATCAGATGGTAAATTCTAAAATGGAAGTCCAAGTCATCATTAAGAAACTGTATTTATAGGAGGCCTCATTTTATTAGCCATGTTAAAGGGAGCTTGTCATGTTGAACATGGAGTCCGAGCTGAAGGCAGCATGTTATAGACCAGGAGGAGCTGAGCACATGGATATATAGCTTGGTTTGAAAAGGTTTTATATAATTTGTGTTTTATACATTTAAGTTACTGCTAATTTTGAGCTTTGAGGTCAAGGAGGCATTCCTATCAGTGATTGACAGCCTTCCGTCTATAACTGTGTATACAGAGAGAGAGCTGCCAATCACTCATAGGACCGTGTCCTGGACTTCAAAGCACCAGAATTATTAAATGCAAATTATACCGAATCTTTTGGCACAAAACTATATCTCAATCTGCTCAGCTCCTTCTTCTCTATAAAACACAATTTGATGGTAACAAGTTCCCTTTAAAACACATAAAGTTCTTCTCCTCCCTATTCACTTTAAAGTGTATATACATCTTTTTTTTTTTTCTAAACCTAATAAAGTACAAATTTTTATCTTACGTTTTATGATCAATCTTTTATAGTAGTTGGAGCTCAGTTGTTTTTGTGACATAGTTAAATGATAAAACTCTGGCTGCCTACAGCCACCACTAGAGGGAGAAAGGGAGCATACTGTTCTAGTGGCAGCTGCAAATAGCCAGAAAATGAAACTGTAATGCGATGCAAGACATTTATCTCTGTTAAAACTAGAGATAGTTGATGAAATTGAACATTAGGTAGTAGGGCAACAGACAACAGCACCTCATATATCTATTATAGAAAACCAGTAAACAGGCAAATTGTCATGTTTTGGAGGAGGCATCTTGGCAGCTTTCACTTGGTGCATGTCACCATAAATTCAGCTCGTATTAAAAACAGGCTTGTTGGAGTAATCTCTCTTTAAGCAAAGCTATGCGCTAATTGCAGAAATAGGACGTTCTTAAGCTCGCAGCTTTTCTTCATTAATTAATACTGATCTTTTCGCTGAAATGTGTTTATGGGAATGAACTCCATCCTGCTGGCTCTAGAGGAATTTAGTTGATGCTACTAAATTATTTAGGTCAGGAAAAAGAAAATGTGTGTTCGGACATGGGTCAGTTGTTGTGGTCTACTGCTTTACAGTTAAACCCACTGTACACTGCTTTTCTCTAATGAAATATTGGGCACAAGATGCTGCAAACAGAAGTACCAAGGGAAATGCAGGCCTACCAGTCTTAATAATTACATTTCATTTAGATGATTGACAGGAATGCAAATGACAAATAATTGTCAAATCAAAAGCATCATTTGCTTGAGAATACAATTCACATTTATTTGAGAGGATGAAAGCTCAATCTCTGTTCTAATTTCTGCATCTTCCTAAAAGTGCATCCACGCAGGAGTAAATGATACCCTTATGGTAAACACTACCAGGGTGTGACACTAATGCTCAGTAAGTTACCTGCTGTCCTAAGATATGATGGCTTTCTGCAGATCTCAGCAATGAAACACGGATGAAATTCTGGAGAAATTGTTATTCTAAGTGTATATATATATACAGTACAGACCAAAAGTTTGGACACACCTTCTCATTCAAAGAGTTTTCTGTATTTTCATGACTATTAAAATTGTAGATTCACACTGAAGGCATCAAAACTATGAATTAACACATGTGGAATTATATACTTAACAAAAAAGTGTGAAACAACTGAAAATATGTCTTATATTCTAGGTTCCTCAAAGTAGCCACCTTTTGCTTTGATTACTGCTTTGCACACTCTTGGCATTCTCTTGATGAGCTTCAAGAGGTAGTCACCTGAAATGGTTTTCACTTCACAGGTGTGCCTTGTCAGATTTAATAAGTGGGATTTATTGCCTTATAAATGGGGTTGGGGCCATGAGTTGTGTTGGGCAGAAGTCAGGTGGATACACAGATGATAGTCCTACTGAATAGACTGTTAGAATTTGTATTATGGCAAGAAAAAAGCAGCTAAGTAAAGAAAAACGAGTGGCCATCATTACTTTAAGAAATGAAGGTCAGTCAGTCCGAAAAATTGGAAAAACTTTGAAAGTGTCCCCAAGTGCAGTCGCAAAAACCATCAAGTGCTACAAAGAAACTGGCTCACATGAGGACCGCCCCAGGAAAGGAAGACCAAGAGTCACCTCTGCTGCGGAGGATAAGTTCATCTGAGTCACCAGCCTCAGAAATCGCAGGTTAACAGCAGCTCAGATTAGAGACCAGGTCAATGCCACACAGAGTTCTAGCAGCAGACACATCTGTACAACAACTGTTAAGAGGAGACTGTGTGCAGGAGGCCTTCGTGGTAAAATAGCTGCTAGGAAACCACTGCTAAGGAACAGGCAACAAGCAGAAAAGACTTGTTTGGACTAAAGAACACAAGGAATGGACATTAGACCAGTGGAAATCTGTGCATAGGTCTGATGAGTCCAAATTTGAGATTTTTGGTTCCAACCACCGTGTCTTTGTGCGACGCAGAAAAGGTGAACGGATGGACTCTACATGCCTGGTTCCCACCGTGAAGCATGGAGGAGGAGGTGTGATGGTGTGGGGGTGCTTTGCTGGTGACACTGTTGGGGATTTATTCAAAATTGAAGGCATACTGAAGCAGCATAGCTACCACAGCATCTTGCAGCGGCATTCTATTCCATCCGGTTTGCGTTTAGTTGGACCATCATTTATTTATCAACAGGACAATGACCCCAAACACACCTCCAGGCTGTGTAAGGGCTATTTGATCAAGAAGGAGAGTGATGGGGTGCTACGCCAGATGACCTGGGCACCACAGTCACCAGACCTGAACCCAATCGAGATGGTTTGGGGTGAGCTGGACTGCAGACTGAAGGCAAAAGGGCCAACAAGTGCTAAGCATCTCTGGGAACTCCTTCAAGAGTGTTGGAATACCAACATTTCAGGTGACTACCTCTTGAAACTCATCAAGAGAATGCCAAGAGTGTGCAATACGGTAATCAAAGCAAAAAGTGGCTACTTTGAAGAACCTAGAATATAAGACATATTTTCAGTTGTTTCACACTTTTTGTTAAGTATATACTTCCACATGTGTTAATTCATAGTTTTGATGCCTTCAGTGTGAATCTACAGATTTCCACTGGTCTAATGTCCATTCCTTGTGTTCTTTAGTCCAAACAAGTCTTTTCTGCTTGTTGCCTGTTCCTTAGCAGTGGTTTCCTAGCAGCTATTTTACCACGAAGGCCTCCTGCACACAGTCTCCTCTTAACAGTTGTTGTACAGATGTGTCTGCTGCTAGAACTCTGTGTGGCATTGACCTGGTCTCTAATCTGAGCTGCTGTTAACCTGCGATTTCTGAGGCTGGTGACTCGGATGAACTTATCCTCCGCAGCAGAGGTGACTCTTGGTCTTCCTTTCCTGGCGGTCCTCATGTGAGCCAGTTTCTTTGTAGCACTTGATGGTTTTTGCGACTGCACTTGGGGACACTTTCAAAGTTTTCCCAATTTTTCGGACTGACTGACCTTCATTTCTTAAAGTAATGATGGCCACTCGTTTTTCTTTACTTAGCTGCTTTTTTCTTGCCATAATACAAATTCTAACAGTCTATTCAGTAGGACTATCATCTGTGTATCCACCTGACTTCTGCCCAACACAACTCATGGCCCCAACCCCATTTATAAGGCAATAAATCCCACTTATTAAATCTGACAAGGCACACCTGTGAAGTGAAAACCATTTCAGGTGACTACCTCTTGAAGCTCATCAAGAGAATGCCAAGAGTGTGCAAAGCAGTAATCAAAGCAAAAGGTGGCTACTTTGAGGAACCTAGAATATAAGACATATTTTCAGTTGTTTCACACTTTTTTGTTAAGTATATAATTCCACATGTGTTAATTCATAGTTTTGATGCATTCAGTGTGAATCTACAATTTTAATAGTCATGAAAATACAGAAAACTCTTTGAATGAGAAGGTGTGTCCAAACTTTTGGTCTGTACTGTATATATATAATGTTTAATATATTAGTGATCAAGAGGAATGAGGGACATTGTTAGGCCACTGGCTGCCATGGCAAGCCCTAAGTCAATGGGGTGAGACAGGAAACTCCATCCTTCTCCCTAATCATTTAGAAGCAGCACCCTATTAAGAGGGTTAAGAAGCACAAGCATGGTAAATACTGTACATCAGGTTAAGCCATATCCACCTTATCCAACTTTGGGAAACAGTTTGGAATATACAGTAGACTTCACTAAAACTGTTGAATAGAATTTCAACATTTCAAAAATGGAAGAGAAGTCAAAGACTTAAAGAAATTATCAGAGAATTAATATTGATGACCTATGCTCAGGATAGGTTATCAATATCAAATTGGAGGGAGTGTGACACCTGGGACCCACACGATCAGCTGTTAGTGCTCCGTGAGTGCTGCGGCCTCTTCTTAGGACATGTGATGTCATCGTACATCGATCACATGGCCTAGTTGCAGCTCAGCCCCATTCAAGTCAATAGGGTTGGGCTGAAATAAGCACAGCTGCTCTATGATGTATGGTGCTGTGCTTGGTAAGTGCCTGGGAGACCGCCATGCTCACCAGATATCCGGTGAGCTCTGCAGCTTCCCAAAATAGCTGATGTGATAGGTCATCAATATTATTTCCTGGATAACTCCTTTACATTTATATATGATTATTTGTTTCTTGGGAAGATGCTTCCTAAAAGCAAGATCCACTTTTACAGTCGTTTTTTATTGCTCCAATCTAAAATAAAAAATGAATCATGGTCCAGATTAACTAATGTATCTGAACCAGGAATCTGTTGGTGCAATATATTGTTGCAATTTTGCACAATCGGGGTTTCTACTACTTTTTTCAAACTTGCTGGAAAAGAGGGTGAAGCTTAGAGGGAAGGGGTTGAGCTTAAAACGAAAGGGGAGTGGCTTAAGATTTTGTGCCATAATTGCACCATAATTCTGGTGTACAATTCAGTCTCAAAGTAGAAGCCAAATGCCAAATAATTGTTGGTACAGAGTAATGTACCAGATTTATCATCCAGCCTGGGCCACTGTGATAAAAGTGTTGCAGGCCTAGACAGCTTGTCTATGTTTACGTCATCTATAGATTTAGTAAATCTGCCTCAATGTTCCTTAAAAATGTATAACTATTTTCTGTCTATAGCTCTTATACAGACCTCTCCATCACTATGGTAACAGACTACAATGAACCAATCTGTAGGCTTATCCTGTAGTCAGACTCCCCTCCATCTGCTTTCTACTTCTTTCTAACATAAATTTGTTGCCTTAGGAATAGTAAAGGGCAGAGAAAAAAAGTATGACTGCAGGGTCAGGCTGCAGAGGGTCTTTTGTAGTCTGTTACAATGGAGATACATAGATCTGAATAGAAGCAGGAAACAGGAATTTTAACTCGTTCTCTACCAGCGTCGTACATGTACATCGTTGGAGCGAAGTGCAAAAATGGACCAGCATTAATACCGATCGCGGTCATTAAAGCCTTTAGATGCCATGATAAAGTGAGCTCACGCATCTAAAGGGTGAAAAACCCGAAAACGCATGCTTCCAGGCTTCTTACCAGCGGCCAATGAGGATGCCGGTAATTGGTTTCAATATGCTCGGTCATCATAAAAAATGAGTAACTCTCCTAAAATCATGGGTCTAAAAGAATTTAAAAAAAAGTGTGTTGTAGCCCCAAATACAAGCCAAAATCATAAAAAAGTTAAAAAAAAAAGTTCTTATATATCACACAAAGGCCTCATTGTGCTGGGCTGAAACATTGCCTTGGGAATAAATGGGTCCTCATCCATTTGCCACAAACTGGAGTGCTGCTTCGTTCTTTGTAACGTTATCTACTCGTGGATAGTATCTCCTTTCATCCTTGAGGATTTGTACCTGACCTTCTCACATCTGACTGTGCTGCTGCCATTTTGTTAGTTAGTTAGTTAGTTATCTGCTTAATTTTCTTAAATCTTCATTTTCTCTTATCTTAGATGATATTTTGGGGCTTTGGAACCGATTACTCAACTTACAATGGTTTCAACATACAATGGTCGTCCTGGAACCAATTAATATTGTATCTTGAGGGCCCACTGTATATGTATTGCGCCCTGTCTTGATGTCATCTCTACATGCATGAGAGCAGGCAGTATGCCCTCACTATTGACAAGGCAAGGAGAAGCAGTTTTACAATATATACTATATATACAGTGCCTTGCAAAAGTATTCGGCCCCCTGTAACTTTTCATCCTTTTGCCACATTTCAGGCTTCAAACAAAAAGATATAACATTTTAAATTATTGGTGAAGAATCAACAACAAGTGGGTCACAATTGTGAAGTGGAATGAAATGTATTGGATCATTTAAACTTTTTTGTAATAATAAAATTGAAAAGTGGGGCGTGCAAAATTATTTGTCCCTCTTGCAATGATACTATTTTGCGCCACCTTTTGCTGCGATTACAGCTGCAAGTCGGTTGTCTCTATCAGTTTTGCACATCTAGAGTCTGAAATTCTTGCCCATTCTTCCTTGCAAAACAGCTCGAGCTCTTTGAGGTTGGATGGAGAGCGTTTGTGAACAGCAGTATTCAGCTCTTTCCACATATTCTCAATTGGATTCAGGTCTGGACTTTGACTTGGCCATTCTAAGACCTGGATACGTTTATTTTTGAACCATTCCATTGCAGATTTTGCTTTATGTTTGGTATCATTGTCTTGTTGGAACATAAATCTCCGTCCTAGTCTCAGGTCTTTTGCAGACTCCAACAGGTTTTCATCCAGAATGGTCCTGTATTTGGCTCCATCCATCTTCCCATCAATTTTAACCATCTTCCCTGTCCCTGCTGATGAAAAGCAGGCCCAAACCATGATATTGCCACCACCATGTTTGACAGTGGGGATGGTGTCAGGGGCGTAGCTATAGGGGGTGCAGAGGTAGCAGTCGCTACTGGGCCCAGGAGCCTGAGGGGGCCCAATGACCCTTGTGCCACATAAGAAGATACTTGTATTATAGAAAGTGCATGCAGGTCAAGTTACACCTCTGGCTGGAGGGAAGGGGTTAGGTAAAGAATGGTGGGGGAGGTGCCGGTTTAATTTTCACCTCAGGCAGCAGGAAGGCTATGTGCTTCCCTGCCCGTGGCCACAAAGCACTGAGGGAAGGGGGGCCCAAGTTGCACTCTTGCACCAGGGCCCATGAGCATTTAGCTACGCCCCTGGATGGTGTATTCAGGGTGATGAGCTGTGTTGCAAACATATCGTTTTGCATTGTTTCCAAAAAGTTGGATTTTGGTTTCATCTGACCAGAGCACCTTCTTCCACATGTTTGGTGTGTCTCCCAGGTGGCTTGTGGCAAACTGTAAACAAGACTTTTTATGGATATCTTTGAGAAATGGCTTTCTTCTTCCCACTCTTCCATAAAGACCAGATTTGTGAAGTGTTCGACTGATTGTTGTCCTATGGATAGACTCTCCCACCTCAGCTGTAGATCTCTGCAGTTCATCCAGAGTGATCATGGGCCTCTTGGCTGCATCTCTGATCAGTCTTCTCCTTGTTTGAGATGAAAGTTTAGAGGGAGGCCGGGTCTTGGTAGATTTGCAGTGGTCTGATACTCCTTCAATTTCAATATGATCACTTGCACAGTGCTCCTTGGGATGTTTAAAGCTTGGGAAATCTTTTGGTATCCAAATCCAGCTTTAAACTTCTCCACAACAGTAGCACGGACCTGCCTGGTGTGTTCCTTGGTCTTCATGATGCTTTCTGTGTTTTAAACAGAACCCTGAGACTATCACAGAGCAGGTGCATTTCTACGGAGACTTAATTACACACAGGTGGATTCTATTTATCTTCATCAGTCATTTAGGACAACATTGGATCATTCAGAGATCCTCAATGAACTTCTGGAGTGAGTTTTCTGAACTGAAAGTAAATGGGCCGAATAATTTTGCACGCCCCACTTTTCAGTTTTATTATTACAAAAAAAGTTTAAATGAGCCAATAAATTTTGTTCCACTTCACAATTGTGACCCACTTGTTGTTGATTCTTCCCCAAAGTGGTCGCTCAAGTTACAATATTAATTGGTTCCAGGATGACCATTGTATGTTGAAACCATTGTAAGTTGAGTAATCAGTTACAAAGGCCCAAAATGTCATCCAAGATTAGAGAAAATGAAGATTTAAGAAAAATAAGCAGATAACTAAGACAGATAAAACAAGTCCTTACATATAACAATTAAAAATTGCGGAATAGATGCGGACCCATTCACATGGTCGTGCGAATGGGCCCTAAGCATATAATTTCTACTTTGATATAACTGTATCATGATTATAATAAGTAGATACATTTTTTTTCCCTAGCCCCTGGAACAAAAACATAGACAGCACAAATAAATCAAAGTTGGTATAACTTTTCTTGTCATGGCGACCTTTAATATTTCCAAAATAGGTTACAGTACCGCCAGGCAAACAAGGTCTTAATACGATCAAAGTCTACAAATCAGTCAAGAAATAATAGGTGATCTAATTAGAAGTAAAAACTGCTTATCCTGGTGTGAAAATGAACAGAACTTTCAACTTCAAAGAGAAAAGAAAAGGGGCTATTAAATAGGAACTGAATATATTAGGAAAGTACTGTAAGCTGAAAGTTTATTCACTAAAGACGATGCTTTCCTCTGAGACTTAAGGATGCATTCTGGTAAGAAAAGGATGAGCATGTTACATTAAAATCATAGGTCTAAGAATTTAGCATAAGAATATTGGAAGAGAAATGAGAATTAGTGGGATTTTGTTGCTTTGGCAGATTGTTACCTCTGGAAATATTGTAAAAAGATATTTCCACATTATCACCCTGACCTTACATCTGAATGACAATGCCCTAATACTTTTCAACAACCAGACCAGAGCACCTTCTTCCACATGTTTGGTGTATCTCCCAGGTGGCTTGTGGCAAATGTAAACAAGACTTTTTATGGATATCTTTGAGAAATGGCTTTCTTCTTGCCACTCTTCCATAAAGGCCAGATTTGTGAAGTGCTCGACTGATTGTTGTCCTATGGACAGACTCTCCCACCTCAGCTGTAGATCTCTGCAGTTCATCCAGAGTGATCATGGGTCTCTTAGCTGCATCTCTGATCAGTCTTCTCCTTGTTTGAGATGAAAGTTTAGAGGGAGGCCGGGTCTTAAAAGATTTGCAGTGGTCTGATACTTCTTCCATTTCAATATGATTGCTTGCACAGTGCTCCTTGGGATGTTTAAAGCTTGGGAAATCTTTTGGTATCCAAATCCGGCTTTAAACTTCTCCACAACAGTATCACGGACCTGCCTGGTGTGTTCCTTCGTCTTCATGATGTTCTCTGTGCTTTAACCCTTTCGGTACCGGAGGTTTTTTCGGCTTTGCGTTTTCGTTTTGCGCTCCCTGCCTTCAAACAGCCATAACTGTTTTATTTTTCTGTTCACATAGCTGTATGAGGGCTTGTTTTTTGTGGGACAAGTTGTACTTTCCAACACCACCATTTAATATTGCATATGGTGTAGTGGGAAGCGGGAAAAAAATTCCAAATCGGGTGAAATTGCAAAAAAACGCTATTCCGCTACAGTTCTACGGTTTTTTTATTTACAGCATTCGATGTTCATTAAAACTGACCAGTTACTTTAATTCTACTGGTCAGTACAAATCCGGCGATACCTAATATGTATAGTTTTTCCTGCGTTTAGTGATAAAATAATCATAAAGTTGGCCTTTTTTTTTTTGTCATATCTTGACCCCTATAACTTTTTGGTATTTATGTGTATGGAGCTGTGTGGGGGCTCATTTTTTGCGGGGCGATCTGAAGGTTTTATTGATACCATTCTGGGGTGTGTATGACTTTTTGATCACTTTTTATTAAATTTTTTTTAGAAACAAAGCGACAAAAAACAGCGAATCGCCATTTGGACGCTTTTTTCTGCCACACAATTTGCCGTATTGGAATTTTTTTTTATATTTTAAAAGTACAGTCATTTTCAGTTATGGTGATACCCATGATGTCTATATTTATTGTTATTTAGGTAGTTATTTTTTAATTATACAGAATGGGGGGTGATTTAAACTTTTATATTTTTTTTATTTTTTATATATTTTTAACATTTTTAAAAAAAATTTTTGTGATTATTTTAAAGCTCAAATATGAGCAAATAGATTGTGTTGTTTATTTTTTTCTTTATGAGCAATGAGGGTTTTTTAATTTTGAATTAATGACCGAATTTGCTCATTGTTTATCCTGGCCTGCCATTTAGTGGCCAGAATAAGAATTGCACTTTGAAAGCTGTAAACCTCATGAGCGAGGTTTACAGCTTTCAGATCGTGTACAGACACCCCGATTGGCCACACGGGGTGTCTGTACGCTTCCGGGTTTAGACGCTACTAGATGCAGTGATCACGGCATCTAAAAGCCTATGAAGACGCCGCCGATGGCGGTAAGTACCCGCAAGTCTCTGCTGTTAGAAACAGCAGAGACTTGCCGGCCATGTGTCCGCATCGCCCTAGTGCCATACATGTACGGCGCTGGGAGTCTAAGGGTTAAACAGAACCCTGAGACTATCACAGAGCAGGTACATTTATACAGAGACTTGATTACACACAGGTGGATTCTATTTATCTTCATCAGTCATTTAGGACAACATTGGATCATTCAGAGATCCTCAAGGAACTTCTGGAGTGAGTTTTCTGAACTGAAAGTAAATGGGCCAAATAATTTTGAACGCCCCACTTTTCAGTTTTATTATTACAAAAAAAGTTTAAATGATCCAATAAATTTCGTTCCACTTCACAATTGTGACCCACTTGTTGTTGATTCTTCACCAAAAATTTAAAATGTTACATCTTTTTGTTTGAAGCCGGAAATGTGACAAAAGGTTGAAAAGTTCCAGGGGGCCGAATACTTTCGCAAGGCACTGTATGATGTTTTTATATAGACATGTCAATAGATGGGACTCAATTCTCCAAACAAGACCACTGAGGTCTACAAAAGTTACATGCCCCATTGATACTGATCACAAATATTAGTCATTTAAAACAGCCTGCTGTTAGAATTGATAGAAATCCCCATAAGGGGCTCTATGGACTCAGGCAAAAAAGAACCACATCACCTTCTTTGGTTATAAAAGGATGACATATTTCTTACCATGATCATCTATTGACAAGTTAAAAACGTGTCATGACAATTTTCCCCTTTTTTCACTGAAAATTACTCTATTAATTTCTAGTAATTTCAATTTCACTGAAATTACTCTAATCTTGCCTATGTTATTTCAATTATTCTGATTACAGTCAACACTGCTCCTACCTCCTATCCCTGCTCGTTAGATGTTTGTGTCAGGCTCCTCCACTCACTTTAATTGTGTCCGCCTCCTCCCACTGCTCCAGCTGTATCCGCCTCCCCCCACTGCTCCAACTGTGTCCACCTCCTCTCACTGCTCCAGCCGTAACCGCCTCCCCCCACTGCTCCAACTGTGTCGGCCTCCCCCCACTGCTCCAGCTGTATCCGCCCCCCACTGCTCCAACTGTGTCCGCCTCTCCCCACTGCTCCAGCTGTATCCGCCTCCCCCCACTGCTCCAATGGTGTCTGCCTCCCCCCACTGCTCCAGCTGTATCCGCCTCCCCTCACTGCTCCAACTGTATCCGCCTCCCCCCACTGCTCCAACTGGGTCCGCCTCCCCCCACTGCTCCAGCTGTGGCCGGCTCCTCTCATGACTCCAACTCTTGACAGTGAACTATGAAGGCAAAAAAAAAACCAAACAACAAAATAATCTGTTCACTAATCGTAACAGAAATAAAATGTTCCATTGATTGATTTTGGTCATAATCGCTCAGCCCTAACTTGACATCACAAATGTAATAGTAGAAACAAACACGAGTTCTGCCATCTAGTGTCTATAAAATGGTTGCCACTGGCATACTTGCACCTTTATTAATGAATTATTGTTAGCACTGGCTAGTACTGGTGCCATGGGTTCAAATCTGAGTAAGTAGAGTAACTTCTGCGTGGAGTTTGTATGTTCTCCTCGTATTTACATGGGTTTTCTCCAGGTATGTTGGTTTCTCCTAAAAGACATACCGGTAGGGAATCTAGATTGAAAGTCTCACCAGGGAAAACAAGTGAAAAGTGCTGTGGAATATGTCAGCGCAATAGAAAGAAATAGAATCTGAATCTCTTATTAAGAGACAGAAGTCTCTTAATCGTCTGGCCCTCCACCAACAGCATACCTCCCAACTTTGTAAACGAATAAAGAGGGACAAATTGGAAAAAAGCATCAGACTCTCTTGTGGCCGGGACCCTGGGAGCACACAAAAGTGCTTTTTCCTATATTGCTCAAGCACTACCACCACTGATGGATTGCCGGGTGGTCGCAACCATGGAAATGAGCAGTGTATAATGTGATGGACAAATGAATCCAGCCAGCAAAGGAGACAATATGGATAATAACAATACATTAGTAAGTGACTTTATTAACTTTCTCTACATGATAAATACCACTTATTGAAGTGAGACAACCCCTTAAACTATTGAATACTTCTTGTGCTTAGTGAATAAAACTAATATCACTGTATGTGGCACACAGCAGAGTAGCCTCCTACTATTCAGTGTCTCCCATACATTTAACCTATAACAGTCCCTGGAAAACATTTCCAAACACGAGCAACTGCATCTCATGACTAGTCACTCCTATCAAGCTAGATATGTGCAAAGAGAACCTATTCCCATAGTGCAGGGGTGGCCCACCTGTGGCTCTTGAGCCGCATGCGGCTCTTTGCCTCTTGAAGTGTG
This sequence comes from Rhinella marina, assembly GCA_900303285.1. Taxonomy (NCBI): domain Eukaryota; kingdom Metazoa; phylum Chordata; class Amphibia; order Anura; family Bufonidae; genus Rhinella; species Rhinella marina. Next base: position 2,117 of record ONZH01003515.1, on the reverse strand, counting down.
GCTCTTTTGGTGGAGCCAGGAAGCAGTCAGGCTGCCACACTCTCCACCCCATGCTCAGATCTCTTTTCCTGATCGAGCATCTTTACAACTCTGCAGCTCCAGCTCACTCTCCACTACGTCCTGATGCGCACAGTGTCACAATGTGGTATGTGGAAACGCACGCTATCACCTGGCGTTGTGCGCATCAGGTTACATTGGAGAGCATGTCAGACTTGGTGCCCAATCAAGGGAGGTAGGAGATTTTTCTAAAATATAGGACTGAGCATGGGGGTCTGATCTAGGCATGGGAGGTTCTGATCTGAGCATGGGGGAGGTCTGATCTGAGAATGGGGGGGGGGTCTGATCTGAGCATGGGGGGAGTCTAATCTGAGTATGGACGGTCTAATCTGAGTATGGAGGGTCAGATCTGAACATGGACGGTCTAATCTGAGCATGGGGGGGTCATATCTGAGCATAGGGGCGGGTGATATCTGAGCATGAGGGTGTCTGGTGTGAGCATGGGGAGGGTTTGATCTGAGCATGGGGGGTCTGATCTTAGCATGGCGGGGGTCTGATCTGAGTATGGGAGGAGATCTGAGCAATGAGGGGAGATCTGAGCACTGAGGGTCTGACACCGGGAGTCTGATTTGTGTTGAGGATCGTATTTTAGGTCCAATGAGGATTGGGGGTCTGATTTATGAGTCTGATCTGAGGGCTGATTACTTTTTTTTATTTTTTTCTCTGCTAATTAAAAATAAGATCAGATCAGATGAAAAATATTTTTTTCTTAATTTTCCCCACTAAAACCTAGGTACATCTTATAGGGCGAAAAATACGGTGACTCGTTTGCCAATATATAGCTTGTGGCTCCTGGTACTCATACGTTTTTTTTTTCTGGCTCTTTGTGTCTGTAAGGTTGGCCACCCCTGCCATAGTGCAATGCATTTTGTCAGTGCTATACTGACTTTCACCAGCAGGCGGCAGCAGAGAGGCACAGCCAGCTGGGAAATGCTGGAGGCAGGCTTAGGACCTAGACTAGGTTCCATTCTGCCTGTACTGGCATCAGCACCTCGTGATCTAATTTGCTGGGTGCCGATGGGAGAGAGAGGGAGTCCGCTCCCTCTGCAACTGCTTGCTTGCAACAGCTGCCATTGCCTGTGTCATGTAAGGTGTTAAATAGAGATGGGCGAACATGCTCATCCGAGCTTGGTGCTCGTTCGAGTATTAGGGTATTCGCATATGCTCGATACTCGGACGAGCATATCGCGATCCTCGAGGAAATGGCAATTTCCTCTTCCTGCATGTTAGGCGCCTTTTTTCAGCCAATCAACATGCAGGAGAGTCTTTGGTACCTCCTAGCATCATGTGGGGCCCCTACCAGTCGATAGCAGGGATTGGCTGGCCAGATCAGATGACCTGGGAATATAAGAATCTGGTCCCGCGCTGCTCGCGTCATACGCCGTCTGCATGAGATTAGGGATAGAGCTGCTATCTGTTAGGGAGAGTGTTAGGGCCTTAATTTAGATGTTGGTTAGGCAGGAATCACCCACAAAGAACCCAACAGCCCTTCTAAGGGCTACAAGCACCTTTTTTTTTTGGTCTCCTCCAGGCTGCTGGCTGGGACTTGTAGTGCAGCTACCGCCATCTTGGCTGCACACTGTACACGGTGACTGGTGGCAGAAGGGACAGCACGTGGTCCACACAGACCCAAAATAAATTGCCCAAAGTCCTCTCAGTACTCATTTTTGCTGCTGCTGTACCTTGGCTTGCTGAGATCTGTAGTGCAGTCTAGGGAATACGTTTTTTCTATCATTTCTATACACTAAAGTCCAGTGAACAATTATGTAGTGTACTGTACAGTAGCGTCAATCTAGGGAATACGTTTTTCTCTCATTTCTATACACTACAGTCCAGTGAACAATTACAGTATGTAGTGTGCTGTACAGTAGTGTCAGTCTATAAAATACGTATTTTCTCTCAGTTATATGTACTACAGTCCAGTGAAAAATGTAGTGGTTTGCGGTAAAATAGCCGCCATTAAAAGACTACGTTTTTTTCTCATTTATATATACAACAGTCCAGTGAACAATTCTGTAGTGTGCTGTACAGCAGCGTCAGTCTATAAAATACGTTTTTTC
>ONZH01003514.1:0-48480 GCA_900303285.1 Rhinella marina | reverse complement strand
TCAGCCTGCAAAAAAATGAGCCCACCCAACACCATATAATTCACAGATTTGAAACCAAAATGCGTCCTAAATGTAAATAGGATTCACTGTGAAAAGGGGCGCTAAAATAGAAACTTTATTGGAACTCTTTAAAATAATCACTCAGGGAAGAACAAACGTGTTAAATAACTATAAGTATTGTCCCAAGTGAGGTGCAGGGTGTATCTGTAGCGTGCTCATTGAGTACTAGGTATCCCTAGACCAAAACGCAACAATCGTGCACCAGCGCTGAGACCTAATTCACAAATATATAAAATGTGACTGCAGGTATGGGTATCCCTGAATTGTCCCTCCTTCAGAGAAAACTATTTCTCACACTCCAGGCAAAAGACACTCTCAGCCGAGAGTGTGAAATATCCTCATCCTGAGTGTATGGGGAACGGGGCCCATCAACCTGCTGTGGGATGGATCAGGAACTCGGCTGGTGACCGGGACCTGTCTTGTCCCCTAAGGTCAAACCACATGTAGCCCAGAACCACTATCATGTGTACCATCCCACACCATAAACGCTAAAAATGACGGCACTACATTATAAACGTGGCTGCTGAATAGCTGTTACTTAGATGACCGTGCCTGACTTGCTCTACGCGTTACGCCCATATCGGGCTCTTCAGGAGCAAGGCAGCATTGGTACCAATTGGTTACCAATGCTGCCTTGCTCCTGAAGAGCCCGATATGGGCGTAACGCGTAGAGCAAGTCAGGCAGCGGTCATCTAAGTAACAGCTATTCAGCAGCCACGTTTATAATGTAGTGCCGTCATTTTTAGCGTTTATGGTGTGGGATGGTACACATGATAGTGGTTCTGGGCTACATGTGGTTTGACCTTAGGGGACAAGACAGGTCCCGGTCACCAGCCGAGTTCCTGATCCATCCCACAGCAGGTTGATGGGCCCCGTTCCCCATACACCCAGGATGAGGATATTTCACACTCTCGGCTGAGAGTGTCTTTTGCCTGGAGTGTGAGAAATAGTTTTCTCTGAAGGAGGGACAATTCAGGGATACCCATACCTGCAGTCACATTTTATATATTTGTGAATTAGGTCTCAGCGCTGGTGCACGATTGTTGCGTTTTGGTCTAGGGATACCTAGTACTCAATGAGCACGCTACAGATACACCCTGCACCTCACTTGGGACAATACTTATAGTTATTTAACACGTTTGTTCTTCCCTGAGTGATTATTTTAAAGAGTTCCAATAAAGTTTCTATTTTAGCGCCCCTTTTCAACAGTGAATCCCACCCAACACCATAGCCAGAAAAATAAAATAAAAAATATGGCTTTCAGAAAATGGCAACACAAAAACTAGATTTTTCTTTTCAAAAAGTATGTGTAAAAGTGGTAAAATATAAAAAACTATATAAAATTGTTGTCTCTTTAATTGTACTGACCAGCATAATAAAAATAAAATGTAATTTTTCCCAATCAGTGTATGCTGCAATAACAAAACCCAAAAAGCAATGGCAGAGTTGCTGCCATTTCTTTATCCTGCTTCACAAAATGCAAAATAAAAAGTGATCAAAAAGTTTTATGCACCAATGATGATGACAACTCATCCTTCAAAAATATAAGTCCTCACACAACTCCATCGAGAGTCATATAAACATATAGTTATAAGAAAATACTGGTAGGGCTCTATAGGGAGCTGTTAGGCTGCTGTGGGGCACTGCTGCAGAGCATTTGAGATACTGGGGAGCTATAGGAGTCATTTAAGCTACTGGGGGCACTATAAGGGCCATTATATTTACTGGGCCACTATAGAGGGGACCTATTACTTTTTGGAGCACTAAGGGTTTTTATTACTACTTGGAGCACTAAGGGGGTCTTTGTCAATACTGTATTACTACCTGGAGGGCACTTTGAGGGCAGTTTCACTGCCTGGGTTGCCAACTGTCCGTAAGTTTACGGACAGTCTGCAAAACCTGGCCAGAACTATGAAATCTGCACTGCGCATACGTGTGCAGTGAAGGGAAAGGGGAGCCGAAGCATTGCAATGCTCACGCTGGAGAGGAGCGAGGAGGAGGAGTCCCACACTGACCACCAATGAAAGCCCGGCTATTTTTCTAAGTCTTCTGCCTGCAGCATTCCCGCTGCCCGCGCCATGCTACAGTGGGACTTGTATAGCAGCGGAGCTGGTGCTGCTGGCATTTAGTTAAAGGGGTTGTCCCACGAAAAATATTCTACAGTTTTCAAACCAGCACCTGGATCTGAATACTTTTGTAATTGCATGCCATTCAAATTTTTGAATAGCTGCTGAGTTATTCAATAAAATGTATCTCTATAGGACCACTTCATTTCTTATTTCTTTGACCTATTCACTGAGCAGGCCGCACATGCTCAGTTTCAACTTTTAACTGCCTCCTGAGCTGTGATAGGGAGAGCTGAGACACGCCTCCTTAGCTGCAGCAGAAAAGACACTCCCCTGAGCTGTCAGCTTGATATAAATCTAGGAGAGCAATGGATGGGGAGATCTCTGGAGCCATGTGAGGTACAGGGCTGGTTCTAGCTTTGTTAGAAAGAGGTTGTCATGTACTATAGGATGTCTGATTTTAATTTTTTACATTATTCGTGGGATAACCCCTTTAAGGTATGGGAGCATTAAAGCTGCTGGAGGGCCACTATAGGGTACAGTAAAGCTACTGGGGGACAATATAATTACTGGGGACACAATGGGGGCTATCTAACTTCTGGGGGCACTATGGGGACTACCTGAACTACAGGAGGGCTATCTAACTATTAGGGGTACTACGGGGACTATCTGAACTACAGGGGGCTATCTAAATTACTGGGGCACTACAGGGACTATCTGAACTACAGGGGGCTATCTAAATTACTGGGGCACTACAGGGACTATCTGAACTACAGGGGGCTATCTAAATTACTGGGCCACCACACAGGGCTATCTAAATTCTTGGGGCACTACATGGAGCTATCTATACTGGGGCTTACTATAGAAGGCTACCTAAACTACTGAGAGCAGTAGAGGGGACCATTTAAGTTACTGGGGGTACTATAATGCGTATTATAATTACTGGGACCATTACAGCAGGTCCTTATTATTTCTGGGAGCACAACTGGAGGCATTTTGGGAAAAATTATTGCTATTATGGGGAATTATTACTACTACCAGGGGCACTATTGGGGGTGTTACTATTATTAGTACAATATGGAGGGCACTACTGCTAAAAGGGCTACTTGTGGAGCATTCTCACTATTGGGCACTATTACTAATGAGGGCACTCTGGGAGATAATTATTAGTATCAGTGGGACTTTGGGGAGCACTGTAACTATATGGGGTCCTACCTATATGGCACTGTTATATATGCAGTATAGTATTTGGGGACATTGGGGAGCACAGTATTTTGGGCAGCAGCAGGATAACAGAAAAGTTGGTAATCTAAAGTGTCTTTGTGGCAAACTCTGCAGAGAGAAGATGTGGCTGAAAGAACTCGTCATGGTGGTCTGGGCCAAATAGAGAAGATGAGAAAAGAGAAAATCTACATCAGGGAAACGTCACTGGATTTAAAAGGTATGTGGTGATGTGTCATCTTGTATGTTTGGTATTGTTGATTTATTTTCCATATGCCATATTTTATGTTTAACTACTGAACAATATTCTTTATTCTGGGGCTTGGAAGGGGGCATGTCCTCTAAAAAGGGGGTGTGGTTTATGTCCGTAAAAAATTTGGGCCGTCCGTAAATTTTGGTTCAGTTGTCTAGAAAAATTTGAAAGAAAGGTTGGCAACCCTGCCTGCAGCATACCCAAACAGCGCTTTATGTTCACATTTTTGGCATTTCAGTACCCAGTAGAATATGCTTAATAATTTAAAGGGTATTGTGTGTCTCAGATGGCACAAGCTGAACACAGCATATTGTGCACTGAAATGCCATATCTGTGGAAAACTGCAATTTTCATTTTGCACAGTCCCCTGCTCATTAATTTCTACAAAACGCCTTTTGAGATCAAAATGCTCACTCTACCCCTTAATAAGTACCTTGGGGGTTATAGTTTCTAATATACTTCTCAAGGGTTCCATTTATTATTTCACCCAGAGCCTCTACACTTGTCAATATAAGATGTGTAAATCACTACATTGAGCTTCAAATGCGCATGGTGTTCTTTTACTCCGAAGCCCCGTTGTCTGTTCAGTCAAAAGATTAGGGCCACATCCAGGGGCGTAGCTAAAGGCTCATGGGCACTGGTGCAAGAGTTCAGCTTGGGCCTCCCTTCCCTCAGTGCTTTGTGGCAAGGGGCAGGGAAGCACACGGCCTTCATTCTGTCTGAAGTAAAAATTGATACAGTAACCCCCCCCATGCCAAATTCTTGATTAACCCCTACTCTCCAGCCAGAGGTGTAACTTGACCAGAATGCACTTTCTATAATACCAGTGTCTTCTTATATGGCACAAGGGTCTTTGGGCCCCCTAAGGCTCCTGGGCCCGGTAGCGACTGCTACCTCTGCACCCCCTATAGCTACGCCACTGGTCACATCTAGGGCGTTTATAAACCCATGAAGCACTGCATAATAATAAGAGGCCTTAATTTTCACACTGGCATATGCTGGGCACAGTATATTAATCACTGAAATGGCATGTCTGTGGAAAAATTGCAACTGCTGTGAATTTGTGGATTTATACTCCAGGGGTGAATCAGGGGGTCTTCAAATGCAACATGGAGCCTGAAAATTATTCCAGTGAAATCTACCCTCCAAAAGCCATATGGTGCTCCTTCCCTTCTGAGTGCTGCTGTGTGACAAAAAAAGCAGTTTATTACCACATATTGCCATATTCAGGAGAAGATAGGTAATACATTGTGGAGTGCTTTTTCTCCTGTTACCCCTTGTGGAAATTAAAAAATTGTGTGTATGTAATTTTTTAGTGTTTCTAAATCCTATGGAGCACCTGTTGGGCCAACATGCTAACTATATCCCTTTAAAATTCCATAGTGGGTATAGTTTCCAAAATGGGGTCACTTTTGGGGGGTTTCTACTATAGGAGTACATCAGGGGATCTTCAAATGCGACATGGTGCCTTAAAATGATTCCAGTGATATCTTACCTCCAAAAGCCATATGGTTTTCCTTCTCTTCTGAGCCTTTCAGTGTACCCATATGGCAGTTTATGACCACATATGGGGTGCTGCCATATTTAGGAGAAAATGTGCAACAAATTGTGGGTTGATTTTTTTCCCTGTGACCCCTTGTGAAAATAAAAAAATCTGGAGCTTTTTATTTGAAAAAATATAATTTTCCATTTTCACAGTCACGTGTTTCTAAATTCAGTGAAATGCCTGTGGGATCAAAACACTCACTACACCCCTCAAAAAATGACATGAGGGTTGTAGTTTACAAAATGGAAATCTTTACTGTGACCACAGCTGTCTAATGACAGCGCAGTCACATCTATCTGCAGTGCCACAGGGCACCAGCAGATTGTAATGTAACCCTCTACTATTATATGGCAGGTTACCACCCAGATGTATAAAGTCATGCAGTAGTAAGCAAATGAAAAATGGGAGAATTGAGTGGGATCATCACTGCTAGAGTAGCTGGGCCAGTGTTTAAAAAACTGCCAGTCATGTGGTATATTCTCATGTAAAATGTCTAGCATATATGTACAATGGTGTGGTCAAGGAAAAACATCAGCTACTCGTTGATGTAAAGAATTGTTTTGGTGAACAGGTGGTGCCAGTGATGGCCAGATTGACTGCCATTCTTCTCTAAGGAATACAGAAAAGCAAGGCAGCAGTGGGCAAAAGAGTGCAACAATTTGGAAAACATTGCCTATTCAGAGCCAGCATACTGATGGGAAGGTATCGGGTATCGATGAACCTTTTCTGTCAGGTATCAACAGTTCAGGTGGTGGAGTAATGTTGTAGGGAATGTCTTCTTGGCACACTTTGGGTCCTTTGATACCTGTTAGTAGACATTTGGATAGTAGGGCTTACCTTAGCATTTGTGTCCGACCAGGTTCATCCCTTCATGGAAGCTGTTTACTGTATGGCAGAAGGATACTTTCAGCAGGATAGTGCACCATACCACAAGGGTCGTATAGTCATGAACTGGTTCTAGGAACATGATAGCAAGTTTCCCTATCTCCCATTGCCTTGGTAGTCCCCAGATCTCAATCCTATAGGGCATAAACTTATTTTAGCGTGGGTAAATGTTTCTGCAGAACAATTTCAACACCTGGTGGAATCTATGTCACAATGAATTGCTGTGGTTCTGAAGGCCAAACTAAATTTTCAAGATGCTCTAAGGCCATATAAAGATGTGGCAGATTGGTTGAGTGGTGCAGAGTCTGGGCATTGTGTATGTGTGGAAGAACGGTACTAATGATCTAAGATGTGACTATGTGAACAGAACAGAAGAACATGCACTGTTGGTAGATATTGAGAACTGCGTATGGCCACCACTGGTTTATACTTTGGATTTTCACCCTTTGATTAGTGTACCCCAATTGTACATGCAGTGCTGTGTATGATCATAGTCATAGCCTTTGTAGTTTGATGTATTTGAGTAGGGAACATTTGGTATGGAACCATTGTAAAACAATGGTCTACACCCTACCTTAGTTGTCTTCTTAAAGGTGTTTTATGTCAGAAGACAGATTGTGTTTAAGATTATTTAGAAATTCCTTACACGTGACCAGCTGAGGAAAATGTTAAAATATTTGCAGCATAATGAGAATCTAGGAGGGTACAGTGCCCTGGCACTGAAATGGGAACTTATAATGACTAAGGGTCGTTTCTTTTTGGATGAGGGTCTGTAACAAGCACCGACAATAAACAAATCCATCAGTGCTCATTTAAACAGCCTTTACACTGCCCAATTGAAATTGTATGGGGGCAAATACTTGTTACTGTAAGCTTTTGTCTTCCATACACTTTACATTTATTTTGGCAGCAGATCCTTGTTGTGATCTGTTGTGGACTAGTTAGCATTTTTGTGTGCGCATAAAAGATTTGATCAGCCAATAACTGAATGTTTGCTTCTTTGCCGGCTGCTTAGTGGGGTGTTTAGACAGGTCGATGATCAGCTGAAATAGCCTTCCTACAAACGTTTATTCCTGAGGGCTGAAGGAACAAAAAGTAAAGCTTTACTCACCTGCTGTAGGTCCCTCTGTTCCAGTGCCATGGGTCTGGTCCCCAGGCCTTTCAGTCCCTGTCACACCTGAAGGGATAATGTCACATCCATTGCTTGTGTGGCCTCTTAGTAACTGGCCTCAGCGGTCACGTGCCAGTTATGCACTAGTGACCACTGAGGCCACTGATAGACTGAGAAGTTATGTGAGTAGTGGCCCAGGGGACCAGACTAACCCACATTGCCGGAATGAAGGCACCTGTAGCAGGTGAGTAAAGCTTTGTTCTTTGTTTTCTAAGCATCTCTGGTCCCCTGAAGGTTTTGAAAACTTCCTGACTATTTCTTTAAAATGCAATATATATTCAGCTACCCAGGAGGAGCTGGAGTGGATGATGGGAGTGGTAGTGGCTCTGGCTTACAGTTAATCTCAGTGGCTTTCCTCATACTGTTGTCCCCTAGGGCCAGGGGCTTAGCTATAGGGGGTGCAGAGGTAGCAGTCGCTACCAGGCCCAGGAGCCTTAGGGGGCCCAAAGAACCTTGTGCAGCATAAGAAGAACACAAAGCACTGAGGGAAGGGGGGCCCAAACTGAACTCTGCACCAGGGCCCATGAGCCTTTAGCTACGCCCCTGCCTAGGGCTTTGCAGTCAAAGGAGGGTACATCCTTTCTTCCCCTGGGGCACACCCTAGTTCTGGGGCTCCTGTCTGATGGTAGTTGGAGTGCCCATGATGTGAACTGTTTGTATGGGTACATCTCTCTTTACTGTAATGCAAAAATTGGAGTTGTAGTACATCCAATGATAGAAGACACACAGTGCTCACAATATATAGTGCGAGTCTTTCCAGATGGTTTGGTATGGATTTCAGCAAAGATGGAAATTATCGTAATCTTTCTTCTCTATTTTTCTCAAATCTCAGCTAGCAATCTCACTTTTGCAATTGTGCCTGTAATTCGCAGCTGAGATGTACAGATTTTAGTGACACAACTAGGCAAGTCGTGTCCAAGTGTTTATTAGACTGTGATATGTCATTGTGGACTCCTTAGCCCTCTCCCTATTCCCAGCTCTGTATTTTCCCCGAGTGCCACTGTCGCTACCACTAACCCTACTGCCACCACCATGGCTACAAGTGCCACTACTACCACCATCACCAACACAGCTATGCATGCGGTCCCACACCTCCTCTTGGACCTCCTCCTCTTGGCAATCCTAACACTGACTGTTGTCACACAAGTCATCAACAGAGAGAATCTCTTGAGTATATTCTATAGTGTGTGGTGGGGTTTTGTTGCCTTTTCTTTGGAAAAAAGAAAGCGCCCTACTAGGAGGGGGCAGTGAAGATAGAGACAATGCAAGTGAAAGGCTTTTTTGGGACTGCAAGGAGGAGGAGAAGAAGGAATGCTGTGACCCCTGGCTCCAAGGCACTGGGTCAGACTCATGTGACCTCAACCTGCTGTGAATGAGATAATAAGTGGGCCATCCTGTTAACAACCTCTTTGTCCACAATAATAGTGTGATGCCTACAGGAAGCCAGGGAGAACTGTGGCTTACTACTACTCTACTACTACTACTGGCCTAATGGATGATGCTTCTACAGCTGCCACTACCTACATTCTGACTATTAGATGATGAGGCATTGGTCTTTCATTTTCTCTTCTTTTTTCCTACATTTTATTATGAGGCCTATAAATGAAACGTCATGACAGTGGCATGGCAATGTGAAGGCAGTGTTTGCAGTAAAATGTATTTGAATTGAATAGTATCTTGGAGTAATACAACACTTTTTTTTCAAATAAATGTGTTCAGGTTTAACCATGACATTATTGCAGTATTGCTTTTGCTGTAACTATCTGTTATCTTGTAGGAAAGTAATGTGTTCAGTAATAGGGGTATAATGCACTGATATTCCCAATTACAAACAGTAATTTCAAACAGCTTTTTTTAAGGTAAAAAAATGTGTAATTGCTCAGTATTTGCAGCAGAATGTATGCTATTGGAGTGCTGGCAATAAGCTTATGAACTGTAGAAACATTTTTTTTACAAAAAAAGCTGTTTGGCTGTTCATTCAGAAAAATATGAGTTTCTTCCATGATTTTAGAATGCAGAACTATTTGCCAGCAAGCTGCATGAAATAACTGAGCCAGCGACCAGTCTATCGCTCTCTCTATATGTTTACCCTAAAATATACCCAATTATATCTCCCTATCCTCTCCCTATGTTCTCCTTATAGTGTCCTTATCACAGTAGGTTAGTGGCTTGTGTCTGTAATAGTGTTTTGTCAAACACTGCCACCTTTCAGGTTGCAGATCAGGTTCCCAGCTTCTGAGCCAATCAGGGAAAGACCCCCCCCCCTTCTTCCCAGTGTCATGTTATTCTCCATCTTCTTACTCCCTACTGGTTTTCACCACAAACTTTCACAGTGAAATGGTGCTGGGTGCAAAAATTTCAGATTTGTTTGGCAGACACATTTTTGTGAAATTCGTAACAAATCCAATTTGCTTAGACTCCAACAAATTGTATGTCCCATGGCTTCCTTTGGTCATATGGGTACCCCCAGAGGAAGCAGTCAAGCAAAGTATAAGTTGGAGTAAGTCTGGATAAAATAGTATATATTAAAAAGCAGGATAAAACCTATTAAACCAGAACACTTTAAGTCTGGTTTAACAGTCCAGGCAATGAACATCAACATATCCTGACAAGGGATGATAATCAAGTCTTTTAACACCTACAACCACCATGCCATCCTAATTAAATAATATTAAGACAAAATTCCAATTGAAATACAAACTTTATTAAAGAGCACCTGTAGGATTACCCTATTAAACCAGGTATAATGCCCGGTAGAGTTAATCCTGCTGATTAAAATGATACCTGTCAGTTTTGGTGTTCTCGATAAAAAAAGACTTTTATTCTTCATGTAAACAAGGGCTTCAGTGCAACTAGGGACACTGCCAGCACAGGAAAGCTGAGAAGCAAATATGCACCAAGGTTCTAGGCCACACACTTTGGTGCACTGAAGCCCACATTTGCTTAAAGAATAAGAGTGATTAATCAGTATATCAATGCATGCAGACGTCTGAAACTTTTTAAAATGAGCCCCTGAAGTTCCAATTTTTCTTCAAAATTGTAGCTATAGAGACTCAAAACAAACCCCCAGCAATGCTTCTGCCAGGTTAACCACACTAAGGAGAAAAAAATCCATCCTGACCCCATTGTGGCAATAGTGGCTTCAATTTTAGCTGGCAGAGTATATGCAAGTGATCAAAAAGTTTGAGAAAAAATCCTCTTCATAAATCCACATTCCAAGTAACATATTTCAAGTAGCAAAATATGAGAAAGCTGTTAAAGGGGTATTCCGGTAACCATAAATATAACTTATGTTTTAGACTAATTCATCATCAATAATTACTAGTGTTGGGCGAGCATGCTCGGCCGAACACTATATTCGGTCGAGAATGGCTATGCTCGGCACAACGTGGTGTTCGGCCGAACACCGTGTGTGCTCGAGCGCCATGCTCGAATCCCCTCCCCACACGTTTCTTGGCTGCTACGCAGCCAATCAGTCTGCGGGGAGGTACTGGCATTCACTGTAATGCCGTAGCCATGTTGGCTACTGGCATTACAGTGATTGGCCGGCTGGGAACGCGTCATTGGGTGCTATATAGCACCCGGTGACATGTGACCCGGCTCAGTCTTAGTCAGGGAGGGCTGCTGCAAGCAGGGACAGATAGTGTAGGGATAGGAATTTGTTAGGCAGGGTTAGATTTTCATTTCAAAAGACCCAAAAGTCCTTTTAAGGACTATTGTTTCATCTGCAATATATGTTTTTTTGGGGGGGCAAGAATTGCGCAAATTTGCCTGATCTTAACACCACCTGTGCAGCGTCTGATGTATAACATTTGTGTATCTTAAATACTTGACATCCGGTGTAATTTTTTCTGCCGCTAATCAAGGCGACATTACCTGTGCTGTGTGTGCGGTATAACATTTGTGTATCCTAAATACCTGACACCCGTTGTAATTCTTTCTGCTGCTAATCAAGGCGACATTACCTGTGGTGCGTGTGCGGTATAATGTTTGTGAATCCTAAATACCTGACATCCAGTGTAATTTTTTCTGCCGCTAATCAAAGCGACATTACCTGCGCAGTGTCTGCTGTATAACGTTTGTGTATCCTAAATACTTGACATTCGGTGAAATTTTTTTCTGCCGCTAATCAAAGCGACATTACCTGTGCTGCATGTGCGGTATAACGTTTGTGTATCCTAAATACCTGACATCCGGTGCCATTTTTTCTGCTGCTAATCAAGGCAACATTACCTGTGCTGCGTGTGTGGTATAACATTTGTGTATCCTAAATACCTGACATCCCGTGTAATTTTTTCTGCCGCTAATCAAGGCGACATTGCCTGCACAGCGTCTGCTGTATAACATTTGTGTATCCTAAATACCTGACATCTGGTGTAATTTTTTCTATCGCTAATCAAGGCGACATTACCTGTGCTGTGTGTGCGGTATAACGTTTGTGTATCCTAAATACCTGACATCCGGTGCCATTTTTTCTGCCGCTAATCAAGGCGACATTACCTGTGCTGTGTGTGCGGTATAACGTTTCTGTATCCTAAATACCTGACATCCGGTGTAATTTTTTCTGCCGCTAATCAAAGCGACATTACCTGTGCTGCGTCTGCTGTTTAACGTTTGCGTTTCTGAGATTCGGTGTAATTTTTCTGCTCATACACTTAAAAAAATCTGCGCTACTGTACTTTTGACAAACTTGCATATATACCATTTAATATGTACAAGGCGAGCAGTAAGGGACAGGGAAGTGGGCGTGCTGCTGATGGTGCATGCAGAGGCCATAGCTCTGGGCGCGGTGAAACTGTGCCTGCTGGCAGAGCACAAGAAACAAAGTCATCCTAGCTTCATGTCCCAGTTTGCAGGACGGCACAAGACACCACTCTTGACGCCACACCAGTGTGACCAGGTAGTCGGTTAGATTGCAGCAGATAATGCTTCAAGTCGGTTGTGCCCTAATTCCCAAACTCATGAGCATCCACAGTCTGAAGAAGATGACGGTGGGGAACGGCAATTAGTGTCTGACGAGGTGCATGATGATGATGAGACACAGTTGCCAATAAGTCAAGGGCAATTAGTGTCTCAAGAGGTTGATGATGAGGATGAGACGCAGTTAAGTCAGGTTCTTGTTAGGTCACCATGTCAGGAGGAGGACCAGAGTGAGGATGTGGAAGAGGAGGTGGTGGACGATGAAATCGCTGACCCAACCTGGGAAGGTGGCAAGCCAAGCGAGGACAGCAGTACAGAGTGGGAGGGATCTGCAGCACCACAACAGGCTGGAAGAGGCAGTGGGTTGGCAAAAGGGAGAAGGCAGGCCACGCCAAACAGGCCCTCAATTATTGTCAACTGACAATAAAAGAATTGTAATTTGCAACCTGTGCCATACCAAAATGAGCAGGGGCGTCAACACTAGCAACCTGACCACCACCAGCAAAGCACCCTAATAGGTTGGCCGAATTCCTGGGTCCACGATCGGTGTCTGCGGGTCACACCACTGCCTCCTCTTCCCCTGTGTTACGTGCTGTCCAAGACACAGGCCCAGATGCCTCCCGCCCTGCACCTGGACCTTCGCAAGCACCATCAGCGAGCACGTCCACTTCAGTGTCCCAGCGCAGCGTACAGATGTCCTTTCCTCAGGCATTTAAAAGCAAGCGGAAATACCTAGCCACCCACCCACAGGCCATAGCACTAAACGCGCAACTTTCCAAATTGCTGGCCCTGGAAATGTTGCTGTTTAGGCTGGTGGACACTGAGGCTTTTCGCAGCCTGATGGTGGCGGCTGTCCCTCGTTACGCAGTCCCCAGCCGCCACTATTTTTCCCGGTGTGCCGTCCCCGCCTTACACCAGCATGTGTCCCGAAACATAACCCATGCCCTGACCAACACAGTTACTGGGAAGGTCCACTTAACAACACATGGACAAGTGCTTTTGGCCAGGGACGCTACATTTCCCTGACGGCACACTGGGTGAACGTTGTGGAGGCTGGGAGCGAGTTGTACCCTGGGATGACAAAGGTGCTACCGACACCAAGGATTGCGGGCCCTACTTCCATCCGGATTTCCGCCACCACCTACAGTAGCGGCTGCAACCCCTCCTTCTCTTCCTCCACCTCCTCCTCCACTTCCACCACAGAATTCTTATCTTGCAGCACCAGTCAGACTTCAGTCAGTAGTTGGAAGCAGTGTAGCACAGCAGTCGGGAAGCGGCAACAGGCTGTGCTGAAACTTATTTGCTTAGGTGACAAACAGCACACCGCCGCAGAGCTGTGGCAGGGCATAAGGGACCAGGCTGAGCTGTGGCTCTCGCCACTCAACCTACAGCCAGGCATGGTTGTGTCTGATAACGGCCACAACTTGGTGGCGGCTTTGGAGCTCGGCAAGCTCACACACATACCATGCCTGGCCCACGTCTTCAACTTAGTGGTTCAGCGGTTTCTCAAAACATACCCCAATTTGCCTTAGCTACTGGTGAAGGTGCGCCACCTGTGTGCCCATTTCTAAAAGTCACCTACAGCTTTAGCCGGTCTGGCAACGCTGCAGCAATGCATGCACTTGCCAACTCACCGACTGCTGTGCGACCTGAGCATGTGCTGGAACTCCACCTTCCACATGTTGGGCAAGCTTTGTGAGCAACAGAGGGCAGTAGTGGAATACCAGCTGCAACACGGTCGTCGCCTTTCCAGTCAGCTTCCGCTCTTCACAAGCGACGAGTGGGCATTGATGTCTGACCTCTGTGAGGTTTTACGCAACTTTGATGAATCTACACAGATGGTGAGTGGCGATAATGCTATTATCAGCGTAACCATCCCACTACTGTGTCTACTGAAACGCTCACTGCTCGGAATAAAGGCGGACGCTTTGCATTTGGAAGAGGTGGAAATGGGGGAAGACCCTACACAGGGTGATACCAGACCACCCTCGGTTCGTCTTCTCAGCGCGAATTGGAGGAGGAGGACGAGGAGCAGGAGACGGTTCCCACCGCTAAAGAGGGTAGTACCCATAGCAGGTTTACGCCATCTCTTCGGCGTGGTTGGGGCGAAGAGGAGGAAAAGGACGAGGAGCTTGAGAGTTATCCTCCTGGTGAGGAGAGCAAAGCCTTGTCTGTTGGGACTCTGGCACACATGACTGACTTCATGCTATGCTGCCTTTCCCATGACCCTCGCGTTATACGCATTTTAGCCAACACCGATTACTGATTGTTCACCCTTCTCGACCCCCGCTACAAAGAGAACTTCTCATCTCTTATTCCTCTGGTGGAGAGGACTAGCAAAATGGTGCAATACCAGAAGGCCCTTGTGGAAAAATTGCCCCAAGCTGATAACACTGGTGGCAGAGTACGTAGTTCCTTGGGCACCCGAGGAGGGGAGACGAGGGGAACACAAAGCAGTTCCAACAGAGGCAGGGTGACACTCTCCAAGGCCTGGGACAGTTTCATGACACCCTGCCAGCACCCTCACCCTGATGAGCGACCTAGTGTCACAAGGAGGGAAAAGTTTTGGAAGATGGTGAAGGAGTACCTAGCTGACCGTGTCAATGTCCTCAGTGATCCCTCTGTGCCTTATAATTATTGGGTGTCTAAGCTGGACACGTGGCACGAACTGGCGCTCTACGCCTTGGAGGTGCTAGTCTGCCCTGCCGCCAGCGTTTTGTCGGAGCGGGTATTTAGTGCCGCTGGGGGCATAATAACTGATAAGCGCATCCGCCCGTCAACTGAAAATGCTGACAGGTTGATGCTTATCAAAATGAACAAGGCATGGATTGCCCCTGACTTATCTACCCCACCAGAGGAAAGTGGCTGAACATAAAGGAACTTGAAATGTGGCTTTTAGGGTGTATTGAATACACTGTATTCCCATGTACCCCTTCCTCTTCTTGTCCTCTTCCTCCATCATATCAAACTGCTTATTAGGCTGCCCTCGACGTTCACCAGCAGGCCCTCACCTCTAATTTTTAAGACGGTCAACAGCAGGCCCTCACCACTAATTTTTAAGACAGTCAACAGCAGGCCCTCACCACTAATTTTTAAGACGGTCAACAGCAGGCCCTCACCTCAAATTTTTTAAACGGTCAACAGCAGGCGACACCATAATCACTCCTAGGCAGCACGCCCGCTGTCTTGGGGTGACGTTTGACACTGATCTTTCTTTCACCCCCTATATTCAATCTCTCGCCCGCTCATGTCGCCTGCACCTCGAAAACATCTCTAGAATCCGTCCCTTTCTCACTATGGAAACAACAAAAACCCTCATTGTTGCCCTGATCCATTCCCGTCTTGATTATTGTAACGCACTATTAATTGGCCTCCCCCTCACCAGACTCTCCCCACTCCAATCTATTCTTAATGCAGCAGCCAGGGTCACCTATCTGTCTAAACGCTACTCTGATGCCTCCGCCCTGTGCCAGTTACTGCACTGGTTGCCTATTCAGTATAGAATCCAATTTAAACCGATCGTCCCCACCCACAAAGCTGTCTACAGTGCTGCACCCCCCTACATCTCCTCCCTTATCTCTGTATACCACCCCGCCCGTGCTCTCCATTCAGCCAATGACTTATGACTGACTTCCACAAAAATCCGAACCTCTCTGTCTCGGCTCCAAGATTTCTCCCGAGCTGCACCGGTTCTCTGGAATGCCCTACCCCAAGAAATCAGACTAAATCACAACTTGCACAGCTTTAGGCGCTCCCTAAAAACACATCTTTTTAGGTTGACCCCTGATCTAACTCTTCTCCATGCATAGCCCATTTATCATTTCCTGAACCTGATCCTCCACCAAACTCTCCATCGCACCCAGAAGCACTTTATATATTAGCTGGTGACTGGCTCATACAGCTCTATATCTGCTCCCCTATTTTCCCAAGATGGCTGGACTGTTGTACAAAACAAGCACTTCTACCTTCTGTGTCACCCCTATCTCCTCATAGATTGTAAGCTCTTGTGAGCAGGGCCATCATTCCTCTTGTTGTAATAATGGACTTGTCTGTTGCTACGTTATTTATGACTGTTTGTACATGAACCCTTTAATTGTAAAGCGCTGCAGAATATGTTGGCGCTATATAAATAAAGATTATTATTATTAGGCATTACCTTTGCATGTTCCCCCACTGCTGTAGGTCCATATTCATGGAATGCGGTCCTGGGTGGAACATAACCAAAATGTTCTGAAGATATAGGAGTGGAAAGCTGTACTGGATCCAGGAAGTTTGTAGTCGAGGGCCTGAAGATCTTTGGGTTGACGAGCCAGGACACACAATACATAGTCTGCTTTGTTCGATGTATTGGAACACTTCTATTGGCGCATTGTTTCCGGTGTACAAATCCAGCACTGCTGTAATGAGGGTAAGACACTGCATTTGTCGCTCTTGAGCATCGATCATGGCTTGAATATCCAAAGCAGGAACAGGCACCCCTTCCTTTGACAATGAGTGGGAACCTGAAGCCTATGGTGTTTTATCCAGGACAGATGACTTCTGTTGCAGCAGGTTGGGAGGTGGAGCTGCATGCAGGAGACTCAATAACTGGATACTCCAACGGTGTCTCATCTGAATCCTCTGCAATATCTTTGGCCAAGTTGTCAACAGTGCAGTAAAATGATAAATTTGAAGAATTAGAATTTGTAAAGATATAAACATTGGTGGTAGCTTTCCGCACAGAGAACCTCACTGAGCGTGTACAGCCTGCAAGTCATGCACTTCTGTAGTTCAAGACCATTGTATCAGGAGCACGGCTGCCATACGTGAGCCGAGCTGCTGGTCTCCACTGCACAGGAGACCTTACAATGCAGTAGGGCTAGCCTCATTCCAGTTAGTGTTTGTCAGAAAAGACATATTGGTGGTCATTAGAGATGAGCGAGCATGCTCGTCCGAGCTTGGTGCTCGTTCGAGCATTAGGGTACTCGTAAGTGCTCGCTGCTCGGACGAGTATCTCGCCATGCTCGAGGAAATGGCAACTTCCGCATCGTGCTTTTTTGGCGCCTAAAAACACAGCCAATCACAAGCCAGGAGACTCTGCGTACCACCCAGCATCACGTGGGGCCCTTACATGTCGATAGCAGGGGTTGGCTGGCCTGATCAGGTGACCCTGGAATATACTACCGACTGGCCGCGGTGCTCGGCTCAGATGCCGTCTGGATGTCGTTAGGGATAGAGCTGCTGCCTTTCAGGGACAGTGTTAGGGCCTGCATTTAGTTGTCTGTTAGGCAGGGATCACCCACAAAGAACCCAACAGCCCTTCTAAGGGCTAGAAGACATTTTATTTTTTTTTTTTTGTCACTTGGCTGGCTGGCACTAGTAGTGCAGCTATCGCCATATCTAACCCTGTTTTTTTTTATTGTTCTATCTCAGTGATACAAATCCATTGCACACAGCACTGTGGAACCATTCTGTGTGTCACAGTTCAGCACTGACTCACTCCAATCCATATATACTGTCCAGGTGACACTTTCTGTACGTCACAGAATACAACCAAGTCATTTGCTACCAATATCATCTACAGCTTGATCCAGAAAACTCTCTGTGCGACATTTGTCTGGGTCGCAGACTAAATAGTCACCGTTAACAGGGTGTCAGTCAGTCCTACCATAGTTCCTGCACGTCACGTTCCCAAAAAAAACAAATATAAAAAAAAAATTATTTTTTCAGTTGTTTTAGCTCAGTGATACAAATCCATTTTACTCAGCTGCGTGTAACCTTTCTGTGTGTCACAGTTCAGTACACTAGCTCCCATCCGTATATACTGTCCAGGTGACACTTTCTGTACGTCACAGAATACAACCAAGTCATTTGCTACCAATATCATCTACCGCTTGATCCAGAAAATTCTCTGTGCGACATTTGTCTGGGTCGCAGAATAAATAGCCACCGTTAACAGGGTGTCAGTGAGTTCTACCATAGTTCTTGCACGTCACGTTCCCAAAAAAACAAAATATAAAAAAAAAAAAAATATTTTTTCAGTTGTTTTAGCTCAGTGATACAAATCCATTTTACTCAGCTGTGTGTAACCTTTCTGTGTGTCACAGTTCAGCACATTCGCTCCCATCCGTATATACTGTCCAGGTGACACTTTCTGTACGTCACAGAATACAACCAAGTCATTTGCTACCAATATCATCTACCGCTTGATCCAGAAAATTCTCTGTGCGACATTTGTCTGGGTCGCAGACTAAATAGCCACCGTTAACAGGGTGTCAGTCAGTTCTACCATAGTTCTTGCACGTCACGTTCCCAAAAAAACAAAATAAAAAAAAAATTATTTTTTCAGTTGTTTTAGCTCAGTGATACAAATCCATTTTACTCAGCTGTGTGTAACCTTTCTGTGTGTCACAGTTCAGCACACTCGCTCCCATCCGTATATACTGTCCAGGTGACACTTTCTGTACGTCACTTAATTCTACCAGACTGAACAAGTTTGTGGGTTTCAGTACACCAGGCCCGTTTAATTTTTTTTTTATATCATACACTTATATACAAACAATGTTGAACCCCAGGGCTAAGGGTCGAGGACGAGGGCGTGGGCGTGGGCATTCAATTACTGCAGGGGGCAGAGGCCGTGGTCCTGGGCAGGGTGAGACAGTATCTGCTGATGAGGGAGCTGTGGAACGCCGCAGAGTTACACTCCCTAGCTTCATGTCTCAACTTACAGGGACACGTGGTAGAGGACTGTTGAAACCACAACAGTGCGAACAGCTGATCTCGTGGATTGCGGACAATGCTTCAAGTAATTTGTCCACCAGTCAGTCTTCCACGCAGTCCACCCACGTTACCCAAGGGAGCACTCCTCTGGCTCCTCCACCTCAACCTCCTTCCCCCCAGTCTGCCCCCTCCCAGGAAAATTTGGAATGTGATCCGGCATACTCTCAGGAACTGTTTTCTGGACCCTTCCCAGAGTCACAAACCACTTCTCAGGTTGCTGCTGACCTCGTTCCCGATGCCCAAGTTTTCCAACTGTCGCAGTCTGTGGGTGATGATGATGACAATGTTGAGTTAGTGGAAGAAGTTTGTAAAGAGGTGTCAGACGATGAGGAGACACGGTTGTCAGACAGTGGTGAAGTTGTTGTTAGGGGAGGAATTCCGAGGGGGGAGCAGACTGAGGAATCGGAGGATGATGAGGTGACTGACCCAAGCTGGGTTGATATGCCGAGTGAAGACAGTGCTTCTGAGGCGGAGGCGAGTGCTGCACCAGAACAGGTTGTAAGAGGCAGTGGTGTGGCCAGAGGGAGAAGCAGGGCCAGAGCTGGTGCATCAGCAGCAACTGTTTCACGTAGTGAAGCTCCCGTGGCGAGGCCTAGATGTTCGCAAGTCTGGAGGTTCTTTAAAAAAGTGAGGATGACTGACGGACTGTGGTGTGCAACCTGTGCCACACCAGGATCAGCAGGGGTGCCACCACTACTAGCCTAACCACCACCAGCATGCGCAGGCATATGAGTGCTAAACACCCCACTCAATGGAACCAAGGCCGTTCACCACCTCCTGCGGGTCACACCACTGCTCCTTCCCCTGTGTCACTCGCTGCCTCTGCTAGTCAACCCCCCCCCTGCCCCCCCAGGACCCCGGCACGAGTGCCTCCCGCCGGAAAACCACACCTTTGCCTCAACGATCCTCCACAGTGTCCACCAACGTGTCCCAGCGCAGCGTTCAGCTGTCTTTACAGCAGACGCTGGAGCGCAAGAGGAAATACAGTTCCACCCACCCACATGCCCAAGCCCTCAACGTCCACATCTCCAAATTGCTTAGCCTGGAGATGCTGCCCTATAGGCTGGTAGAGACCGAGGCCTTTCGCAATCTCATGGCGGTGGCTGCCCCTCGGTATTCCGTCCCCAGCCGCCACTATTTTTCCCGATGTGCCGTCCCAGCCCTACACCAGCACGTGTCGGAGAACATCATCCGTGCCCTGACCAACGCTGTTTCTGAGAAGGTCCACCTAACCACGGACACGTGGACAAGTGCTGCCGGGCAGGGACACTATATCTCACTGACGGCACATTGGGTTAACTTGGTGGAGGCTGGGACCGAGAATGACCCTGGGGCCGCTCATGTACTGCCCACACCAAGGATTGCGGGGCCTACCTCGGTCACGGTCTCTCAGACCTACTATGCCTCCTCCTCCTCCGACCCCTCCTCCTCCTCCACCGAATTACCATCCGTGGGCACGGCGCCTTCAGTCGGTAGCTCTAGGCGCAGCAGCAGTGCCGTGGGTAAGCGCCAGCAGGCGGTGCTCAAACTGCTGAGCTTAGGTGACAAAAGGCACACCGCCCAAGAGCTGTTACAGGGCATCACGGCGCAGACCGATCTGTGGCTGGCACCGCTGAACCTTAAGCCAGGCATGGTTGTGTGTGACAACGGGCGTAACCTGGTGGCGGCTCTGCAACTCGGCAGACTGACACATGTGCCATGCCTGGCCCACGTGTTCAATCTAATAGTTCAGCGGTTCCTCAAGACATACCCCAATCTGTCTGATTTGCTCACCAAGGTGCGCCGCATCTGTGCGCATTTCCGCAAGTCGACACAGATGCTGCCACTCTCAGGGCAGCGCAGCGCCGCCTACAACTGCCCGCTCACCGACTGTTGTGCGACGTGCCCACGCGATGGAATTCCACATTAAACATGTTATCCAGAGTTTACCAGCAGCGCAGAGCGATTGTAGACTGCCAGATGTCATCTTCCACCAGAACTGGTAGTCAGGTCAGTCAGATTCCTCAAGTCTACAATGAGGAGTGGACGTGGATGTCTGATATCTGCCAGGTGTTGAGCAACTTTGAGGAGTCAACACTGATGGTCAGCGGCGATGCCGCCATTATCAGCCTCACCATCCCGCTGCTTTGCCTGTTGAAAAACTCACTGCTCAGCATCAAGTCGGATGCTTTGCGCTTGTCACAAGAGACGGTGGAGGAAGATACGTCGCTTGATAGCCAGAGCACCTTCCGTTCTGTTTCTCAGCACGTATCGGAGGAGGGGGATGAGGATGAGGAGGAAGAGGAGGAGAATGTCGGCGAGACAGTAGAGGGTACCAGTGCTCAGTCCTTAACTCTTGAGCGTGTATGGGCTGAAGAGGAGGACTTGGAGGAGGAGGAGGAGGAAATGGAGAGTCAGGCCAGTGAGGAGAGGGAATTCTTACGTGTTGGGACTCTGGCGCACATGGCAGACTTCATGTTAGGCTGCCTATCCCGTGACCCTCGCGTTAGAAGAATTTTTTCAAACACCGATTACTGGGTGTTCACTCTCCTGGACCCACGGTACAAGCAGAACCTTTCCACTCTCATCCCTGCAGAGGAAAGGAGTATGAGAGTGAATAGATATCAACAGGCCCTGGTGCACAAGCTGAAACAATTCTTCCCATCTGACGCCGCTAGCGGCAGAGGGCATGGTTCTGTGAGCCAAGTAGCGGGGGAGAGGAGGCGAGCAGGCAGCTTGACCAGCACTGGCAGGGGAACGCTCTCCAAGGCCTTTGCCACTTTTATGTCACCCCAGCAAGACACTGTTACCTGTCCCCAGTCTAGGCAGAGTAGGGGGGAGCTGTACAGAAAGATGGTGAGGGAGTACCTAGCTGACCATACCAACGTCCGGACCGATCACTCTGCTCCATACAACTACTGGGTTTCAAAGCTGGACACGTGGCCTGAACTGGCGCTGTATGCCTTGGAGGTGCTGGCCTGCCCTGCCGCTAGCGTGCTGTCAGAGCGGGTATTCAGTGCAGCTGGTGGCGTCATCACCGATAAGCGTACACGCCTGTCAACTGACAGCGCTGACAGGCTGGCGCTTATTAAAATGAACAAAGCCTGGATTTCACCGGAATTCAAATCTCCTCCGGGGGAAAGCAGCTAAAGATTTAAATAACTTATGTATCCGATTCCTCTTCTCTACTCCTCCTCCTACTCCTCCTCCTCCTACATATCGTCTTTGCCTAACGCTGACCCAAAAAACGCCATTTTTTAGAGATCCAACTTGCACTCTTTTAGCACAATTTTTCAGGAGGGCCCCCTTCAGGCCCTTTATTCAAACAATTTTTCCAGAGGTCCACCTACAGGCCCTCTCTCCAAACAATTTTTCCGGAGGTCCACCTACAGGCCCTCTCTCCAAACAATTTTTCCGGAGGTCCACCTACAGGCCCTCTCTCCAAACAATTTTTCCGGAGGTCCACCTACAGGCCCTCTCTCCAAACAATTTTTCCGTGTTCCACCTACAGGCCCTCTCTCCAAACAATTTTTCCGGAGGTCCACCTACAGGCCCTCTCTCCAAACAATTTTTCCGGAGGTCCACCTACAGGCCCTCTCTCCAAACAATTTTTCCGGAGGTCCACCTACAGGCCCTCTCTCCAATTCCAGTTTCCAGTTTTATTTGCGCAAACTGCATACATTTTTATTTTTGGGATAGGTGTGAAAAATAATATTACTTGCGAATCTATATTGCCCAACATTGGATACGGTAGCAAGTAGAAGACCAAACACATGCTGCCCACAGGGTTCCGCAAATTCCTGGTCCACCCGCAAATTCCTTGTCCACAATGTCAAGGAGGTCGTGGTTCTGTTGATGAGCAACAAGTCCTTCTGTACTGAAATCGCCGACAAAGTCTCCATCTAAGAACCTACAGACCATTGTGGAGAGAGCGGCACAGCTCGCCATCAAAGTGACGAACCCCTAAGCCAGACTGCGCAGAGAAGATAACGAATAAATATCTCTGTGGTTATTTTTGCTAAATAAAAGTTAAATAAACCCCCCAAAAATTCATCTGTTCCTGTGCCTGATCCACCCAAGTTGAATCTGTCCCATCCTGAGAAATTCCCCCCCAAGGAGTCCCCACTGTAACTTGCTTCCCATACAACTACTTCACCCCCCGACACCTGTGTCTCGCCATTGTCCACCACCTCCTCAGACAACACTGGTAAATCCCCACTGTCAGCACACGGAAACAGCAAAAGGTCTTGCGAATTGGGGCAGAGAATGTTCTGGGCTAGCACATCAGGGAAGGGGTGACTATGGGGTTCCAGGGAGTACGTGACCACATGCAATATCCATTTAAAAGTCATGCCACACTTGATGTAGCTCATAATTGACAATTGTACCGGTTGATGCTAAATTTTTAAGTTGGGGTCCTGCGTCGTCATTCTAACTACACCCGGCTGTTGTCACCACCACACACGCTAGCCCAGGGGGCACTCCTCTGGCTCTTCCAGCGAAACCTCCTTCCCCCCAGCCTGCCACCCCACCTACAGGCCCTCTCTCCAAACAATTTACTTCTTTGTCCTATCTTTCTCTCTCTCTCTACAAACTATTTTTCCGGATAGCTGCCATATACGGTATTAAACTGAGTAGTATACATAGAAGACATACCACACTTGATCAAGCTCATAATTTACGACTGTACCGGTTGATGCTAAATTTTTAAGTTGGGGTCCTGCGTCGTCATTCTAACTACACCCGGCTGTTGTCACCCCCACACACGCTAGCCCAGGGGGCACTCCTCTGGCTCTTCCAGCGAAACCTCCTTGCCCCAGCCTGCCCCCCACCTACAGGCCCACTCTACAAACAATTTACCCGGATAGGGGACGTATTAGATGTTGTACTGATGTTTTTTTTTGTTCTTCTTTTAATTGCCTCCTGACCTGTGATAGGCAGAGCATGGACACGTCCCCTTAGCTGCAGTGGGAAAGACACTCCCCTGGCCAGAGCAAGCTCTTTTTCCGTTTTCCGTGTTCGAAAAATCCATTAAATCCAATAGGGGACGTATACGGTATTAAACTGAGAAGAATTGATACCATACGGGTTAAAGCAACAGTTTTCCCAAATCCATCTGGCTGTTGTCACCACCACACACGCTAGCCCAGGGGGCACTCCTCTGGCTCTTCCAGCGAAACCTCCTTCCCCCCCACCTACATGCCCTCTCTCCAAACAATTTTCCCAGGTAGGGGGACGTATTAGATATTGTACTGATTCTGAATTGCCTCCTGCAATAGACGGGAATCGAACCCAGATCAACTGCTTGGGAAGTAGCTATGCTCACCACTATACCACCAGCAGGCACAGCAACTGATAAGAACAGATACTAAACTTGATTTCAGCTGCAGTGCCAGCATGAGCAGTGGTGTCACCTGCAGGCGGTGATGGACCTTCGTTGCACCTAGTTGGGTGCTTCCCTAACATGTGATGGGTATTTGCCTCGCCTTTCTTGGTCTGGGTGAGCACAATTGCCATGAGGGTAACCACCAGGCTGTTGCCTGAGGATTTGGGGTAATGGTGGGATTAAGCAGCCTCAGAGGCATCCATGCATGCTGCCCCTGCTGTTTCCTGTCCATTTCCGTGGTGTTTCCATCATTTTCTGAGGTTTCCAGGTTTTCACCCAGCCTTCCCTAGGCAGAGCCTTGGTCCCCCGCAAAAATGCTCGAGTCTCCCATTGACTTTGGGGTTCGTTATTCGAAACGAGCACTCGAGCATCGGGAAAAGTTTGACTCGAATAACGAGCACCCGAACATTTTAGTGCTCGCTCATCTCTAGTGGTCATTAATAAGCTTTATAAAGCCCCGCAACTGGGACGATCATCCATCACCTTTTTGCATTAAAATGTTGGAAAATCAGTAGGGTTTTCAGCATTCAGACACCCAAAAACTTGGCTGAATCACATGACCGTGCTTGGTCGTTAGTGATGATCTGCCAGTTTTAAGGTGCCGCTGATTACTCGATGAACGTAAATACTACAAACCCTATCTTTGCCACAACAACACTCACATCCTCTCCACCATCATGCTTCTCCTGTGGGCCAGCACACTGCAAACAGACGCCATATTTGAATTTCACCCTGTTTTCTCTTCCTCTGTGCCTTAATATCAGTTCCATGATGCCTCAGTATAGCATCAAATGGGCAGCTAAAGCCAGTTTCTCTTCTGTTTGCTGGAAGTGCAGTGTGATTATCTTCCTCTTTATATCCTAAACCAGGTAAGATACCCTAAGTATACAGTCAGGATGCCTGAGCTGTCATCTTGATTATAACTGTGACAAGAGCCGGTCTAATTAGAGCAGTAACTGTGATGGGAGTTTGTGCCACCCCTATGAAGAACTTATGTGGAGCAGGTCAAATGATTTTCTCATACAGGAAATTCTGGTGCCTGTTGGAGTGACACATAGCTCCCCACCAAAAAAAACTGTCACACCGAAGCCTGTTGCTATGCAATGGCCCATTCTGATATCTAGAGGCAGGGGCGTAGCTAAAGGCTCATGGGCCCTGGTGCAAGAGTTCAGCTTGGGCCCCCCCCAGCGCTGGTGCACCTAGCTTTTCTGCCGGCCAAGTAAACAACTGAACCCCCCCCCCATGCCAAATTCTCACCCTAAGGCCTAGTGCCTGCAGCTTATCAGAGGAATGGGCAGGGGAGACGCCTCTCCCTCCCCTGCCCCGCAGTACAGGCATCTGTATTGCCGTCCTGAGGACGGCGATACAGATGACTATGGAGATGAGCGCTTCCACAATGGAAGCGCTCATCTCCCTCAGCCCCGCTGCCCCCCACAACTATGTGCAGGGCCGCGACGCACCTGTCTAATTGGCGGTGCGGCCCTGCAAGTGGCAAGGGAGGCCCTCGGGGCCCCCCCTGGCTTAGGGGCCCGGTCGCAACTGCGACCGCTGCGACCCCTATAGCTACGCCACTGTCTAGAGGTAGACACAAGAAAAATAACAGATAAGAGACTGAGTACAAGGGATTGTGGAATTCCTTAGTAAACAACTTAACCAGATTCGTCTTAAAAGTTCTTAAACGAATCTTTGTTATTTTACGGTGGAAAATAATAACCATCTCGGTTTCCCCTTGACAATAGGATACATAAATAATGTCTGTTATAACACATGAATGATATATATTTATTTATATAAAGCATGAGAATTGTATCAGGGCAGGTTATAATACCACTACATTCCAGTGCACAAAAATAAGCCAACTGGTAACTGAATTGTTATGTATTAGTAACACACTAGTGAATGGCGTTATAGGTCATTCCCTAATATAGTCTCTATAACAGAATATTTCCCTGTTATCTCAGCATTGAGAAGGTCAGGAACATCCAGGTCAAATTTCCTTCAGCTTTCCTACTGTACATTAAAGGTAACCTGTCACAGAATTTTCGATAAGCTTAAGATGAAGTACCCCATCCTCGGGAGCACCAATCAAACCAAATTGGCTAGGTTTTGAGCATGACCACCTTCACTCATCTTCTGAGTGGCTCCACCTCCTGGACTCCTGAAAGGTAATTTACATAAGGTGTGTAGGGATTCAAATGTATTTTTTAAATTCAATCCTGCCCCTGTTGATTTGGAATTTCTGGGGTCGTATGCAAAGTTATGTTGGGAGCCCCTGTGTGGTAGTGGCTCTGGCTGTTACAATCAATTACAGTGGCTTTCCTCACACCATGGCTCCCCCCCCCCTCCCAGGGCACACACTGATGTTGGGGCTCCTGCCTGATGGCAAAATAGGAGTTATAGTACCTCCAAATTGTACGCAGTGCATTTCTTCCCAGATGACAATGTATGGATTTAGGCAAGGTTGGCAGTTATAGCCCACTTCCTCTCTGTCTCAAGTCTCTTCAGTAGAATCTATGACTGAAGTCATACTCTTGCAATAGTGGCTGTAACGAGGGACACAGAGTTTTAGAGATGTGCCTGGGCAGGTTGTGTCTAGGTATGAAGAGTTTCTTAACAGTGTCCCTAATTGGCAGTAAATTCTTAACAGCTTTTGGTAGCAGGTTACCTTATTGACTCTACTGCACAGCCATGCAAATTATAGGTTCTGTGGTTCTCTCTTACTCTTCTCTCCTTTAGACCATACAGAAATCAGTGAGTCTCTGTAGCTTTTTTGGGTTTAAGAAGAGGGAGTACAAGTCACATCTTCCACTCCTTTCCAAACTCCAGTCTAGACTGGTTGCTCAGGTGGTATGTTTGCCACAATTTTAGTTGTTTTTTTTCGGCCAATTACTTGTAGCCAGCAGGGGACCACATGATCTCTGGTGCTCCAATCATTTACTTGGTTTGCGTGGTGGTAAAGTCCACCCCTGATTACATAGAGAAGCTTTACAAAATGATAGAGTGATAACAAGAGGGACTCTTAGTTGGCTAAACCGCAGGTGTCCATTGTAAACTTGGGCAGCACCTGGAAAGTAACATAAAGGAAAGAAATAAAGGGGTACATTTATTATGTTCCTACACAGTGTTTTTTGTGTACATAAATTTGTCTTGTAGTAAAACAAAAAATATGACAACCTTTTTGTACGTCAACACCACCTAGCACTTATTATACATATATGTAGCCCATGTTTTTTTTTTTAAATATAAACGCATATTAAAAAGTATAACAAATATTAAAAAATGTTTAGCGCAGAATAACATCACATACAATGCAAATACAATTAAAGGTGTTTTCTCACAGTTGGTTTTGTAACATATTACGTTTGTTAACGTGACATTTGTGGGGTCCATCAGTGAAGGAGGCCACACATTTTCAGATCAAAGGGCTTCTGAACGGTAAGAGCACTTGAAAGGGTAAGTTCACACTTGCATCAAACGGATCTGGCAGGCTGTTCTGGCAGGCTTAGCCGGATACAGCTGTTCACTGCCGGACCTCATTGACCACAATGGGATCTGGTGGGGATCCGGCCACTTTCCGAAATAAGTGCTGGATTTCAGCTTGAAAAAAACTGTTGCATACATTTTAGTCTGGCCAAAATACAGCATTTTGCTTGAAAGTGGTCTGATCTCCGACAAATCCTATTGTAGTTAATGGAGGTGAATGGCAGTATCTGGTTAGGCCAGATGTGTTGGACCTCCGGCAGGTTGTTCACTGATGGAACAGCCGGTTAGGTCAGTTTAATGCAAGTGTGAACCTTCCTTAGTTAACAGAACTCATATTAATTTTAGTAGGGAGTTGACCTTAGTATAACCTTCATGTGCATCCCAAAAATCGTAATGTGAGCAAGTTTCTACAAAAATATTCATTTTCTTCTGCTGACTAGTAGTATATAATAGATGCAAATTTAATTATAAGGTTCTCTTCTGAATCAAGAGGAATACATTGCCTACATTTTTTGCTGCAAATTAAAATCAAATAGTAAAAGATATTCTATTTTTAATCTGTTTTTATTTTCTGATTTCATGTTTTTTATTCTATTTTCTGTGCAGCCATTTTGCTCAAGCTGTTGTAAATAGCATATAGAAATATGCTTTACTGCAACTACATGGAGTATAGGCACAATAGACATGATATTCATTGACAGTTATGGGAGATGTTCTACACATGCTCCGTCACCTGTGCACAGGTCATTGTGCAGGGAGGGGAGTAGATGAGCTGTGACCTATCACCTGTTATGAGTGATGGATCCTGTATTAACTATACAGAGGGGATATCTTTTATTGTAATCCTGCATGTTATTATAATGAGATGACATTTCAAAAGAGATCTCAGCAGAACAAGAAATGTCAGCCTATCTTGTGGCTCAGTGGTTAGGATTAAAACTGCAAGATTTCAGGATTGTTTTAAAAATATAGATAATGGC
The DNA here is from genome assembly GCA_900303285.1 of Rhinella marina. Taxonomy (NCBI): domain Eukaryota; kingdom Metazoa; phylum Chordata; class Amphibia; order Anura; family Bufonidae; genus Rhinella; species Rhinella marina. The sequence goes on along the minus strand of ONZH01003514.1, from coordinate 19,771 downwards.
ATGGAAAATGAAAAAGAGCCACCAAAAATTTCTTAAAACTATGTTTAACATAAAAACATTTCTATGACAGATTTCCTTTATTTCCCTCTCTCTCTTACATGTCCTGTTGTCAGGCAGAGACTCCATGTGGGGCAGCAAGCAAGTCTGGAATGTGATTTTATTACAATGAACAAAATAATTCAAAAGTTACATTACATTTACTCCATAATTCCAAAAGTTATGTGTTAGAAAAGCCAAAGTAAACAGATGATTTTATTTCCTAGTGAGTAAAGTGAAGTCAAGTATTTTTGAGGTATCAGTATTTATTTGTAAAAAAAAATCATAAAATGTGTGGTAAGACAGGACACTGCCTCTGCATCTTGCATGGGAAAAGCCCATTTTAGTTCTTCTGAGTCAGCAAGTTACTAAAAGAAATGGAAGAATCCTTAATCCAAGGGAGGGATGTTCCAGTACGCAGTCTTTCAAACCCACATTGTGCACCCAAAAATCTTGAACTCAATCCAAGTCTCTGTCTGCTCTTTGTGCCTCCTTGTGTAATTGGATAACCTCAGAAGGTATGAAGAGATTTCCATTCAATACAGCAATTAACTCTCACTTTACTTGGCGATTCCAGCAACAGCACATTGAAGCAGAAAAAACACAAATTAAATTACCTGGTAAATCAAGGTCCTTTTATATTAATACACACAAGCCAGTACTGGGCAAATAAAAGTACAAATATACTACTACTGGCATACTGACTGGCTAATAAACATTCAGATCTAAGCTACACTTGGGTGCAAAGTCCAAGGAATCCTTGTCTTCAGTATTATCCTGATTTCAACGCAGTGGTCTGGTATTTGCTGCAGGTAATTTACAGGTTGCATAACGTAGTAACATAGTTTATAAGGCCGAAAAAAGACATCTGTCCATCCAGTTCGGCCTGTTTTCCTACAAGTTGATCCAGAGGAAGGCAAAAAACCCTGTGAAGTAGAAGCCAATTTTCCCCACTTTAGGGAAAAAAATTCCTTCCCGACTCCAATCAGGCAATCAGAATTACTCCCTGGATCAACGACCCATCTCTAGTAACTATAACCTGTAATATTATTACCCTCCAGAAATGCATCCAAGCCCCTCTTGAACTCTTTTTTTTTTTTTAATCAGATAGTTTTTATTGAATGATTTTAACCATACATTATAATATCATACAGTGACGTTCCACAGTAAGCCATTTGTACATTTACATATACCCCAACTCCCACCTCTGAAGCCCACCCCTAACCCACCCAATCCCCCCCCCGATACACTTCTTTAATGCACATTGTGTATTCCGTCGACTAACCGGATAGATTAACCGATGCTGACCATTTTCCCCATAACTTGTCATACTTGTGAGGACAACCCCTTTTCAAAAATACCGCTTTCTCATACATCAACATTATGTTAACCTTATTCCTGAATTCTTGTATGGTTGGAGGGCAGGCCTGAATCCAGTGAAGCGCAACTAGCTTCCTGGCCACGTATAACAATCTGCCTATGGCTGTTTTACTAAACTCATCAACAACTACTTCTGCCAAGTAAACTAGAATGCAGATCAGGGGATCCCTGGGTACACCGATTGAGAAAGCACCTCCAATCAGTGACAAAACTTCGCTCCAGAATTTGTCTAGCTCAGGGCAGCTCCATAGCATATGTAATAAATCTGCTGGTTCTGTCAGACATCTCGGACATTTTGCGTCCGCTCTTACTCCTATGCGATGCAAAAACACAGGGGTCTTGTACACCCTATGTACAATAAAGAGCTGCAATAGTTTCCCCCGTTCACTCAGAGAAGCTGACGGCACCGCTTCAAGAATATCTTCCCACTGCTCCCTCGTGATTTCCCCCAGATCTTTTTCCCAACCCTTCATTCTAGTCAGCGGGTGAGAGTCCAAGAACTTATCCAATAGCATTTGGTAAAGAAGAGAAATGACCCCTTTTGTGTTCCCCTTGGACAAAATTAATGAGATGGCCCGTCTGTAGAGATCTGTGCCGCTCCTTCCTTGCATGTAGCAGAGAGAGCATGCCGAACTTGCAGGTACTGGAAAAACCTGTCTTTGAGTATATCGAATAGCTCCTATAATCTAGTAAATGTACATAACACCCCGTTCTCTAAGAGATTACCTAATCTACTAATTCCTTTCCTTTCCCAACTTCTGAATCCTTGTAACTTCATGAATTCCGGAAGCAAACGGTTATTCCACAAAGGAGTTACCTCCGTAAGTCCTACCTTACCCCTCAGCTGCTTCATCTTGTCCCAAGTTTTCCTCATAAGTCTGACCAGAGGGACTCTATTATCCACAAAGGAAAGCCCAGCACCCTCCAGAAGCCACACGATCTCTCTCCCACCAATTTTATATTCTAGAATAGATCTAGTCATGTCTTTAGAACCTGTGTCCCCCCAACCCCTGAAATGTTGACACTGAGCCGCCAGGTAATAAATCCATGGATTTGGCAAGGATAAACCCCCCGCTGATTTAGGGTATTGTAAAGTTTCTAGCTTAATTCTCGGATGTCCCCTTTTCCATGTTAGGTCTCTGAAAATAGCCTTGATCCGGTGGAACCTGTCCAATGCTATCCAAACTGGAGCATTGTGGAGTATATAGAGAAGTTGGGGCATGAGAACCATTTTAATCAGGTTCACCCTGCCTACCACCGATAAGAACAACTTACTCCACACTTTCACTTTATGTCTAAATCTGTCTAACAATGGGACTAGGTTTAAGTTCTCAAAGTCTGACAGTCTCGGGGAAATATATATTCCTAAATACTTGATGGAACTTACACAGGGAATATCATTCCCTATTGCAGTGCTGGATGCAGTTTGACCATCCAGAAACATCAAGGCAGATTTCTGCCAGTTAATCCTCAATCCTGACAGATCTCCAAACCGGCCTATCAAAGACATAACCTCAGACAAGGAGGACGATGTGTCACCTAAAAACAGCAGTGTGTCGTCCGCATACATAGCAACTTTGTTCTGAACCGAACCATATGGAAAACCCTTTATTAATGAAGAGTTACGAACCGCCGCCGCCAATGGTTCTGTCGCTACCGCGAACAATAGGGGAGAAAGCGGGCACCCTTGCCTTGTGCCCCTTTCAAGAGTGAAAGAGGAAGATACCCCCCCATTAGCACTTATACTAGCTCTGGGATCTGAATACAGTATTTGTACCCATTTAATAAAGCTGCTACCAAAGCCCATACATTGCAGTGTGCACCAAAGATAGTTCCATTCGACGCTGTCAAATGCCTTGGCAGCGTCCAATGCCAACACCGCCCTATCCCCACTATTATCTGCCTTCACTTGTATACTGGTGAAGACCCTTCTGATATTAATAGCTGTAGATTTGGACGGCATAAATCCTGTTTGGTCAGGATGTATGATTGACAGAATCACCCTAGCTAGTCTTATTGCCAGCACTTTAGCGAGTAGTTTAACATCGGCTGTCAGCAAGGATATAGGCCTATAGGAGTCTGGAAGCGTCGGATCCTTTCCTGGTTTGGGCAATAGTACAATGAGGGCTTCTTGCATGGAATTAGGGAGTTTCCCCGTCTCAAACGAGTATTGGAAAACACTTAATAATTCTGGCAGCAATACATCCTGAAATTTCTTATAAATTTCAATCGGAAGGACATCAGTACCTGGGGCTTTATCATTTGCCATATCCTTTAGTGCTTCCCCTATCTCATCTAAATTTAAAGGCGCCTCCAATGATTCCCTCTCCTCCTCAGTCAATTTGGGAAGATTCAGTGCCTCTAAAAAGGAGATAGTCTCGGTCTCAGAGCTGAAGCTTCTAGATTTATATAGGGAAGCATAAAAGTTCTCCAGTACTCCTAGAATGTCTCCAGATTCAGTGCACCTCCTACCTTGCCCATCTACTAATTCTGTTATACAGGACGTTCCTTGTTGAGCTTTAGATACCACAGATAACATATGCCCTGCTCTTTCCCCTTCCTCAAATATCTTCTGTTTAAAGAATAGCCGTTTCCTATCTGCCACCGATAGAAGATGCATTTTTAACTCTTCCTGTGCTGTCCTAAGACCCACACTAGTGACTGATGACGGATTCAGTATAAATTGGCTCTCTGCCCTCTTCATTTTCATATGCATTTCTTTGTCCAATAACCTAGTTTTAGTTTTATGTCTAGAGATACTTTGAAAGATCCTTCCCCTCAAAAAGGCTTTCATGGCGTCCCACACAGCATGTTTGGATGCCGTACCGTTGTTAATACTAAAGTATTCCCTCAATGCTTCGTTAATATCCTCCATTGTACCTAAAACAGTCAACCAAAAGGCATTGCATCTCCACGGCTTAATTCCAGTTCCAATCTTATTCGCCAGAGATAGCTCTATTAGCATAGGAGAGTGGTCAGACAGAGACCTGGGTAAATAGTCTGATTTCTGTACTAACGGGACCATACTGTCATTGACTAGAGCCAGGTCAATTCTAGACAAGGAAGAGTACGTGGATGAACTACAGGAAAATGTACGCTCAGTAGGATGTCGTAGTCTCCATATGTCCACGAGCCCCATCTCCGTCATAATCTTGGAAAGGGAAGTAGGACCCATCGAGGCATCAGTCATATGCGCACGACATCTGTCCAAGGCTCCATTAGGGACAATATTATAATCCCCAACTAACAGCCATGGAACATCCGCATACTGAGTTAAGAAGTCTAAAATAAGGCGTATAGGAACAATTGAGAATGGTGGAGGCACATAAAGTGCCACCAACACTACTCTCCTACCATCGATGGCACAATAAGAACAGACAAATCTCCCCTCCGAATCCACATAGTCCTTGAGCAATTCAAATCTTATGGCTTTATGGACCATTATACTGACCCCCCTGGAATGTGAGGAGAACACCGAATGCGCTGAGTAGACGATCCAAGGTTTTTGTACCAGAGGTATTAGTTGTGTAGTTAAATGGGTCTCCTGTAAACAATATATGGCTGGATGAAAACGAGACAAGTAGTTAAAGAGACCGTAGCGTTTAGACACGTCAGCCATTCCCCTCACATTCCAACTGATTACCCTAATCACATGTGTCATTGTCATAACAACCTTTAAATGTAGAAGGCATCCCCACCAAGCTCCGCGACTCAGTAGGACGGAAGTGAAAGTATATCACAGGCAATTCAAAGCAGAAGTGTACCCTCCCCCCCTCCCCCACCCTCCCCCCCGCTACCCTCTTACACCAAACTAAGGGACAAAGTAGTCCAATATGTGAACCAACAGGGCGAACTCGAACTAACTTGCCCAACTTTCCATGCGGCATGTCCTGGTACTGCATTAACATACACACAGACTAGACTCATTCAGTGAAAAAACTCCCCCCAAACAACTCACGCTCCAGCGTCAGAACTCAAATAGGCAATATCACCGGCATCTGTAAGTCCTCCCATCTTCTTTCTTAATATGGATCTTGATTCACCGACCAACAGAAAGCTCCACAGCCAAAGTCCCACGAACCGCACTCTTCAGGTATCCCGATCCCTGGATCTCATCCGGCCTTCATTTATATCCATCCATTGTACAGCATCCTCCGGATCCTCAAAGAAATGAACCGACCCCAGCGCTGCTACTCTCAATTTTGCTGGAAACAACATTGAATATGGGATCTGAAGATTCCGCAACCGTCTCTTGATATCTATGAAGCGTGCCCTTTTCTTCTGAACTTCTATTGAATAGTCCGGAAACAGGGATATCTTGACTCCATTTATAGTTAGGTCCGGATGATCTCTTGCTTGACGCAAAATGGTATCTCTATCACGATACTGCAGTATTTTAGCTAGAATAGGCCGCGGAGGACGCCCTGGAGGAAGGGGCCTAGAGGGCACTCTATGGGCTCGTTCTATGGCATATAACTGCGAAAGGCCTTTATCTTGAAATTTCTGAGCCAACCATTCCTCAATGTACTCTGTGGCGTTCATCCCCTCCGCTTTTTCAGGCACTCCTACTATTCTGATATTGTTACGTCTTGACCTATTTTCTAGGTCATCCGTTTTTGAGAATAGGGCAGTAATATCGCTTTTTGCTTCTTTAGCAGCCCTTCTCAGAGGTCTTTGCTCATCCTCTAAAGTAGAGACTCGCTTCTCCACTTCTGTAGTGCGCTCAGCAATTTTATGTAAATCATTTCTTATAATAGAGAGATCTTCTCGCAGGCTGCCTACCTGCATAGACAATGACTTAAGGGTAGTGTTGCAGTGTGCCATTGCCTGCATTACATCTTTTATCGTCGGTTCTTTTTCAGAGGCCTTATGGCTGACCTCCTTGCTATTTTCCCGCCTCTGCACTGCAGGGGACTGTCTGGATTCCTCTTCCCCTCCTTCCTCCTCAGAGGACCTCTCACCTCCGTCTGAGGAGAGGCCAGCCGCCATATCTGCTCCCCGCCAGCCTCTCCCTCCACCTTGCGAGCGGGCGTATTTGCTGAGCCGCTCCGCGATCCCGCGGCTCATCTTGTCATGCGGGTCCTCCTCCTCGCCGGCGCCATCTTGTAGGCGCGAGTCCTGTTCCGTTCGGCTGTTAGATTTGCCCCTCCGAGGCATGATGGCGGGCACCCAAAGCTGTAGCTCAGTGAGACTTCTTCTCCCACTCTCCGGAGGATCTTGATAAAAGTTGTAGCCGTGCCTAGAAGGTATTTGCCGGATAACAGGCTGGAGCGCTTCTCAACCGCGTCCTACTCCATACCGCGTCAGGCCCCGCCCCCCCTCTTGAACTCTTTTAGTGAACTTACCATCACCACCTCCTGAGGCAGAGAGTTCCTAGTCTCACTGCTCTTACCGTAAAGAATCCTCTTCTATGTTTGTGTACAAACCTTCTTTCCTCCAGTCGCAGAGGATGTCCCCTCGTCACAGTCACAGTCCTGGGGATAAATAGATCATGGGAGAGAACTCTGTACTGACCTCTGATACATTTATACATAGTTATTAGATCTCCCCTCAGTCGTCTTCTTTCTAAAGTGAATAAGCCTAATTTTGATAATCTTTCTGGGTACTGTAGTCCACCCATTCCAGTTATTACTTTAGTTGCCCTCCTCTGAACCCTCTCCAGCTCTGCTATGTCTGCCTTGTTCACAGGAGCCCAGAACTGTACACAGTACTCCACGTGTGGTCTGACTAGTGATTTGTAAAGTGGCAGGACTATGTTCTCATCACGGCCATCTATGCCTCTTTTGATGCAACCCATTATCTTATTGGCCTTGGCAGCAGCTGTCTGACACTGGTTTCTACAACTTAGTTTGCTGTTCACTAAAATTCCTAGGTCCTTTTCCATGTCAGAGTTACCTAATATTTTACCATTTAGTATGTACTGGTGACTTGCATTATTCCTTCCCATATGCATAACCTTACATTTGTCAGTGTTAAACCTCATCTGCCACTTCTCTGCCCAAGCCTCCAGTCTATCCAGATCCATCTTTAGCAGTGTACTGTCCTCTTCTGTGTTAATTACTTTACACAGTTTAGTGTCATCTGCAAAAAATGGGAAAACAGGATAGAGACAAACAATAATGTATAAGTATCGATCCAAAAAATTGTGGAGTAGGTGAGGGAGCGCCAAAGGAGTGAGAGAGAGGGGGTGATGTGAGTAGGATAGAGAGATACCTTATTGAGGCTACTACCCAAAAAAGAAACAAGATGACGGTAAAGAAACACCGCCTAGTGATGTGTAGTAATAACGAGTCTGGGGAGCCAAAAATTAAGTATCAAGTGGAATGGAAGGTGGAAATGGTGAGTAACAAAAGGGAATGACTAATCTGGGTATTGGTATATGCACAAATTATACACAAATATATTCCCAATATGTAATGGTATAGTAAATAGTCAATGTATATGATGGGACTTACCTCACCAGGGAGGGGGGGACAATATAAACACATAACAATTGTCCACCTCACCTCCCTCGCCGAGGTCATGTATAATAGATGTCAGTACACCGCGTCCCTCAAATATAACGATGGATCCAGGACTTCTTAAATAGGCGTTCTTTTTATTGCCTTTTTTTATCTGCTCCTGAAGAAGGGGATTTGTATACTCCCCGAAACGCGTCGAGCTTATCTACTAATAAAAGAACACCTATTTAAGAAGTCCTGGATCCATCGTTATATTTGAGGGACGCGGTGTACTGACATCTATTATACACGACCTCGGCGAGGGAGGTGAGGTGGACAAGTGTTATGTGCTTATCTTGTCCCCCCCTCCCTGGTGAAGTAAGTCCCATCATATACATTGACTATTTACTATACCATTACATATTGGGAATATATTTGTGTATAATGTGTGCATATACCAATACCCAGATTAGTCATTCCCTTTTGTTACTCACCATTTCCACCTTCCATTCCACTTGATACTTAATTTTGGGCTCCCCAGACTCGTTATTACTACACATCTGCAAAAAATGATATTTTACTGTGCAAGCCTTCTACAAGATCATTAATAAATATATTGAAGAGAATAGGGCCCAATACTGACCCCTGTGGTACCCCACTAGTGACAGTGACCCAATCTGAATATGTGCCGTTAATAACTACCCTCTGTTTTCTATCACTGTGCCAGTTACTTACCCACATACAGACATTTTCTCCCAGGCCAAACATTCTCATTTTATATACTAACCTTTTATGTGGTACCGTGTCAAATGCTTTGGAGAAGTCCAGATATATGACATCCATTGATTCTCCGCGGTCCAGTCTAGAACTTACCTCCTCATAGAAACTGATTAAATTGGTTTGACATGACCGATCCCTCATGAAGCCATGCTGATATGGAGTTATTTGTTTATTTTCATTGAGGTACTCCAAGATAGCATCTCTTAGAAAACCCTCAAACAGTTTACCCACGACAGATGTTAAACTTACCGGCCTATAGTTCCCGGGCTCTGTTTTTGGACCCTTTTTGAATATTGGCACCACATTTGCTATGCGCCAATCCTGTGGAACACTCCCTGTCAGTATAGAGTCCTTATATATCAGAAATAAGGGTCTGGCGATGACATTACTTAATTCTACCAGTGGCAGCTGCAAGAACACAGAAATGGCGGCAAAACACTAGAATGAGTAAGTGAGAGTGAGTGACTAAATGAGATGATTTGGCACCAAGTTATGGAATAGAACCAAATAAAGACTTCTCACCAGGAACCCTAAGTAGATATCAACCAAAGATTGAATGATGAAGATGAAGAGGGGAACGAGCATTAGAACCGTAAAAGGGGCAAATGTCACAAAATATCAAAATGCAAAAGTACTGCAGGAACCAGTGACTAAAATACAGCAGTTCATACAAATATCTTGCTACCTTTGAAGTGATATTCCTGTATTGCCATATGTGACTGATCCATCAAAGGATCCAATTAATTTTATATGAAATGAAAGCTGATGCTAAAGTCTCCATCAGTTCCGCCATGCATTTTTCATCATGATCACTTTTTCTTTTCAACCATGAAGTTACTGGGACACTGATGAAAAGTGATATCAGTTCATTTAGTCAGTTTCAGATCAAAAAGACATAGTACAAATAAATTCACCCGTGCAAGTATAGAGCATATAGCTTTTTGAACATGGCAAACTTTATACTGCAGAGTGTCTATTAGAAAGGTAATCTCCTTACCAGTGACTGTATTTGTGAGTTACTGTATAACCTCCCTTCTGATCCTCAGCTATGTCATGTCACCAGCACTCTGATCTCCAACTGACACAGGACAGGAAGTCAGTTACTTCTCTATTCATTCCTGGGAGTCATAGTGTTGGTTACATGACACAGCTGAGGATCAGAAGGGAGGTTATAACTGAAACATAGTCACTGGTAGAGATGAGCGAATCATTCAAAATTTGATTCGTATTTAAACGAACTTATTAGTCGAATCTACGTAAAAAAACACATTGTTTTGCGAACATTCTTGCCCAAATTACGTACGTACAGTCAGCGAAGTTAAAAGTACGCAATACGTAAGCATTAGCGTACAAAAGTGCGTACGAATCCTTAGCGTACTATTGACATGTGAATGCGTCGTACGCACGAGGCTAGGCCACGGTGTACAGTCTTTAGAGGCAGTCTAGAACTAGAAAAATAAGGTGCTCACTGCTGCTAGCTATCAATAAGTGAATAATTTACTAAAACACCGTACTTTAAGTGCATAATAGGACACATTGCAGTACCAGAAAAAGAATATAATGGGCTAAAGTGCTGAACCATTAAAAACAGTGTAGCAAAAATACCGCAAAGACATAAGTATGCAATCATTTTAGTGCAATCAATTTCACATTTGCAAGCATAAAAGGCTCAGATATACGTTTGAGTCTCTCCTTATGGCTCCTAGTTGGCAATGATAAAACACTGTCTGTCTGGAACACATATTCCAAAATTCAATTGTAATCCACGTGAGGTAAAATTGTAATCCAAACAAGTAATGTGTAATCCACATGGATAATAGAGAATAGCAGCAAATAGAGAACCCTTTTTGCAAAGGGGGCTCCCAAATAACCTGAGAAGGGTGTAAAAAGGAAAATAGGCGCGCTTAGGCGCAACTGGGACTTTTCTGCAGAATGGGGGGAGTCCTGAAAGCCATGTCCACTCCAGCTGGGTGAGAGTCAAACGGGGGCAATACATTACATATTAGAAAAAAGCAGCACATAGAGAACCCTTTTTGCAAAGGGGGCTCCCAAATAACCTGAGAAGGGGGGAAAAAGGAAAATAGGCGCACTTTGGCGCAACAGGGAATTTTTTGCAGAATGGGGGGAGTCCTGACAGCCATGCCCATCTGGGTGAGAGTCAAACGGGGGCAACACAAACTAAACAAAAACAACTAGCATCTCACCCGTCAGGTGCAGTCCATGGTGTGGCTCCCATAGATCCTCCTGCAGTGTCCTTGACACTGCCAGTAGTTGGGTTCCTCAGATGATGGACCTGAAGTCCTCCGCGCTCGAGCTGCTGCTGAAGCTCATGTGCTGCGGTGGTGGAACTCCAGTGCCCTCTTCTTCCTGGAGTTGGACTTGACCGGATTCGGGTGGTGGTGACATTGGCAAGCACTGCAGCCATTTTCGCTTTTCCGGATCCTCTAGCAGGGGTAAGGACTTCCGGCTGCAGCGGTTCCGGAAAACTAGTTTGGCGTTCCAATGAAGGATCTCCCGGCCTAGGGTGGTTGAGTACCTGGATGACCCAGTCCTCCTCTGTGGTTTTATAGTCCCAGAGGGTCTGTGCATGGGCCGTCACAGATGGTGGAACAATTGGGTTCTGGCGTATGGAAGGGGTGGATATTCTCCTGGGCGGCAAAGTGGACGCTCCAGCCGCTTCCGCCACACGAGCCATAGCAGACGCTCCAGCCGCACCAGCCACAGCAGACACTCCAGCTGCACGAGCCACAGCAGACAGCAACCTCAGCAGGTGGTAAGGAAGATACAGGAACTGAAGCTGTGTTTCTCTGGCAGAGTTGTGACACCCTGATGTCTGGAGAGGGCGGTGGTTCAGGGAACTCGTCCCCAAAATACATTTCATTCCAATTTGGGCACAGCTGTTTTTTAGCCATGATGTTTGCCTCTTGCTCTGAGGTCAGCGCTGGTCTAAACTGGTTCAGACTTCAGAGGAGGGTGGAGTACTGAGGGAGGAGTCTTCACTCCCTATACATGCAAAATAGTTAGATCCCGGTGGGCCGGGCTGGTATTTTCCAGTTCTGAGGGGGGCGTATCTTCACTTTCCCGCTCTTGCGTGGGCGTATCGTCATTGTCCTGCCTCACGCAGAATGCGTACATTTCGTACGTTTCATATGTATCGTACGTATTGTCAGCGTGTTAAATTTTGCGAAGATTTATGAATAATACCAAGCAAATCCAAAGAAATTCAGATTCGCTTTGCAGCGGAAAATTTCCAAGATTCGATACGAAGCTACGAAGTGGTGAATATTCGCTCATCTCTAGTCACTGGTAAGAAGATCACTTTTACTATGGTTTACATCATGTACCTTTCTAACAGGTCATAGAATAAGAAATGGTAGGAGTGCTTCTTTAAGGCTATAACACACCTTTAAATTATGACCTTTCTTGAATATTGCCATTACACCTTCATCATACTATCGCAGGGGTGGAATCCAACTGGGTTTAGGGACCACGGTAATAGCTAGTTGTCATCCAAGAGACTACAGGCTATAGCCAAGTTTTATAACCTTATAACCACAGGGAACCCCTGATGCAAAGCAGTCCGCATTATGGCTGATATATCTGTATGGATTTCCTTGCCCCAATGCAAAGCATCTTTGGTAAGACCTAAAGGCTATGTACAACTTTGGGGGAAATTTTTTAAATTATTTTTGCATTGTACTCGTTAAGAGGTAAAAAAATTATTTATTAATAATACAGAGTCCTTTTCTCTGTACATAGCTGAGATGCTCTATTAGCAGGATCTGAATTCTTTCTCTCTTCCGCAAGGCTACTTTCACACTAGCGGCACAGGTGTCCGGCAGGCTATTCCGTTTCTTTTGGTGCTATGTGAGTGCTTGTTTTTTTTGCAGGGCAAGTTATAAGTTTTAATTTCTGCTATTTTGGGGTATACGCAGCTAATCACTTCTGATAACTGCATTTTTCATCAGACTGAATGAGCAAAAAACAGCAATTTTGGTAATTTTTTTTTTTTTTTTACATCCGTCACTGTACAATATACAAAATGTGATTACATTATTATACAAGTGGTTATAGATGCAGCAATACCAATTGTGTGTAGTTTATTACATTATTTTATATCAAAATAGGTGTTTGTAATTGAAAAAGGGCGATTTACCTTAATTTTTTTACTGTTTTTCTGTGTCTCACTAGGGGACTAAAATCTTTTGATCTCTTATATGATGCACTGCAACACTTGTGTTACAGTGTATTATGTCAATTACTGTAAAAACTGACAATGCCTAGTTGGCCCTGCCAAAGACATCAGTACTAGAGATGAGCGAATCTATTCACCACTTCGTAGATTCAATACGAATCTTGGAAATTTTCCGCTGCGAAGCAAATCCAAATTTTTTGAGATTCCCCCCGTAGATTCGAAAATGTTCTTAAAGGGTTATTCTCATTTTAGACAATGGGGGCATATCGCTAGGATATGCCCCCATTGTCTTATAGGTGCGGGTCCCACCGCTGGGACCCGCACCTATATCTAGAACAGAGCCCCCGAACTGAATGAGGGCGCACTGCGCATGCGCAGCCGCCCTCCATTCATTTCTATGGGGCCGCCGAAAATAGCCGAGCACTGGCTCGGCTACTTCCATCGGCTCCATAGAAATGAATGGGAGCGGTGGCCGCGCTTGCGTGCTGCGCTCCCATTCATTTCTATGAGCGCAGCGGGGAGCTGCGCCTGGTGGTGGCCGGACCCCCGGAAACCCGGGGTCCTCCAGACGCAGCGCTCCCCGCTCCATTCAGGATATAGGTCCCAGCGGTGGGACCCGCACCTATAAGACAATGGGGGCATATCCTAGCGATATGCCCCCATTGCCTAAGATGAGAATACCTCTTTAAGGCTTTCTACACATTCGCTACGTACTTGTCCGATAAATTGTACACTAATGCTACGTATAAGTCACTCTATACGCTGTTGCATACAAATTCAATTAATTAGCAAAATTTTTCTGTTAGTTCGTTATTCGTTCGGCAAAAGCCCAGGAAGAAAGCGGTCACCTGACCTAGTGGGCAAGGCTTGCTCTTATTGGCTCAGGCTCGGTAAGCCAGTGATGCATCAGTTGTGCTGCAACTGCTGAGACTAGCAGAAGCACTGTGTGTGTAGTTCTGAGAGACTGAGACCTGTTTTGTTAAAATTGGGGTGTAATTGTTCTGGGAAGCCATATTACACATAGGGATACTGCAGGGCAAGTGCAGGGTGAGTGCAGGGCTAGTAATTAATGAGGCAGGAAGAGAGACAGGGAGAGAGATAGGGAGAGATACAGGGAGAGAGACAAAGACCAGCTGCAGGGCCACAGTCAAGTGAAAAATATCTGGAATGGATAGGCAAAAGGGGTCCAGTTCCAGCCAGACCTCGAGCTCTAAAAAAAGGAGAAGGTGGCACAGGGCAGCAGTGCTAAAGAACCTGTAGCTGGAGCTTCTACTTGTAGAATTCGCAATACTTGGCCAGTGTTCCACCACGCTAACCCACCAAGGCGCAAAATTGTAGTGGAGGAGGAAGTGGATGAGGTAGTGGAGTGGATGGCACGCTCATCTCAGTCACAGCTGGATGATCTGCTGTCATCTGCTGATACAGTATCCATATGTAGCCAGGGGTCAGACTCAGAGCGTTCCTCCTGCTCCACCATTCTGCTCCAGCAAAGCCCGTCATTTTCGGACGCAATTTGTACGCTCATGCGTACGTGTTCACAGAAGTTGCGTACCTTTTAAAACTGAACATTCATTATTAACGCACAAATGATTTGTACGCAGATTTGCCAAATAGATTCGTAGAATATACAAATCTTATTAAAAGTTCGACGAATATTCGGCGAAGCGAATTTTGGATGATACGCTCATCTCTAATCAGTACGTGACTGGCCTGTACCCATTATTAGGCCTCATTGCATTTAAGGGGTCAATGAGGTGAGAGAGGGAGCCCCTCCCTTTCTGTAACCAATCAGATGCTGTGGTTAGTATTGACTTCAGGATCTTAGGTTTTAAACTGCTGCGTTCAGAGTTATCTCTGATCCCTGCAATGGGAGCAGGGTGCCAGCTGTATAATACAGCTCTCACCCCCAATTGTTCCTGAGCCTGTGCCATCACAACACCATAATGGTACATCTCTGTGCCCTAACTGCTTACTTTCAGTGATGTACTATTACAGCGCCGAGTGGGCATGCAGCAGTCCAGTATGGCCTCAGACTTCTAAGACTGCTGTATTCAAACTTTTAGTGCAACCATGTTTTTTCTAGGCTTGTAATTTGTGCCTAGTTTGATTCTTTTTATTCGAAGCATTAAACATTATCTTGAAAGAATTAAAACATGTCAATATCCTTACAATTGTGGACACAGTTCTGCCCATTATTGAAGGCATATATAGCTAGATATAAACCTTAAAACAAAGAAACTGGTAGAATCCACCTTAAACCACACGGCATCTTACATGTGATTTCTATGATTTATGTATGCACCATTCCTTGATCCCACTCCGCCAGTCTACACAATGTGACAGCTGCAATATCACTTGAAGAAGAAATGGGTGCTAGTCTGTGCAAAGTGTATGTAGGAGTTTTTATTTCCATGGACATAAACTGCTCCTTTAAAGCTGTTTGACGGCTCAAGCAGCACAGCGATTAAATTCTCTTGATGGACTATTTAATGGTATAGGCTTAAAAATAACCACAAAAAAATGAAGCCCGTCTGAAAATGAAATAGTATCTTTAACAAAAAAAAAAAACCCTTTCAGTAATATTTTTTATTTGCACTGTAAGGATGAAGGCGTCCACCCTCTAGCAGATGTTCTCAGTCCAATAGTTTAGTGCTTTTGGAACGTTGCCCATGATTTTTCACCTATCTCTAGCCATTTACAAGAGTTTTATTTCTCCAGCTGAGTTTTCCTTGAAATTTATACATTCTCAAACCGGTTTCTAAATTGGGGCTGTTATGTTAAAAGTTATTTTTGCTGAGATGAGAGGTCTGTAACAAAGCAGCGAAAGAATCAGTCAGAGAGAAGCTAGTTAAATGAAGGGTGGAGTTAATCCTGAAATTAGCCATAATAATACTGGAATGTACTTTTTAAGTTGGGGGGGGGGGGGCGGTGGCAGAATACTAAAACCATTCATCACCCTTTCCCTTTGTACTGGGAAATTTAAATTTACACAAGTCCTCTAAATTCCTCCAACTACATAAGCAGAGTTATAGCATATTTTATGGGATAATGAGGTCACAAAAATTAAGGGGTTATCCCATGAATCATTTTCATACCAAAAGTCCAGAAACGTTGTTAATAGCTGTTAAAAAGTCATTTGCAGTGTTCCTAGCATAAAAATACAACTCTAGTCTTGTTTTGCTTCTGTGTGTCCTCATTGGTGCTGTTACTAATCTGTGCTGCTGGGCGGAAGCTCTGGACAGAATCAGTCTCCTTCTCCCTCTGGCAGCTGGCAATATATAATCAGTTCTTGCTTCCTCTGAAGAAGTCTTCTCAGCTGTACCACCAGCAGAGGTCTGGCCCTTCCATGAAAAGAAGGTCAGAAAACTATTTTTACTAGCTGCTCTGTGGTGAACAGAGCATCACTATGCAGAGACCTGGCTGTGAGGAGGTGGATCTTCACATTGCTATACACTTTGAATACCAGGTGGCACCATGCAAATAGCAAATACTGTCAACTTTTCATGATCTGAACCAGGGGCGTTGCTAGGCTAAAACATTCGGGGCCTGTGCCCCTGATGTTTTCTCCCAGGCCCCAAATGTCCTGCCTGACAGTACAATTGAATCTAACACACTGCAAGATATGTAGGACTTGTGATGACATCACATGTCACGTGATCAGTGCCATCTAATCCTGCACTGGTCATATGACTGTGATGTCATCGCAGGTCCTTTTCAACCCCATCTTCTAAACTGAAGAGGAGAATTGTGGGGAAGAAGCTGCAGTGAGCTCTGCTACATCAGAAGAGGTAAGTGAAGGGAGAATCAGAGGGCTGCTGGGAGTTGTGGTTATTTAACTGGGAATATATGTTAGGGCAGAAGGTAGGGATGTTATCATGGGACTGTGTGTTAGAGGTGACTTGGGCAGGGTTCTGTTAGGGTACTTTCACACCTGCGGCATGGGACTCTGGCAGGCTGTTAGGATCCATGCTGCCGCAGGTGCACGTGTAGGGTCGGAACTACGCTCTGGCCCCATTCACTGTAATGGGGGCGGGCCATGGATCTGGCCACAGCACAGCAAACCCTGCCCGAGAGGCGGCCAGAATAAAAGTACAGCGTGTACAGCACGGATCCGGCGGGCTGTTCACCCGCTGGAACAGCCTGCCGGAGTCCCCTGCCGCAGGTGTGAAACTAGCATTAGGCTACTTTCACACTTGCGTTGTAAGGATCCGTTTGTGAGATCCGTCACAGGCTCTCATAAACTGTCCAAAACTGATCAGTTTTGTCCTAATGCATTCTGAATGGAAAAGGATCTGTTCAGAATGCATCAGTTTTGCTTCAGTTCAGTCAGCATTCCGTTTTGGAGGCGGACACTAAAACGCTGCTTGCTGCGATTTGGTGTCCGAATGAAGAAACTGATCCAAACTGGCCATTTAAAAGATAATACAGTCGGATCCGTTCAGAACGGATGCAAATGGTTGTATTATTATCACGGAAGTGTTTTTGCTGATCCATGACGGATCCAGCAAAAACGCTGGTGTGAAAGTAGCCTTATTTACATTGGACTGTGGCGTGGAGTGATGTTATTTACATGGGACTGCATGTTGGAGGTGGCTGAGGGCAGGTTTATGTTATTTACATGGGACTGTGGGGGGGAGTGATGTTATTTACAAGGGACTGCATGTTGGAGGTGGCAGTGGGAAGGAAGTGATGCTATTTACATGGGACTGTATGTTGAAGGCGGCTGTCGGGGGGAGCGATATTTACATAGGACTGTATGTTGATGATGGCTATGGGTGTGGATGATGTTATTTACATGGGACTGTATTTGGAGGGGGCTGCAGATAGAGAGGGATGTTATTTGCATGGGACTCTATATTGGAGGGGGCTGGAGAGATGGTGTGATGTTATTTACACAGGAGGGAAATAGTTTTATTTACATGGGACTGTATGGTGGAGAGGCAGAGGAATTATAATTTCTGAGGACATTAAAGGGAGGAATATAACTACAGCGGGCACTTATAACAGTAGGGGGAATGATATAAATACTGGGGGGTATTATAAATCCAGGGGACACTAGACGTTCTTATTACTACTGGGGGCTTTATAGGAGAGACTTATAGATCCGCCTCATTTCAACTAAGAGCACTATGGAGGGTATTATTACTACTGAGGGGTCTGTACAGAGCTTTATTTCCACTGGGTGAACAATAGGGGGCCTTATTACTACTGGGAGCTCTGTGAGGGCATTATTAATACTGGAGGACTCTTCTACTAATGGGGACAATCTTGGGGAGCATTATCAGTGCTGGGGTCACTGTAGGGTGCAGTGTTACTAATGAGGGAATTACTACTGGTAGGACTATTACTATGGGGGGCACTATTATTTCTCCAGGATAGTATTTGGAGGTTTTGGGGGGCACAGCGACCATCAGGATAAGACTGTGGGGACTCCAGGTTGGGGGATGATGATAGAAAAGTCAGAAAGCTAAGATGTCTGTGTGTCACACTCTGCAGAGACGAGGCTGCTGAGAGAAGTTGTCCAGACCAAATGGAGAAGATGACGACAGAGAAGATCTACATCACAGAAGACGTCACCTGGGAGGCCCTGGATGTGAGGTATGTTCTCCTGTATAGCAGGGTTGGGACGAGAAGTGGGCCATATTCATTGGGGCTTGGGCCCCGGATCTTTTGAGATCCTAGCAACGCCCCTGATCTGAACAATGTATATAACATTTACTGGTGGAACAACTGCTTTAAGCAATGATTACATATAGTGATATATGGTCAGACTCCAGTGTTGCCTATAATGTAGCATATAGATGGGTTCTATATGTGTATTTCACATTTTTTAGATTATGGGGGTCATTTATTAATCTGAAATACGCCTAAATTAGGTGTATTTCAGGCCATGCCTCAATCTGCAACTTCTCCCTGCTCACGCCAAGTCTAAAATTGTGGGCGTGACATGGGAAGGGAGCGCTGTTGGATGATACTGCGGATAGTGTTTGTGATGCTTTCCTTGAGTTCATCCAGGGGATGTGGATTGTTAGCGGACACTTAAATTTCCCCGCATGTGGACAAGTCTGGGGAATGTGGTGACCACAACCCCTTTCTCACACTTCGTTCCTCCATAAACAGTTCATGAACCCAGTCCAGTGAGTTCTGTGAGGTGCGGCATGTTGCCCCATCTTGTTGGAAAAAGCAGGACATTTTTTCTTCTGCAGTATCATTGTTGAAGAGCTGCAAGCAGTATCAGTCAACATAATCCAACATGCCCAAAGATGCATAGACCTGAACGGGGACCACTTTCAGCATCTTTTGTGACTTGTGGGTTATTTTAAAAAAGCAATCCACTTGCTCGTTCATCTTGCCATACTATCCGTGGAGGCGGGCCGCTTTTTTGTGAGCCACCCTGTAGTTAATAGGGCTGAACGGTGACGTTTAGGCTTTAGGCAATACCAGAACACAGAGAGATCTGGGAGGCTGTTCCCTGCCGAAACAGCCTGCAGGATAATAAGCACTAGTGTGAAACTAGCCTTACTGTGTGATGTCAAATATATTTCTGATGAATTGAGTATAATTTCCATGTGAAGGTCAAAGATATTTTTATGTATCGATTATAGCTATTTTGTTGTTGTCAAAACTACATCATCTTGATTTTCTTGTGAAGAAGACCCCAATAATGATGTAAGGAAGCTATGATATATGTAATATAATGAATGTGAACCTCTGCCTGATAGCTTCAAATGAAAATAGTAAAAAGAACAATTACATTGTTAATCATTAGAGATGAGCGAGCATGCTCGTCCGAGCTTGGTGCTCGTTCGAGCATTAGGGTACTCGTAAGTGCTCGCTGCTCGGACGAGTATCTCGCCATGCTCGAGGAAATGGCAACTTCCGCATCGTGCTTTTTTGGAAAACACAGCCAATCACAAGCCAGGAGACTCTGCGTACCACC
>ONZH01003513.1:0-10357 GCA_900303285.1 Rhinella marina | reverse complement strand
TCCGCTGAAGAAATCACATCCATTAAAAATAATCTAACTAAAAAAAACAAACAAACAATTTCTTTAAGAGAAATCTGGAAGAACGAAAAAGGACCAAATTCCAGAGGGATCTTCAGGATGACGCGACTAACCAGGTCTACCGTACAGTCGCTCATAACCCACCACCACAACATCCTACTACTCTTAGAACCTCCGGTTCCTCAAGTATCAGCAGTGACGCCGATTTTTTAGACAGAGAACACACAAGGAGAAGAGGACGCCAAGGAGGGCGGGGCGGAAACATCAGAGGAAGAGATCGTATTTCCTATCAACAGAGGGAACCAATCAGAATTCAATCATCCAACAGGAACCAACCCTAACCCAGAGTGACCCGCCTAAGGACCCCGACAACCTGGTGATCAATCTGTCTAAACACCCACTGACCAATGAGGAAATCTCAAAACTAAATCTCGGCTTGGGTTTCATACCAACCAGCCCCACTAACTATTATCTACTAGATAAAGAATTATCAAGATTCTAGAGACAAATTCGGCTGAAAGCTTATATGGAAATTGAAAAACCCACATGGTTCACCATGCCTGCAACTACACCCACTACTTTTCTTGACCGAACCAGGATGTGCAAAGCCGCAAGCACTTACATGCCCCCGAAAAAATATGACATAATCGAAACCCACATTACTCGAGTCCAGGAAGACCTGAGAAGATTGGAAAAGAAACCACAACCTGTCAAGGTAAGACACAACATGTCTAAGAACCAATCTGTAGCTTCTAAAAAACTTAAGGCAGAATAATGACATTGTCATAAAGCCAGCTGATAAAGACTCAGATATTGTCATCATGGATAAAAATGATTACAAACAAGAGATCTTATGCCAGTTGAGCGACCATAACACCTACTTACCCATTGACCATGACCCCACGGGAGACTTTACAAAGGAACTCTCGGGGATTGTGAAGGCCGCTCGTACCAAAGGCATAATCAACAAAAAACTGGCTGATTTTCTTACACCAAGACGCCCACGTATTCCAGTTATTTATATATTGCCAAAAGTTCACAAGAACTTGGAACATCCCCCTGGAAGACCAATAGTATCGGGATGCGATTCCTTATTCCAACCAGTCTCCAAAATACTTGATTGCCTCCTCAGACCTTACGCACAAGATGGTAAGTCATTTATTAAGGACACCACCCACTTTCTAAACAAGATTTGTGACATCCATACCAATTGGAATAACTGTTACCTGGTTACTATGGATGTAAATAGTCTATATACGAACATTCCCACAGAGTAAGGCATAGCTTGTGTTAAGGAATCTATTGAAAAATATCAGGAGTTCTCCTTGGGAGAAAAAGACCTTATCTTGGACTTACTATCATTTGTCCTTAAGAGAAATTATTTTCTGTTTGAAGACCAATTTTTTCTTCAAATTTCAGGGACCGCAATGGGTTGTAATGTGGCGCCCACTTTTGCGGTTCCCTACATGAATCATTTTGAGGAAAAAATTGTTGTATCCCAATGCTCTCTTCAAAGAAAATGCTTTAATGTGGGTTCGATTTATCGATGGTTTTTGTGTTTGGCAGGGGTCTGAAGGTGACCTTATCAAGTTCCACAAGGCCATCAACACGACTGTTCCAACCATCTCTCTCTCTTGACTATAGTCATACTGAAATCCCCTTCCTAGATGTACACTTAAAGGTAAGGGACAATTCCTTGATAACTGACATATACACTAAACCCACGGACAAAAACAGTTTGCTCAGGTTTGATAGCCATCCCCACCAGGGTTAATTAGGTCCTTACCACTGTCCCAGTTAATGAGAGTGAAGCACATAGTCTCAGACGCTGATATTGTCACTCCAAGACTTAGGGACATATCCAACAAATTTCTTGAAAGAGGATTCCCCACAAATATCCTACAGGAACACCTCAAGAAGAAAATGGACGTACAAACTAGGGAGAACCTATTGACAACTGTGTCATCCAGATCTGCTAAACATGACAATCGCATTCCTTGTGTCACCACATACTCGAACTAAAGCAATGAAATCAAAAACATCATCTACAAACATTGGCATGTCCTGAAGAATAATTTTCCAAATATTTTTCCACATAAACCATTAATGTCTTACAAAAAGGGCCAAAAGCATCAGGGATTCACTGATTAGATCTGATTTGGGCCCCACAAAACAGATGAATGTACAAACATCCATCATGGGATCTCCTAACAAGGGCACAACCCTTGCCTCACATGGGCCCACAGTAATATCACCCACCCATCTACAGGAAAAACCTTTTACATAAATGGTCATTACACATGTCTCTCTAGCTATGCGATTTATCTCATAAAAGGCCCCTGCGGCCTTGGATACGTGGGTGAGACCATCCAAAAAATTAAGGACAGATTATGTCAACACAAGTCCAATATTAGAACCAAGAAAATGGAAACCCCACTTGTGGAACATTTCACCACACTCAGACATACTGTAAGTCGATTACGGTTTCAAATAATTGACTAGGTTCCACCACTTAGAAGGGGTGGTGACCGCGAAGGTATGTTAAGAGAGAGGGAGATGGACTGGATCCAGTGACTCAACACCCTACAACCAGCAGGCCTGAACAAGGACTATTGCTGGGACTAGATTTTGATATTGTAATTGTTCATTGTTACAGATGTGTGCACCCTTTTGACCTTTCCTTGTTTCTTTTTCCACAGGACCGTAGGCGTCTTGTAGCAAGTGGGGACACTCGCTTAACACGATCCATGGTCCACGGTTTCGAATCTCCTCCTCCATTGTCATGGGCTCCCTTACAAGTACTACTCACGGTCTACTACTTAATATAATATAAACAGATAGGTGATCATGTACTCATTACTTACTAATATGGATGGGCACCCGATAGAATAGAGAGGGGGCACAGAGACTGCTGATGCCCCCCCCTAATGGTGCCATGGCCGCGTTTAAGGACCTGACCACTCCTTTTGGGTCTGTTTGGGGCATTGGAGGGTGGTCAAAGGTTAATTGGCCTCTGGCTGGGAGGCTTTGGTGGGAAGGGCTGGTCCCCCTTTCCCTCCTTCATGTTTTCCCGCGGTTCGGTGGCCCCTCCCTGGGGCTATATAGGTAGGAGTCCGCCCCCCGTTCTTCCTCTTGGCAAGGAAGCGGGTTTGTTGCAGCTTACCTCTGCCAAGATGTCCTCCGAGGCGGCCCTGTGTGCGGCGCTTCGGGAGCGGTGCGCAGCTGAAGACGTTGGATGGCTGCGCTCTTTCTGGAGACCGTGGCTTCAGTGCCTTCTTCCTCTCCCCCTGCGGCCGCGCGGTCCTCCGGCGTTCTGGGTCAGAGAGGGGAGGAGAGCTCAGTTAACAGTGCGGGGGGCAGTCGGTTGTCTCGGCGGTCTCGTCCCCCCACCAGGCTGGGTCATAGTCCGCCGGCCTCATCGTCCCATAGGGGGCCCGGCGCAGTATTGCCAGCGCAGGGCCCTGTCATGGCTCCTCCCCTTCCTCCTGTGCATGGGCTTTCTGGCACGAAGCTCTGCAGCGCGGGAAGTTCTGTGGCGGTAGCAGCAGGCATGGGTGCTCAGCATAGCTCTGCATCTTCGGATGCCCCCCCAACCCCCCCCTTCACAGGGGGCTTCTACTGCTATTGTGCCCCCAGCAGGGGCTGCCACCAGTACTGCTGGGGTTTTAGTTGGGGTGGTTGCCCCCCCCCCTGCCCCACTGGGGAAGCAGCCTAGTGCTCCCCCTACTGACACAGTTCCTCCCCCCTCTTTATCTGGGCGAGGTAGGGACCCTCCCTCTGAGGTGCCTCGCCGTCGCCGGCGGCGCTCAGAATCCTCTTCATCGTCTCCAGACTATAGGAGGTGTTACCGTCGTCATGGCAGAAGGCGCCATTCTCGTCGCCGTTCCAGGTCCTCTAGGTGGCGCTCCCCGTCTTCATCTGAGGGGTTGCCCAGCACGCAGGTGGAGCCTGTGGTCCAGAGTTGCGAGAACCAGGTCCCTGGCCCATCCAGGGCCGCCAGCGTGGTGCCTATAGCATCGTCGTCGGCTGTTCTTGCTGCTGTGATCCCGCCATCTTCGGTTCCTGCGGCTTCGGGTGAGTGCCACTATGCGGGGGCTTGGGGGGCTGGGAATAGTGGGCAGGATGTGCTCGTGGCCCTCCAGGCGTTGGTGGATAAATTGCAGTCCACTTCGCCGCAGACAGTAACGGTTGAATCGCCGGCTACTGCTGGGTCTCCGGTCGTGTTGGCCGGTGTGCATAAGGACGCTCTTTTTTGCGGTGTTAGTCCGTTGGGTTCGCATGTTGACGAACCGACGAAAGGAAAGATCTGGTCCAACCAGTATATTGATATTTGGTCGCTAGTGTCAGTGGATCAGCACACCGTGGATAAGGAGCGTCGTTATCCTTCGGACAGGCCATACGACAGGAGGCCTAAGGTGGCAAAAACGATGAACAACTGGGTGCAGGCGTTTACGGTGCTGGGGTGCATCATGGGTCAACGCCACCCTGACCGCTGCTCTGAGCTGTTCATATATCAGGATATTATCTACAACGCGTATAAGGCTCATGGCGGCAGTGCATGGTGGCGGTACGACGAGGATTTTCGTAGGCGCTAAGCTTTGCAGCCGAGTATCGGGTGGGGGGTAAAGGCAACGGATGTTTGGTTGCGGCTAATGACGGCTCCTCGTCCGCAGCCCTTTCTCAGTGCGGCCGCTGGTTCCGGCAGTCCTTCAACACAGGGACCAGTGGCCATCCGACGGCCAGGTGCATGCTGGTTATTTAACGAGGGTTATTGCAAATTTGCAGCCCTCTGCAAATACAAGCATGAGTGCTCCATATGTGGGGCACCACACACCGCCACCCGTTGTTCCCGTTCCTCGAGAGGAAAGTCGCAAAAGCCTTCTGGTCCGGGTGATCCCAAGGACGCCGGTGAGCGTGGCAGAGTTACGTGAGGGTTTTTCTGTTGGGTTTTTTATCCCTTTTGTGTTGAGTAGGTCCCCTGTTTTTTCCGACAACTTGAAATCGGCCAGAGACCTTCCTGAGGTTCTCCGGGACAAAGTTGCGAAGGAGGTCGCCTCGAGTCATATCTTGGGTCCTTTCAAGGACATACCTTTTCCCAATTTGCGGGTTTCGCCGCTGGGCGTTGTACCCAAGCAGGAGCCGGGCAAATTTCGTTTGATTCACCACCTTTCTCACCCTAAGGGTTCGTCGGTTAACAATGGCATTTCTCAGGAAGACGCCGGGGCGCCTTCCTGGCAAAATCAGACATTGAATCGGCCTTTAGGCTTCTCCCTGTTCACCCTGATTGTTTTCACCTTTTGGGTTGTTCCATAGATGGGGGTTATTATTTTGACACCAAAATTTCCTGTCATTATTTTGAATTGTTCGGTTCTTTTTTTAAATGGGTAGTGCGGTTTGAGTCGGGTTCCAGTTCTATTATATTTTATTTAGATGACTTTTTGTTTGTGTCCGAGTCGTTCCAGGAATGTAAAAGGCTTTTGGATATCTTCTTGGCTGTCATGTCTCGGTTTGGGGTTCCGGTTTCCATGGAGAAGACGGAAGGTCCGTTTACGTGCTTGTCTTTCCTTGGTATCGAGATTGATTCGGTAGCTATGGTTTTTCGTTTACCGGATGACAAGTTACAGCGGCTCCTGCAGCTCATTCACGGTTTCTTGGCAGTTAAGAAGGCTTCTCTCCTCCAGTTTCAGTCCCTGCTGGGCCTGTTATGCTTTGCTTGCGCGTGATGCCTATGGGTCGGGTGTTCTGGAGGCGGTTGTCGCTTGCTACGAAAGGGGTTCTGGCGCCCACGCACCGTATTAGGGTGACGAGGTCCTTGAAGTTGGATCTGTTGGTGTGGCGGGAATTCCTTCTCTCATACAACGGCCATACGTGTTACATGGCTCCGGAACGTTCTAATGCGGAAATTGAGTTGTTTTCTGACGCCGCTGGTTCCAGTGGTTTTGGGGTTATTTTTGGTAAGCACTGGTGTTATTCTTCCTGGCCCCCCTCTTGGGTTTCCTCAGGTCTTTGCCGTAATTTGACATTGCTTGAACTCTTTCCCATCGTGGTTGCTGTGGAAATCTGGGGGTCCAGGTTGGCTAACAGCCGAGTCTGCTTTTGGACGGACAATTTGTCGGTGGTTCATGGTGTGAACAGTCTGTCCTCCGCGTCGCTTCCAGTGTTGGCTTTGCTTAGGCATTTGGTTTTGAGATGCTTGGAGCAGAATATCTTTTTTCGTTCTCGGCATGTTCCGGGAGTCGAGAACGCGATGGCTGACGCTTTATCTCGTTGTAATTGGCAGGTTTTCTGAACCCTTCACCCGGAGGCGGACCCAGTTGGCCAGGATTGCCCGGAGTTCCTCTGGGAGGTGGTGGACCGCAGCTGATGTCCCTGATTGGAGCTTCGGTTTCCCCGGCTACATGGAGGTCGCACGGTAAGGCGTGGGCGGACTGGCTGGCGCTGGTGGGTTCGCGGGATGTGGCCACTCTGTGCTCGGCCAGGTTGGAAGTTACGGTGGACTTCCTTCTCCAGCTGCGGTCGGCGGGTTGTTCGGCGGCTGTGGCGCAGCGGTGTTTAGCGGGTGTGGCTCTTTATTTTCACATGTATAGCCGGCCTGACGTTACCAAGCATTTTCTGATCCGCCAGGCGTTGAAGGGTTGGAAGAAGGAAGGGGTGCGGGTAGACAGTAGGCGTCCTATATCTTTCAAGCTGTTGGGTGACATTGTTGTGGTTGTTCTGTGGTGTGCCGGTCCAAGTTTGAGGCTGCGTTATTTGCGGCGGGTTTTGGCCTAGCGTTCTTTTGTGCTTTGCGTATTGGGGAGCTTGTCCCGCCTTCGCGGGCGCAGTCCGGAGGTTTACTGTTCTAGGACATTTGTTTGGCCAATGGCGCTCTTAGGATTCGGATCCGGCATTCCAAGATGGATCAGTACGGGCGTGGGGCGTGGATTCCTCTTCTCCCTGTCCTGGGCCCAGTCTGCCCGGTCCGGCTGGTGGCTGAATACTCCTCTCTCCTCGTGCAGGGTGCGCATTTCCTTTCTCACCAGGACGGGTCTCCACTCACGAAGTTTCAGTTTTTGTCGGTGTTTCGGGCTTGTCTGGTTAGCGTGGGGGTTCCTCCTGGTGATTTTGGGACGCATTCATTTAGGATTGGGGCCGCGAAAGAGGCGGCTAGGGCGGGTTTGCCTGAGTCTGAGGCCCAGAGAATTGGCAGATGGCGTTCCAATTGTTTTGCCCGCTACATTAGGCCAGAGTTGCTGTTACAAACAAAAAAAATAAAAATAAAAAATATATAGAAATATATGTAAATTATTGTTTTTTCGCTTGTCGTTACTTGATGTTTTCTTGTTGCTTGTTGATTTTGTTCTCTTTCGTAGGTGTGGTTCGTCCAACTGTGTGGGTGCTCGGGCACTCATACGTCTTTTGGGCGGCTCATAGGGCAGAGTGCAGGCCGGGTGGCCGGATGCTTGGTTTCCATGGAGTGGAGGTCCTGTGGCGAGGCATCAGAGGTCTTCGGTGGTCGCAGTTGCTGCCGGAGGTGGTAGACATCAGTCGGTGTTCGCCGGGTCCGGTGGTGCTGGTGATTCACGCCGGGGGAAATGATCTCGGTTCCTCGAGCGTGGCGGAACTACTTACATTGATGCGGTCAGTTATCGAGCGCTTTTCTGCTTTTTTTCCGAGGTCATACTGGTCTGGTCGGAGATCGTTCCTCGGTTGTTTTGGCTTGGGGCTCGGAAAGCGGGGTCGGAGGAAAAGGGTAGGCGTATATAGTATACAAAGCAGTGTACTCATGTCATATACGAGGTGTAATTTATACATCACACTTCCTATGTCAGTACACTGCTGTATATACTATATATCTGTACACACTGCATCTATTATACCTCATACCTCACATATCAGTACACTGCTGTATATACTGTATATCTGTACACACTGCACCTATTATACCACATACCTAACATATCAGTACACTGCTGTATATACTATATATCTGTACATATCACATCTATTATACCTCGTACCTCACATATCAGTACACTGCTGTATATACTATATATCTGTATATACCGCATGTATTATAAAAGTATAATATATGCAGTGTGTACAGGTATATAGTATATACAGCAGTGTACTGATATACTGTGGGACGAGGTATAATAGATGCAGTGTGTACAGATATATAGTATATACTCTGCTGTATATACTACAGTATACATACCCACTGCATCTAGCCTGTCATGTGACCGTCAGCAACTTGGAGCCAGTGACGTCTCACCCACTGCATTCTAGCTTTTACCTAGTTTTTTAATACTCGGTAAAAGCTAGATGTGTACGCTGTATTCAGGGGGCACTCAGAAGAGGCATTATACATAAAGGGGGCACACTGAAGGGACAGTATACACAAATGGGCACATATAAGAGGCACAATACATAAAGGGGGCACATATAAGAGGCCCTTTTTATACGGTGCACCAAGCATGTGGCACTAGCATTAGGGGCACTGTGTGTGGCACTATAAACAGAGGGCACAGGGCATATGACACTATATACAGAGGGCACAGAGTATGTGGCACTATATACAGAGGACACAGAGTATATATGTAGAGAACTCGGTTCTGGTGATGTATTTATGTAGAGAACTTGGTTCTGGTGATGTATTTATGTATTGAACTTGGTTTTGTTGCTGTATTTGACTTATGGGTTTGGTTCTGGTGCTGTATTTATATATTGAACATGGTTCTCGTGCTGTATTTGACTTATTGGTTTTGTTATGGAGCTATATTTCTTGTTGATTTTGTTGCTGTATTTGACATATGGGCCTGGTTCTGGTGCTGTGTTGATGCATTGAACTCGTTTTTGGCTCTGTTTGACTTCTAGGTTTGGTTCTGGTCGGGCACCTGACCGTATAGGGAAAGGGCACAGGGACTGCTGATGCCCCATTGCCCCCCCCCCTTTCCCCCTTTTAGTGCCTTAATGCCTCCTCCTCCTGGATAGAGGAAGTTTTAGTGGGGTGTTGGAGCAAGGGCAGGCAAGGGTTAAGGCTTTATGCCCTGCTTCAAGGTAGAGGGGAGGGTCTCTGATCCCACTCCCCTTGCTTTTCCCGCCAGTAGGATGGCCACTCCCAGGGGTATATAGGGCTCTGCAACTCCCCCCAGTGCTTCCTCTTTGAGTTGGAAGCGGGTTGTCCCCTTACCTACGCCAGAGATGTCCTCCGATGCTGCGGCCTTGTGCTCAGCGCTTCGGGAGCGCTGCGCTGCTGAGGGTGTCGGGTGGCTGCGGGAGTTCTTGGATACGCTGCCACCCGCGCTTTCTTCCTCTTCCCCTGCTGCCGCGCGTTCTGCCGGTGTTTGGGGTCAGCGGGGGGAGGAGAGTCTTGCGATGCGTCTGGGCCATAGTCCGCCGGCCCCCTTTTCCCAGGAGAGGGCCGGCGTAGCGTCTGCTCGGCTGGGCCGGGGCTTGGGGCCTCCGCTGGATCCCCGCTCTCGCGAGAGGTGCGGGACAGCGGGGTCGCGGCCGGGCCCGGTCATGGCTCCTCCCCTTCCTCCCCAGCAGCTTCCTGGCGCGCTGGGTGTGAGCGCGGGAAGCCGTTTAGTGCAGGGCTTAGTCATGGGAGGGCAGCATAGTATGAGTAGCGCTTCTGAGGCCCCCCCGAACCCCCCCACTCCTCCCCCTTCTCAAGTGGTGCCCCCTCAGGCAGAAGCCCAAGGGGGGGCTGTTGTTAGGTCGGCTGGGGGGTCCTCTGAGCTGCTGTCCCCTCCTGCTCCTATATTGTCTCCCCATATGGGAGCTCCCCCTGCTGTTCAGGCTGCTCACTTGATGCCCCAGGTGCTGGACAGGGACCCTCCCGCTGCGGTTTCTCGTCGCTGCAGGCGGCGTTCGGGGTCGCCCTCTTCCTCCCCCGTTTCCAGGAGGAGGTATCGACGGCACGCCAAGAAACGCCACTCTCGTCGCCGTTCTAGGGAGTCCGGCCGGAGCAGGCGGTCCAGGTCCTCCAGGTGGCGCTCCCCGTCTTCTTCGGATGGGTCGTCCAGCGCGCCGGGGGAGCCTATGGTGAGGAGAAGCGAGTTCCCGGCTACCAGTCATTCCAGGGCTGCAAGTTTGGTGCCCGTGGGGTCGTCTCCAGCTGCTTCGGTTGCTGTGTGTCCTCCGGTTCCTGTTCCTGCGTCTGCGGGTGAGTGCCAATATGCTGGGGCATGGGGGGCTGGGCAGGGCGGTCAGGAATTGTTGGCGACCCTCCGGGCGTTAGTGGAACAATTGCAGTCCGCTTCGCCGCAGATGGTCTCGGGGGACGGTGCCTCTGCCGGGTCCTCGGTGGTGTTGGCGGGTGTCCATAAGGACGCTCTTTTTTGCGGTGTCAGTC
>ONZH01003512.1:0-199349 GCA_900303285.1 Rhinella marina | reverse complement strand
TAGGTCGATAAAACCACTGAGAGTGTTAGGCCTCTCTCTACCAGCTAACTCGTCTTTAACAGAAGGGCTTAGACTTACTTCGAAGATACTGAGTAGCGGAGCATCTGGCCACACGAGCTCTGACGCCAAGGTCGGGAATCGGATTGCAAACTGAGCAACCGACTCCGTTTCCTGGCGTAATCCCAGTAAACTGGAACCGGCAATGACCTGCGGATCTGGACCCTGAAATACTTCCCTGAAACTGGAGAGAAGTGGGGTAAGGAGGTGAAGCAAGCATCTACCCTTTTCCATAGTGGGGTCGCCCAAGCCAGCGCCTGCCCTGATAGCAGAGAGATAATGAACGCCACCTTGGTCTGGTCGTCCAAGAAGCTCTCCGGATTTAACTGGAACTGGATTTGGCATTGGCTTAGGAAACCTCTACACTCCTCCTGTTTACCACTAAATCGTGCGGGAAGGGGTAATTTAGGCGGTCGGTGGGTTGAAACAGAAACCCTGGCGTCAGCAGAGGCAGCATGTGGCATGCTGTTCCAAAGCCTGCAACCGACCGTCCAGTGTGGAAAAGAAATCTGCATTATGCTTCGAAAAGGCGGTAGCCTGTTGCTCCATCTCCTGCATACGCTGTTCCCACTGCTTTACATACGCCTGCATGGATGGAGTAATCAGGTTCGACATTGCGCCGGCGGATCCCTGGCCGGTGCCTACTGTTAGGCCACTGAGGCACAAATAAAATAATTAAGTGACTCTGCCACTTGGCAGAGTCACTGGGGATCACTGGACCCAACCCTGGGCAGCCAGACAATAACGACCGCTTCCGAAGGGCAAAATAATACAGCAGGCAAAACACAAATAATAAGTAACAGCTCACACCAACACGTGCTGCGCAACTGCACTTGGGACTGGAGCCAGAGCTTTGGCTACACAGACCTCCAGACGGGCGACGCCCACCGTGAACCCATGCTCCAGGAGGGGGCTATGGCATGGCCTCAAGCATGGCCTTCAAACACTCAGAGTGATACACATTACACGAAAAGACAGACAGTGACACAGGTACGTGGAACAACGCACCAGTGCAAGAAAGCACACAAACACGCAATACACCATTCAGTGTCAGATAGCAAATGGACCGGACCATATAGCAGTCGCACATGAACAACAAGGCACTGGCCCTGCCCAGCAGAAGCTCAGGGTTTAAATAGCAGCGAGCTAATTGGCAGAGGCATGGTTACTGACATACTTCCTGTGAACGCCTGGCGGAAGTGACATCACCAGAGGTCTCAAGGAGCTGGCGCATGACCACTTCCTGTGCCGGACCTTGTTCACTGCAGTAAGACTGTGGGCGCAAGGATACCACACTGAGATTTGCCCATGCCCCTTCACCAACACCCTCAGCCCAGGAGGGCAAGCGACCGTGTGCACGACGTCGATGCACGTGCCTTACATGCGATATAGTAGCCACAGTCTAAAGAATATTTTTTTTCACTCAATTACATAAACTACAGTCCAGTGAACAATTGTGAGGTGTGCTATACACTAGCCACAGTCTAGAGAATATTTTTTTTCACTCAATTACATAAACTACAGTCCAGTGAACAATTGTGAGGTGTGCGATACACTAACCACAGTCTAGAGAATATGTTTTTATTCTCAGTTATATAAACTACATTCCAGTGAACAATTGTGAGGTGTGCTGTACAGCAGTGTCAGTCTATAAAATGCGTATTTTCTCGCGGTTATATGTATTACAGTCCAGTGAAAAATGGAGTGCTTTGCGGTAAAATAGCCGCCATATAAAGACTACGTTTTTTTCTCAGTTATATGTACTACAGTCCAGTGAACAATTGTGAGGTGTTCTGTACAGCAGCGTTAGTCTATAAAATATGTATTTTCTCGCAGTTATATGTATTATAGTCCAGTGAAAAATGGAGTGCTTTGCGGTAAAATAGCCGCCATATAAAGACTACGTTTTTTTCTCAGTTATATGTACTACAGACCATTGAAAAATGTAGTGGTTTGTGGTAAAATAGCCATAGTCTAAAAATTCCTTTTTTTCTCTCAGTTATATATACTACAGTGCAGTGAACAATCATGTTGTCTGCGGTATAGTAGCCACACTCTAGTGTTTACACCAACAAGTGACCAAGTTAGTTGAGGTAGCAGGTGAAGCACATAAAATTTTACACTGACCCAGCATGGCGGTGACACCACCAATGCCTTGGTCAGACTGAGATTGCAGTCAAATGGCTGTAGGTGAGCCTCCCAAAAATTTGTTTTGGAGTGTCTGAAGTTGACCCTCCTAAAAAATTGTTTTGGAGTGTCTGTAGTTGACCCTCTTGTAAAATTGTTTTTGTTGTGTCTGTATTTGACCCTCCTGTAAAATTGTTTTTGAGTGTCTGTAGTTGACGCTACTAAAAAATTTATTGGAGAGAGGGCCAGTAGGTGGCCCTCCATAAACATTGTTTGTATAGAGCGCCAGTTGGCCCTCAGAAACATTGCCTGTTGGCTTGGCGTTTGTGTAAGAAGAGAAGGAGGAGAGGAGAGGATACATAAAGAGTCTTCATGTTGAGCTGCTTTCCCCCGCTGGAGATTTGCATTCTGGTGAAATCCAGGCTTTATTCATTTCAATAATAGTCAGCCTGTCAGTTGACAGGCGTGTACGCTTATCAGTGATGATGCCACCAGCTGCACTGAAGACTCGCTCTGACAACACGCTAGCGGCAGGGCAGGACAGCACCTCCAAGGCATACAGCGCCAGTTCGGGCAATGTGTCCAGCTGTGCAACCCAGTAGTTGTATGGAGCAGAGTGATCACGCAGGATGTTGGTATGGTCACCTAGGTACTCCCTCACCATGTTTCTGAACAGCTCCCCCCTACTGGGGTACGGGTGACAGTCTTGCTGGGGTGCCATAAAACTTGCAAAGTCCTTGGAGAGTGTTTCCCTTCCAGTGCTTGACAAGCTGCCTGCTCCCCTCCTCTCCCCCGCGAGTTGGCCAACAGAACTACGTCCTCTGCCGCTAGCGGTGTCAGATGGGAAGGATAGTTTCAGCTTGTGCACTAGGGACTGTTGATATTGATTCACTCTCATACTCCTTTCCTCTACAGGAATGAGAGTGGAAAAGTTCTGCTTGTACCTGGGATCCAGGAGGGTGAACACCCAGTAATCGGTGTTGTCAAAAATGCTTCTAACGGGAGAATCACGGGAAAGGCAGCCTAACATGAAGTCAGCCATGTGTGCCAGAGTCCCAACACGCAATAATCTCCTCAACAGGCTGACTCTCCATTTCCTCCTCCTCCTCCAACTCCTCCTCTTTAGCCCATATACGCTCAACAGATAAGAAGGAATGAGCACAGGTACCCTCTTCAGTCTCACCAACAGTCTCTTTTTTTTCCTCCTCTTCCTCCTCATCCTCATCCTCCTCCTCCTCCTCCTCGAATACGTGCTGAGAAACAGATCTGAGGGTGGTCTAGCTATCAAGCAACGTATCTTCTTCCCCCATCTCCTGTGACAAGCGCAAAGCCTCTGACTTCATGCTAAGCAGTCGCTTTTTTAGCAGACAAAGCAGCGGGATGGTGACGATGATAATGGCGGCATCGCCACTGACCATCTGTGTTGACGCCTCAAAGTTCCTTAACACCTGACAGATATCAGACATCCACGTACACTCCTCATTGTACACTTGAAGAAGCTGACTAACCTGACTACCAGTTCTTGTGGAAGTTGTCATCTGGCAGTCTAGAATTGCTCTTCGCTGCTGGTAAACCCTGGCTAACATGTGTAATGTGTAATTCCATTGCTTGGGCACGTTGCACAACAGTCAGTGAGCTGTCAGTCGTAAGCGCCTTTGCACTGCCCTGAGAGTGGCAGCATCTGTGGTTGACTTGCGGAAATGCGCACAGATGCGTCGCACCTTGGTGAGCAGAATAGACAAATTGGGGTAGGTCTTGAGGAACCGCTGAACCACAAGATTGAACACGTGGGCCAGGCAGGTTTTATATGCAGTGTTTATATGGGTTGTTGTTACTTTGGGAAATAGTATTGGTGTATAATGGCACATGTGTGAGCCTGCCGAGTTGCAGAGCTGCCACCAGGTTACGCCCGTTGTCACACACAACCATGCCTGGTTTGAGTTTCAGCGGCACCAGCCAAAGATCGGTCTGCGCCGTGATGCCCTGTAACAGCTCTTGTCACCTAAGCTCAGCAGTTTCAGCACCGCCTGTTGGCGCTTACCCACGGCAGTGCTGCTGTGCCTAGAGCTACCAACTGAAGGCGCCGTGCTCACAGATAGTATTTGAGAGGAGGAGGGGTTGGAGGAAGAGGCATAATAAGTTTGAGAAACCATGACTGAGGTAGGCCCCGCAATCCTTGGTGTGGGCATTACATGAACGGCCCCAGGGTTAGACTCGATCCCAGCCTCCACCAAGTTAACCCAATGTGCCGTCAGGGAGATATAGTGTCCCTGCCCGCCAGCACTTGTCCACGTGTCCATGGTTAGGTGGATCTTCTCAGTAATCGCGTTGGTCAGGGCACGGATGATGTTCACTGACACGTGCTGGTGTAGGGCTGGGACGGCACATTGTGAAAAATAGTGGGGGACCAAGTACCGAGGGACAGCCACCGCCATCAGTTTGCGGAAAGCCTCAGTCTCTACCAGTCTATATCGCAGCATCTCCAGGCTCAGCAGTTTTAAAATGTGGACTTTTAGGGCTTGTGCATGTGGGTGGGTGGAATCGTATTTGCGTTTGTGCTTGTGCTCCAATGTCTGATGCAAACACAGCTGAAGGCTGCGCTGGGACACATTGGTGTAGGGTGTGGAGGATCGTGGAGGTGAAGGGGTGGTTGTAGGGCGGGAAGCGCTCGTGCCGGGTCCTGGGCGGGGGGTTGACTCGCTGAGCCAGCATGTGACAAAGGGTTAGGAGCAGTGGTGTGATATGCAGGAGGTGAACGGCCTTGGTACCATTGAGTCGTGTGTTTAGCACTCATATGCCTGCGCATGCTGGTAGTGGTTAGGCTGGTAGTGGTGGCTCCCCTGCTGATCCTGGTGTGGCACAGGTTGCACAACACAGTCCGTCGGTCATTCTCACATTCTTTAAAAAACCTCCAGACTTGCGAACATCTAGGCCTCGGCATGGGAGCTTCACTCTGTGAAACAGTTGATGATCTACTTGCTCTGGGCCTGCTTCTCCCTCTGGCCACCCCACTGCCTTTTCCAACCTGTTCTGGTGCTGCACTTGCCTCCCCCTCAGAAGCACTGTCTTGACTAGGCTTATTAACCCAGCTTGGGTCTGTCACCTCATCATCCACCTGCTCTTCCTCCGATTTCTCACTCTGCTCCCCCCTCGGACTTACTGCCCTGACAACAACGTCAATGTCTGACAACCGTGTCTCATCATCATCCGACACCTCTTGACGCACTACTTGCACTAAGTCCACACTCTCATCACCCACAGACTGCGAAAGTTCTAAATTTTGGCCATCGGGACAGAGCAACTGCTCAGGTTGCTGTTGAGCAGTGGTTTGTGTCTTAGGGTAGGGTCCTGAAAAGACTTCCTGTGAGTATGCCGGATCTGAATCCATATTTTTCATGGGAGGGGTGTTGAAGGGTTAATAGTGAGCAAGTCTGTCTATCTGTATGTATGTATCTTTCTCTCTCTTTTTTCACATGCTGGCCAGCAAACCTTTGTCTCTGCCCACTATCATTTCCACAGACAAACTAGCTCAGTATTCCCCACCACCAAACACACAGTATTACCAGCTACTTACCTGCAGGAGACTAAACCTGAGGAGAGGGTGTGCTGGGTTTATACAGGGTGCTGCTAATTATTGCCAGGTGAGGCAAAGCTGCAGCCAAACCTAGTGGGTTTATGTTCTTATGTTATGTTTGGTATAATTTGGTAAAATGTATATAGATTGTAAGCTCCTTTTATATTTTAAAAGGAAACCGCTAGAATGCTTTGTGTTTTATGTAGTTTAATGTATGATATATGTGCAATATTTCTGTTTTAAACCAAATGCATGTTCCTTTAAGACTGATGGATTCTGGGAACTGGTAAATTGTATATAAGTGCACTTGTATGTAGGTGGAGGGATCTTAGGTTCAGACTGAATGAGCTAAGAGCTGGGGTGCTACTTGATCCTAAGGTAGCTGCAACTTAACCCCTTATTCTCCTGAACTTTGTTTTTGTTAATTTGTTTTGTTTTTGCTGAAAAATAAACCTGAGCTTATTTTGCCAAGAACTGAGTGAGCACTGTTTCTAACGGCAACGACTCCCACACCCCAACAAGGGGCAGGCTGGGGGGAAGGAGGTTGAGCTGGAGGAGCCAGAGGTCTACTCCCTTGGCTAAAGTGGGTGGACTGTGTGGAAGACTGGGTGGTGGATAAATTTCTTGGACACATTATCCGCTATCCAAGTCATCACCTGTTCGCACTGTTGTGGTTTCAATAGTGGTGTACCACATGACTTTGTAAGTTGCAAGATGAAGCTAGGGAGCGAAACTCTGCGGTGTTCCACTGCTCCCTCATCAGTAGGTACTGTGTCACCCTGCCCAGGACCATGGCCTCTGCCCCCCTACATCACTTGGACGCCCACGTCCTCGACGCTTAGCCCTTGGGTTCAACATTTTGTGTAATCACTAAACTGTCGAATTAATATCTGAGGCCACAAACGTATTCTCTAGACTGCGGATAGTGTACCACACACCACAGAATTTTTCACTGGACTGTATTAAATGTATCTGAGAGAAAAAACGTATTCTCTAGACTGCCGCTAGTATAACGCACACCACACAATTTTTCACTGCACTGTAGTATATATGAATGAGAGAAAAAAATGTATATTTTCTAGACTCTGGCTAGTGTGCAGCACACAACAGAATTTTGCACTGCACTGTATAATGTATAACTGAGACAAAAAAAAGTATATTTTCTACACTCCGGCTAGTGTGCAGCACACAACAGAATTTTTCACTGCACTGTAGTATATATAACTGAGAGAAAAAATGTAGTCTTTAGACTGCGGCTATTGTACCGCAAATCACTCAATTTTTCACTGCACTGTATGATATATAACTGAGAGAAAAAACGTATATTTTCTACACTCCGGCTACTGTGCCGCACACGACAGACTATTTCACTGCGCTGTAGGATATCTAATTGAGATAAAAAACGTATACCCTAGATTGACGCTACTGTACAGCACACAACATAATTGTTCACTGGACTGTAGTATATATAACTGAGAGAAAAAACGTATTCCGAAGACTGCACTACAGATCCCAGCAAGCCAAGGTACAGCAGCAGCAAAAATGAGTACTGAGAGGACTTTGGGCAATTTCTTTTGGGTCTGTGTGGACCACGTGCTGTCCCTTCTGCCACCAGTGGCTGTGCACAGCATGCAGCCGAGATGGCTGTAGCTGCACTACAAGTCCCAGTCAGCAGCCGAGAGGAGGCCAAAAAAAAGGTCATTGTAGCCCTTAGAAGGACCGTTGGGTTCTTTGTGGGTGATTCCTGCCTAACCAAAATCTAAATTGAGGCCCTAACAGTGTGCAGCCAAGATGGTGGTCGCTGCACTACAAGGCCCAGCCAGCAGCCAGGAGGAGGCCCAAAAAAAAGGTCGTTGTAGCCCTTAGAAGGAGCGTTGGGTTCTTTGTGGATGATTCCTGCCTAACTACATTCTAATTTCACGCCCTAACAGTGTGCAGCCAAGATGGCGGTAGCTGCACTACAAGTCCCAGCCAGCAGCCTGGAGGAGACCCAAAAAAAAAAGGTGCTTGTAGCCCTTAGAAGGGCTGTTGGGTTCTTTGTGGGTGATTCCTGCCTAACCAACATCTAAATTCAGGCCCTAACACTCTCCCTGACAGACAGCAGCTCTATGCCTAATCTCATGCAGCAGCCAGGAGGAGACAAAAAAAAAAGGTGCTTGTAGCCCTTAGAAGGGCTGTTGGGTTCTTTGTGGGTGATTCCTGCCTAACCAACATCTAAATTCAGGCCCTAACACTCTCCCTGACAGACAGCAGCTCTATCCCTAATCTCATGCAGCAGCCAGGAGGAGACAAAAAAAAAAGGTGCTTGTAGCCCTTAGAAGGGCTGTTGGGTTCTTTGTGGGTGATTCCTGCCTAACCAACATCTAAATTCAGGCCCTAACACTCTCTCTGACAGACAGCAGCTCTATCCCTAATCTCATGCAGGCGGTGTCTGACGTTCACCGCCATTTCATGTCATGGTAAAATTTTAAGTGCTTCACCTGCTACCTCAGTCTCACTTGGTCAGTCTGGGTTCACTGCTGTGTCAAGGTAAATTTTTGGGTGGTTCACCTGCTACCTCAATCTAACTTGGTCACCAAGCTGTCACCACTCTGTGTCAGGCTTATGCCTGCGTCGTGGGGCGGGGGATAGAACAGCAGTGCCAGCATGAGCAGTGGTGTCACCCGCAGGCGGTGATGGACCTTCGTTGCACCTAGCTGGGTGCTTTACTAACATGTGATGGGCATGTGTCTTGCCCATCTTGGTCTGGGTCAGCACAATTGTCTTTAGGGTCACCACCAGGCTGTTGCCCGAGAATTTGGGGTAATGGTGGGATTAGGCAGCCTCAGAGGCATCCATGCATGCTGCCCCTGCTGTTTCCTGTCTATTTCCATGGTGTTTCCATAATTTTCTGAGGTTTCCAGGTTTTCACCCAGCCTTCCCTAGGCAGAGCCTTGGTCCCCTGCAAAAAATGCTCGAGTCTCCCATTGACTTCAATGGGGTTCGTTATTCGAAACGAGCACCCGAGCATCAGGAAAAATTTGACTCGAATAACGAGCACCCGAGCATTTTAGTGCTTGCTCATCTCTACTTGAAACCCATAATGTGAATATTCAAACTGCTAGTCACTAGAGATAAGAGAATCATTCAAAAAATTATTCGCCGAATATTCGCCAAACTTTTCCTAAGATTCGTATATTCGACGAATAGATTTGTCGTATTTGCGTACAAAATATACGTTATGTGCTAGTAGCGAGCATTCGCGCACTAATAACGAACGTTCATTTAAAAAATGTACGCAACTTCTTAGAAGACGTACGCATGAGCGTACAAATAGCGTACGACTCCTCAGCATACTATTGTCTACGCGATTACGTAATACGCAGGCACGCACAAGAGGCCGCGGCGTGCACTCCTCAGAGGCAGAGCGAATATTCGAAAATGGCAGCCGGGCGATCCTCATCATTTAGCTCTGAAGAGCTGAAATACCTGATCCGGCTGATGGACAGAGAGGATTACGATGGCACACACAGCCATCCAAACCAGCATAAGAAGGAGGAGATCCAGTAGGTAATCCAAGACTTGCGCCATCGTTTCCACACCGTGCGGACCCCGGGCCAGATCCAGCGGAAATGGTGCGATCTGAAATTTAAATGCCCAGAGCGGCTTAATGAGATCCGCGCATAGATGCGGCAGGGTGAGTAACAAAATATTTGATAAGTAAAAACATGTTAAAAAATTTGTGTATTGTATATATACCAGCAGTCACTGCCAATAATGGAAAAAGTATAGACAGACAACGTGGTCATGCGTAGTTCGCTGCAGTAATTTTGTTTCATGCTAGGCAACGCCTCTAACTCTCGACCCACACAACTTAAAGGGAGTCTGTCACCTCATGTTCACCTATATAACTAACAGCACTGCCCCACAGAAGATTGCATACACATCCCAGACATACCTGTGTGCACTGTGTGTCTGTATTACATGTCAAGAAAAAGCACTTTTATTCTGCAGGAAAACAGCTCCCAAGTGCCCGGCTGAAAGTGAAAGTAAAAACAGCTTTCTCTCCCAACTCGATTTCTAACAGCTATATCTTCTGATATACTGGATATAATGCTGTTATTGGTATCAATTTAAAACTTGGAATGTCAGCTTTCAAAGGAGGTC
Source organism: Rhinella marina (assembly GCA_900303285.1). Lineage (NCBI taxonomy): Eukaryota > Metazoa > Chordata > Amphibia > Anura > Bufonidae > Rhinella > Rhinella marina. Next base: position 189,445 of record ONZH01003512.1, on the reverse strand, counting down.
AGAACCATTGTTCTATCTGCTACTAAACCCAAGATATGAGCAACTAAAGCTGCCCGCCCCCCTCCAGTCTGGTTTGCAGCAGCAGCAGAGCCGGGCACTTGGGAGCTGTTTTCCTGCAGAATAAAAGTGCTTTTTCTGAATGAGGAATACAGACACAGAGTGCACACAGGTATGTCTGAGATGTGTATGCAATCGTCTGAGGGGCACTGCTGTTAGCTATATAGGTGAAAATCAGGTGACAGACTCCCTTTAAGTGAAGGTATTTTAGTCATTATTGTTAATGGTGCTGGCCATTCTCCCATTTGTGTCAGGCAAATGCACTAGTTCGAAAGAAAGTACCCTTATATGCCCCATAATAGTTAGTGCTTCCTCCTCCTACACACAGACTCAAAGACGTGCCCATGCTTCAGCTACTGTCAGTGGGCGATATCCAAAGTATTCCTACCACATTGTGTTAACGATATTAAGAAATTTATTGCGACAATAACGTTATCTTTTGCCATAAATACCTTTTTAGAAGAAAAAAATATGATCTGGCCCCCTCTCACACCCATAATATCTTAATAGTAGTATGTGTTAGTATTAAAAAGAGTCATCATCTAACAATTGTGTAAGTTTTTATGTTGCAGAGCACCGTCAACGACGGCGTCACCACCGTCGAGGCAGGACGGCCCCTGAAGTACCTGCAGCCTCTAATAAGTGTAAAACATATTTAATTTATTTTTCATCCAAGCTACGTGGGAGTGCAGCTGCAGTAAGAGCACTAGTGGTTAGGAACGGGATCCTCCAGCCCCAAACTATTCCCATGTAGCTACAACTGTTCATTAGAGTTGAATGTAAGGCTACTTCTACACTAGCGGAAGCCCGGATCCGGTGTGTAAAGGGTCCCTCCTGATCCGTGCTGCCGCAGGTACACGTGTGAAGCCGGAACCGCGCTACGGCTCAAATTCACTGTAATGGGGGCGGGCCATGGATCTGGCCACAGCACGTTAACCCCTGCTGAGAGGCAACCGGATGAAAATACAACCCTTCACCCGCCGGATTTGGGCTGCCGCTAGTGTAGAAGTAGCCTTAGGCCATTATTTAATGATTTTTGACAGCTGATGCACCACAGAGGAGTCGCTCTCACCGTTCTCCACCCCAGCGAGAGAGGACCCCACCTGCCCCTCCAACACCACCAGCCCAGCTACCAGAGGTAGAAGGTAGGTAAAAAAAAAAAAGTGTAATGGGTGGACCTTCTGTCTTCAAAATATGAGCTAAATGTATGTTTTATATTTGGTAGCTCCAACCGACAAGGTGCAGTTTTCCCCTGACTAAAGTTTAGATTTTTTTTGTGGGACAACCACTGTAACTCGATCATACAAACAAAGTACTTAACTGTTTCCACCCCTACAGGCATCCCCACTGACTTCGAAGTAGAGGCTGGATTACAGTGCTTTGAGTCCAGGCTCCACGCTGCCTCCCGTCTCATTCATGGCCTGCAGCTGGAGCTGCAAGAGCTGCAGGACATGATGGCCCGACGTCGGCAAAGGCCAGCGTGATCTTTTTTTTTTTGTTCCTTTCTTTTGTTTATTATATTATTTATTTGTTAAAAAAGAAGTTTTTATTTATTACTAAAATATTCTTGAAAAACCTGTGTTTTGAGTGTTTTATTAAACCTTTAACACCTTCCTGATCCTGACATAGTGTGAAGAAGACAAAGTTTTTTCCAATGGCCATTTTCCCATATTAATGAACACAGCGGTGTCTGCTGGCCAAAGAATTACTACATTACCCACACTCCTGTTCACTGATTACAATTGACAGACAGAAAAATACAAAAGGCTTGGTTTGTTGGGGCAACAAGCCTGTACATTCTACCTTAACATAGGCAGTGAAAATTATACATGAGCTTTTTATGGCTGCCCCGACCAGTAGTAGTAGGAGACGGGGTATATCAGCATAGAGTGATTGGTAAAATAAATACAACAGACTGCGGTGGTGTATAACAATGTCCGCTAATATAACTTGTAACGGGAGGCAGAGGCAGTGTAAAAAAATATATTATTTTGCTTTTAAATATATATATAGCACATAGCACAGTGCTTTGCAAAAGTATTTGGCCCCCTAGAACTTTTCAACATTTTGCCACATTTCAGGCTTCAAACAAAAAGATATAACATTTTACATTTTTGGTGAAGAATCAACAACAAATGGGTCACAATTGTGAAGTGGAACGAAATTTATCGGATCATTTAAACTTTTTTTGTAATTATAAAACTGAAAAGTGGGGCATGCAAAATTATTCGGCCCATTTACTTTTAGTTCAGAAAACTCACTCCTGAAGTTCATTGAGGATCTCTGAATGATCCAATGTTGTCCTAAATGACTGATGAAGATAAATAGAATCCACCTGTGTGTAATCAAGTCTCCGTATAAATGCACCTGCTCTGTGATAGTCTCAGGGTTCTTTTTAAAGCACAGAGAGCATCATGAAGACCAAGGAACACACCAGGCAGGTCCGTGATACTGTTGTGGAGAAGTTTAAAGCTGGATTTGGATACCAAAACATTTACCAAGCTTTAAACATCCCAAGGAGCACTGTGCAAGCGATCATATTGAAACGGAAGGAGTATCAGACCACTGCAAATCTACCAAGACCCGGCCATCCCTCTAAACTTTCATTACAAACAAGGAGAAGACTGATCAGAGATGCAGCCAAGAGGCCCATGATCACTCTGGATGAACTGCAGAGAGCTACAGCTGAGGTGGAAGAGTATGTTCATAGGACAACAATCAGTCGAACACTTCACAAATCTGGCCTTTATGGAAGAGTGGCAAGAAGAAAGCCATTTCTCAAAGATATCCATAAAAAGTCTTATTTACAGTTTGCCACAAGCCACCTGGGAGACACACCAAACATGTGGAAGAAGGTGCTCTGGTCAGATGAAACCAAAATCCAACTTTTTGGAAACAATGCAAAACGATATCACCCTGAACACACCATCCCCACTATCAAACATGGTGGTGGCAGCATCATGGTTTGGGCCTGCTTTTCATCAGCAGGGGCAGGGTAGATGGTTAAAATTGATGGGAAGATTGATGGAGCCAAATACAGGACCATTCTGGATGAAAACCTGTTGGAGTCTGCAAAAGACCTGAGACTAGGACAGAGTTTTATCTTCCAACAAGACAATGATCCCAAACATAAAGCAAAATCTACAATGGAATGGTTCAAAAATAAACATATCCAGGTCTTAGAATGGCCAAGTCAAAGTCCAGACCTGAATCCAATTGAGAATATGTGGAAAGAGCTGAAAACTGCTGTTCACAAAAGCTCTCTATCCAACCTCAAAGAGCTCGAGCTGTTTTGCAAGGAAGAATGGGCAAGAATTTCAGTCTCTAGATGTGCAAAACTGATAGAGACATACCCCAAGCGACTTGCAGCTGTAATCGCATCAAAAGGTGGCGTAACAAAGTATTAATGCAAGGGGGCTGAATAATTTTGCACGCCCTACTTTTCAGTTTTATTATTACAAAAAAAGTTTAAATGATCCAATAAATTTCGTTCCACTTCACAATTGTGACCCACTTGTTGATTCTTCACCAAAAATTTTAAATGTTATATCTTTTTGTTTGAAGCCTGAAATGTGGCAAAAGGTTGAAAAGTTCCAGGGGGCCGAATACTTTCGCAAAGGCACTGTACTTTGATTTCCGTTTCGTTCCACTTCACAATTGTGACCCACTTGTTGATTCTTCACCAAAAATTTTAAATGTTATATCTTTTTGTTTAAAGCCTGAAATGTGGCAAAAGGTTGAAAAGTTACAGTAAAAGTGTAGTGGAGGAGAAAGTGGATGAGGTAGTGGAGTGGATGGCATGCTTACAGCCGGATGATCTGCTGTCATCTGCTGATACAGTATCCACAGGTAGCCAGGGGTCAGACTCAGAGCGTTCCTCCTGCTCCACCATTCCGCTCCAGCAAAGCCCGCCATTTTCGTACGCATATGTTACGCTCATGCGTATGTGTTCACAGAAGTTGCATACCTTTTAAAACTGAACGTTCATTATTATTGCGCAAATGTTCGCAAAACACCACATAATAACGTATGATTTGTACGCAGATTCGCCAAATAGATTTGTAGAATATACAAATCTTATGAAAAGTTCGACAAATATTCGGCGAAGCGAATTTTGGATGATTCGCTCATCTCTAATAATTTTTAATGTCATAGACATACCCTTATTTCTGATATTTAAGTACTGTAATGACAGGGAACATTCCATAGGATTGGCGCTTAGCAAATATAGGGACAATATTTAAAAATAGGTCAAAAACTGAGCCTGGAAACTATAGGCTGGCAAGTCTAACATCTGTTATGGGTAAACGGTTTGAAAGTTTTCTAAGAGACGCTATTCTGTAGTATCTCAATGAAAATAAGTGTATAACACCATTTCAGCATGGGTTTATGAGGAATCGGTCCTGTCAAACTAATTTAATCAGTTTTTATGAGGAGATAAGTTCTAAACTGGCCTGTATAATAAAGCTTGTATTATGCTTCAGAGCTGTATTCACAATTTTATAGGCATCAGTGCTGAAATCTAATGTCTAATGACCATAATGCTGATACAAAATAGCATCACTGCCTATGGTACTAGTGACACTTCCTTCTAAATAAAAAAAACTATATTATCTCACTATTATAACTAGCTATTCTAATGTTCAATGATGTTTGTAAAAAAAAAAGTCAACAGAAACGGAAATCAAAGTACAGTGCCTTTGCGAAAGTATTCGGCCCCCTGGAACTTTTCAACCTTTTGCCACATTTCAGGCTTCAAACAAAAAGATATAACATTTTAAATTTTTGGTGAAGAATCAAGTGGGTCACAATTGTGAAGTGGAACGAAATTTATTGGATCATTTAAACTTTTTTTGTAATAATAAAACTGAAAAGTGGGGCGTGCAAAATTATTCTGCCCCCTTGCATTAATAATTTGTTGTGTCACCTTTTGCTGCGATTACAGCTGCAAGTCGCTTGGGGTATGTCTCTATCAGTTTTGTACATCTAGAGACTGAAATTCTTGCCCATTCTTCCTTGCAAAACAGCTCGAGCTCTTTGAGGTTGGATGGAGAGCGTTTGTGAACAGCAGTTTTCAGCTCTTTCCACATATTCTCAATTGGATTCAGGTCTGGACTTTGACTTGGCCATTCTAATACCTGGATATGTTTATTTTTGAACCATTCCATTGTAGATTTTGCTTTATGTTTGGGATCATTGTCTTGTTGGAACATAAATCTCCGTCCTAGTCTCACGTCTTTTGCAGACTCCAACAGGTTTTCATCCAGAATGGTCCTGTATTTGGCTCCATCCATCTTCCCATGAATTTTAACCATCTTCCCTGTCCCTGCTGATGAAAAGCAGGCCCAAACCATGATGCTGCCACCACCATGTTTGACAGTGGGGATGGTGTGTTCAGGGTGATGAGCTGTGTTACTTTTATGCCAAACATATCGTTTTGCATTGTTTCCAAAAAGTTGGATTTTGGTTTCATCTGACCAGAGCACCTTCTTCCACATGTTTGGTGTGTCTCCCAGGTGGCCTGTGGCAAACTGTAAACGAGACTTTTTATGGACATCTTTGAGAAATGGCTTTCTTCTTGCCACTCTTCCATAAAGGCCAGATTTGTGAAGTGTTGGACTGATTGTTGTCCTATGGACAGACTCTCCCACCTCAGCTGTAGATCTCTGCAGTTCATCCAGAGTGATCATGGGCCTCTTGGCTGCATCTCTGATCAGTCTTCTCCTTGTTTGAGATGAAAGTTTAGCGGGATGGCCGGGTCTTGGTAGATTTGCAGTGGTCTGATACTCCTTCCATTTCAATATGATTGCTTGCACAGAGCTCCTTGGGATGTTTAAAGCTTGGTAAATGTTTTGGTATCCAAATCCAGCATTAAACTTCTAAACAACAGTATCACGGACCTGCCTGGTGTGTTCCTTGGTCTTCATGATGCTCTCTGTGCTTTAAAAAGAACCCTGAGACTATCACAGAGCAGGTGCATTTATACGGAGACTTGATTACACACAGGTGGATTCTATTTATCTTCATCAGTCATTTAGGACAACATTGGATCATTCAGAGATCCTGAATGAACTTCTGGAGTGAGTTTTCTGAACTGAAAGTAAATGGGCTGAATAATATTGTACGCCCAACTTTTCAGTTTTATTATTACAAAAAAAGTTTAAATGATCCAATAAATTTCGTTCCACTTCACAATTGTGACCTACTTGTTGTTGATTCTTCACCAAAAATTTAAAATGTTATATCTTTTTGTTTAAAGCCTGAAATGTGGCAAAAGGTTAAAAAGTTCCAGGGGGCCGAATACTTTTGCAAGGCACTGTATATATACAGTAGAGACCAAAAGTTTGGACACACCTTCTCAAAGAGTTTTCTGTATTTTCATGACTATGAAAATTGTAGATTCACACTGAAGGCATCAAAACTATGAATTAACACATGTGGAATTATATACTTAACAAAAAAGTGTGAAACAACTGAAAATATGTCTTATATTCTAGGTTCTTCAAAGTAGCCACCTTTTGCTTTGATTACTGCTTTGCACACTCTTGGCATTCTCTTGATGAGCTTCAAGAGGTAGTCACCTGAAATGGTTTTCACTTCACAGGTGTTCCCTGTCAGGTTTAATAAGTGGGATTTCTTGCCTTATAAATGCGGTTGGGACCATGAGTTGTGTTGGGCAGAAGTCAGGTGGATACACAGCTGATAGTCCTACTGAATACACTGTTAGAATTTGTATTATGGCAAGAAAAAAGCAGCTAAGTAAAGAAAAATGAGTGGCCATCATTACTTTAAGAAATGAAGGTCAGTCAGTCCGAAAAAATTGGGAAAACTTTGAAAGTGTCCCCACGTGCAGTCACAAAAATCATCAAGCGCTACAAATCAACTGGCTCACATGAGGACCGCCCCAGAAAAGAAAGACCAAGAGTCACCTCTGCTGTGGAGGATAAGTTCATCCGAGTCACCAGCCTCAGAAATCGCAGGTTAACAGCAGCTCAGATTAGAGACCAGGTCAATGCCACACAGAGTTCTAGCAGCAGACAAATCTCTACAACAATTGTTAAGAGGAGATTGTGTGCAGCAGGCCTTCATGGTAAAATAGCTGCTAGGAAACCACTGCTAAGGGCAGGCAACAAGCAGAAGAGACTTGTTTGGGCTAAAGAACACAAGGAATGGACATTAGACCAGTGAAAATCTGTGCTTTGGTCTGATGAGTCCAAATTTGAGATCTCTGGTTCCAACCACCGTGTCTTTGTGCGACGCAGAAAAGGTGAATGGATGGACTCTACATGCCTGGTTCCCACTGTGAAGCATGGAGGAGGAGGTGTGATGGTGTGGGGGTGCTTTGCTGGTGACACTGTTTATTCAAAATTGAAGGCATACTGAACCAGCATGGCTACCACAGCATCTTGCAGCACCATGCTATTCCATCCGGTTTGCGTTTAGTTGGACCATCATTTATTTATCAACAGGACAATGACCCCAAACACACCTCCAGGCTGTGTAAGGGCTATTTGACCAAGAAGGAGAGTGATGGGGTGCTACGCCAGATGACCTGGCCTCCACAGTCACCAGACCTGAACCCAATCAAGATGGTTTGGGGTGAGCTGGACCGCAGAGTGAAGGCAAAAGGGCCAACAAGTGCTAAGCATCTCTGGGAACTCCTTCAAGACTGTTGGAATACCATTTCAGGTGACTACCACTTGAAGCTCATCAAGAGAATGCCAAGAGTGTGCAAAGCAGTAATCAAAGCAAAAGGTGGCTACTTTGAAGAACCTAGAATATAAGACATATTTTCAGTTGTTTCACACTTTTTTGTTAAGTATATAATTCCACATGTGTTAATTCATAGTTTTGATGCCTTCAGTGTGAATCTACAATTTTCATAGTCATGAAAATACAGAAAACTCTTTGAATGAGAAGGTGTGTCCAAACTTTTGGTCTGCACTGTATATATATATATATATATATATATATATTATTTTTTTTTTATTTTTTATTTTTGGAGGGGGGGGCTAAAGGCTGAGGCTCCAAAACAAACTTAACAATACTAACTAGAACTATTAGTTACGTTAACTAACAACAGCTGTTCTCCTACTAAGCGTAGAAAACGGAGGCGGAGGTAGACAACAGTGTTGGTTTTTAAAATATGGTTTTGGAGGCTTCGGGTTCGCACAGCCCATGACATGACACGAGACATTTGGCTATAAAATTATGGCCCGGCTGACAGCAACAGTGGGAAGACACTCAGACTATTCTGCCCTGCAAGGCCTGATCTAATCACCACCAGCATCAGCAAAAAGAGTAGGAAATTCAGATGTAATCCAGCCTTTTTCATTTTTATAAAGGTATTTTTTTAAACACTGCCCGGTGACAGATTTGTCCTTTTGGTTGTCACCACCACCCAGCGGCACTAAAAACCCTCTCTGACATGACACTTGAGGCTGGGCAAGAAAGAAGCCCTAGTGCATAGTGGGACAGTTCCGGCCACTGTTGTAATCTGCCTGCCCAGAAGTCCAGGGGGTCTGAGAAGAGGCTTTGTTAGCCAGACGGCAGGTACGCCTGAACCTGCTCATTGAGGCGGGTGGTCTGGGCCTGCTCACTTGGCTGTAGCTGTTGGGAGCCTACAGAGAAAAATTCCTGCATCATATTAATTAGGCTTAACTGGCTGCTGCTGGTTGTGGCAGAAGGTGGATGACTCGGCCGGACCTCCTTCTCAGACAAGCTGGCAGCAGGCTGGGGCTGGCTGAAAGCTGTGGCCAGGTTACTACATAGCTTCTCCCACAATGATACTAATTTCTCTTCCCTTTTCCTGGGGAGGAAAACAATCCCCCATGTTGGATTGATACCGCGGGTCCAGAAGCATCGCCAGCCAGTATTCGTCAGTCTGCCTTATGTTTAGGATACGCCTGCCAGTGCGTAAGCATGTGAGCATACAACTCGCCATCCTGCCCAGCGTGCCTGAGAGGCCACTTCTTGCCATCTCAGCCTCTCTCTGAGAAACTGCTGTGTCCTGAAAGTCTCATCATCCTCATCCTCCAGCTGTGTGTCCTCCTCCTCCTCATCATCATCCTCATTAAAATCCTCCTCCTCTCCCCCATCCTCTAACTGAAGCTCCTCATCCTCCTCCTGCTCCGCAAGGGAACTTTGGCGTTGGGGCTCTCCTACAGTGACAACATGGCAGGTAGACAAATGGCCAGGATTTCCTTCCCCATTGCCCCCTGCTGAATGAGCGTGAGTGTCTTTTCCAGCACACATATTATTGAAATTATGTCGTTCACACCGTAGCTGTCCCTACTGCCTAATTTTGTGGCTTCTTCTAAGGGCCTTAGAACAGTGCAGACATTTGGACCAGCCTCCACTGCCGGAAATCAAAGCCGCACCTGCTCCCTATAGTGGAAGATTCTGGCTGCTGCTGGACAAAATCGTCCACTGCTCTACGCTGCTCTAGGAGTCGCTGCAACATATGAAGAGTGGAATTCCACCGGGTCGGCACGTCACCTATTAAGCGGTGTGGCGGAAGACCGTTTTGACGCTGCAGTTCCACCAGAGCGTGGCGAGATACATACGAATGGCTGAAATGAGTGCAAAGCTTCCGCGACTTTGCCAGCACTGTGCGCAGGCCAGTGAGTGTTTTTAGAAATCTTTGCACCACTAGATTTAGGACATGTGCCATACACGGATCATGCGTGAATTGATCCAGGTTCAGCGCTGCCACTATATTTGTCCCATTGACACTCTCTACCTTGCCCACTTCCAGCTGCCGTGGAGTCAGCCAGCGCGCTATTTGCTGCTTCATGTAATGCAGAAAACGCTGGCCTGTGTGGCTGCTACTGCCAAGACAAACTAAGTCTAACACTGCATGGCAGTGTTTCACCTGGCACATGTGATATGAAGGAGCGGGGGTAACTCGCTGCCCTGACGGCGCTCCAGCAGGCGGACTGCTCGTGGAGGTGGAAGCGGATAGTTGTTGGGTGGTCTGCTGCAATCCTGGCTGGAAAGCGCGTGGAGGTGCCAACAGCAATTGACCCGGTTGCTGGGGGGTTCCTGCCTCGCTGCCACTAAATACATTCAGCCAGTGGGCAGTAAAGGACATGTATTGCCCCTGGCCATAATCACTGCTCCAGGTGTCCACCGTGACGTGCACCATGCTGCAAAGAGACAGCTGCAGGGAGCGTCCAATATTGTCAGACTTGTGGGAGTAAAGGGCGGGGATAGCTTTGTTGGAGAAGTAATGCCGGCTAGGGACCTGCCAGCGTGGCTGAGCGCAAGCCATGAGCTCCCTAAAAGCTGGGCAGTCAACCAGCTGGTACGGCAGAGACTGCACAGCCAGCAACTTTGTCAGGTGACCATTTAGTTTGCGCACTGTCGGATTACTCATGGCGTAAAACTGCTTCCTGGCCACGCACTCGGCTACGGACAGCTGCCGAATGAGAGGAGGTGGAGAAATGCACACACTGGCCGACGATGAGGTGGACATACTACTTACACTCCATGATGCGGGCTGTGGCCCTGGATGCGGTCTGCCTGACCGAAGGGACCCTGGGAGTAGTAACCGGCGCATTAGAATTAATGGGCTGCTCTAAATTGCCGGCATGACGCCACTTCAAATGATTCCACAGAGCAGTGGCCCCGACATTTGTGGCTTTCCCACTTGCTCAATTTCTGTTTACACAAATTACACGTGGCCACATTGCTATCCCTCGGCAGAGTGGTTAAATACTTCCACACACCCGACGTGCGCCCTCCACAGCTGGCCAAGCTTGTAGCCCTTGCACGCTTACACCCTGGTGCCGGCCCCACTATATTTGAGGTCTCGCTAGTTCCCAGGGAAGCACTAGCCCTGGGCCAAACTCGACTTTGCCCTGTGTTGCTGCCACTACTACTACCACCCTCCTCCTCTGAGATCAAATCCTCCTCAACAGCTCGATCCGCTTCCCAGGTCCTCCGGTCTAACACATCAGATTCATCATCAGACTCCTCCACAACACATTTCTCAGAATGCAAATTAGGCTGTTCCCCACCAACCGACAATTCCGGGCAGTCCAAACTCTGACTGCCCTCTAAGAAATCCTCCGGGAGGCTGTCCTCCTATAACCGCCGGATTATAAGGTGGGCTTTGGTGGCTTTTTTTTAATAAATTGCAGAAGGGACACCACTAGGTGGGAACACTGAAGCCCAAGAGGTGGCAGAAAATGACGGGGTTTGCTTGAGTGGAATGGTGGAGCAGGACGAGTCTGACCCCTGGTTACATATGGATACTGTATCAGCAGATGACAGCAGATCATCCGGCTGAGACTGAGATGAGCGTGCCATCCACTACCTCATCTACTTTCTCCTCCACTACAATTTTGCACCTTGGTGGGTTAGCCTGGTGGAACAACGGCCAAGTATTGCAAATACTACTAGTAGATGCTCCGGCTACAGGTCCTTTGGCACTGCTGCCCTCTGCCACCTTCTCCTTTTTTTAGAGCTCAAAGTCTGGCTGGAACTGGACTCCTTTTGCTTATCCATTCCAGACATTTTTTAATTTACTCTGTGGCCCTGCAGCTGGTCTTTGTGCTTGTATCTCCCTGTCTCTCCATATTTCTCCCTGTCTCTCTCTCCCTGCTTGATTAAATACTAGCCCTGAACTGGCCCTGCACTGGCCCTGTAGTATCCCTGATATGTGTAATATGGATTCCCAGAGGAATTACATCAAATTTTCCCAAAACAGGTCTCAGAACTTCACACACAGTGCTTCTGCTCGTCTCAGCAGTCGCAGCAGAAGTAATGCGTCACTGGCTTACTGAGCCTGAGCCAATCAGAGCAAGCCCTGCCCACTAGGTCAGGTGACCGCTTTCTTACCGGGCTTTTGTGCACGATAAACGAACTCACAGTAAAGGTTCGCTAATGTATTGAATTCGTACGCAACAGCGTATACAGTAACTTATACGTAGCTATAGCGTATAATTTATAGGACAAACTACGTAGCAAATGCGTACAAAGCCGAAGCGAATCACCTAATATTCGGATTCGCTTCGCAGCTAAAAATTTCCAAGATTCGATACGAATCAACGAATCGACGAATCGATTCGCTCATCTCTACTAGTCACAGAATAAAATTAAGGAACATCCACTAGGTTCAAAAGATACATGTTGTCCTCCAAGGCCAAGTGCCTATGCTCTATAGACACACTTAAGAGCTGTCCTTAAATAAAATATCAAGCCCTAATGAGTGTAAGATCTGTCTATTTTATCTTTTATGACACTATGCTGGCATATTTATGTATATAGTTATGAATCTGCTATGATAAAAATTATGACTTTTAACAAAGGACTAATCTATAAATGAGAGTTTAAAGGAAGTTTAAAGGGAAGGTTCATCTTAAAACTTGTAAGGTGTCTCATAATATAATAATGACAAACACTAGAAACCTGTGCTCTATGATGTCTTCCATTCAACAGAATAAAGGGTTGAGGCACTCTGCAATAGGACAGCATGTGCATGAGACGATCTCTGATTCAGAAGACAAAGGAGCATGACACTGGGTACAGACTCCAAATGTTATCTTATGACTTGTCTCTTAATGTATATTTTCAACAAAATAATGTTAAATCTATTCTGTTCACTTTTCCACTATAAGTTGGTTTAGGAAGTAACAATTTGAATAAGGTTTGTGCCTCTAGTTCTGTTTTAGTTGAAAGTAGCTGTATTTGGAAATCCAGTACAGTTTTATTACGCCTTTTGTTTATTCTAACCTCATTAGAATAATTGGTTGAGGGCAAGTAATCTCTTACCACACCTAATTTAAGTTATTTATACAAGCACGGTGAATCCAATTAAATTTAAAACATGATGGGTACAAGGCTAGTGGAGTTTTTGCAAGAGTTATAGAAGCAAATTTGCATGCTAATTATGGAATTTGTGATTGTAAACTGCTTCACTGACACTCAATAAACAGAATATTCATATTTTACAGACTCATGTCCAGGTAAATGTAATTGCTCATTTTGCCATTAGACTATATTGATGTTGTGTATTTATAACTCCCTCTATTTATAACTCCTGCAAATTACAGAAACATGAGAACTGCTAAACCAGCTAACTCAATGTTGGTTTACATTGTAAACCAAAAATAGTGAGTTCTGTTGAGTGAAATTGCTATTATTTAGTAATTTGTAGAACGATCTGATGAAAACTAATGTAGTCACTATTCCAAAGGGCAATCACATTCAGATGTGTCCCTACTCTAACTTTATGGCTGAACAACAGGAGATTCAGCTTTCACTGAAGGCTTGACCTACACAACATATTCAATATGGGGTATGATTGGCTCAGATTTTATATAAGGTCTGCAGACTTCAGAGTAAATTAAAATATGAAAATGCTTCAGTACTGTTTTATTCCTCACCTCATCTGGTTCCAGAAGAGAATCCCTGTAGGCAGTGATGGCTAAAGTTGGGCTCCTCCTTTTCCCCAGTTCTCTACTCCTATCTGATATCTGTACAGATTACAATAGCTACAGTATCAGATGCCACTCATGACATCAGGCTTCGCAGCCTACTCCTGGTATTGACTCCTATTTTCTAACTATGGTTCTGTTTCATGATCCTTCAGCTTGATTGCTACTCTGCTGAGAACGCTTAGCTAACTTGGCTACTCTTTGCCACTGGTTGGTGAGCATTCTGGGAGTCCTCTTCAGGGCCCCTTTCTCTCAAAATACTAGGAGAGAAATGAGCATTGCTACGCCTTGAGAATAATGAAATCATGATCTTTAATTCTACATCTAAACTTGTGTTTCATTTTTTTTTTCAGCATTTTTGGACAAGTACATTTACAGTACATCTATACTAAACCTCTCAATTTAAATTTAGAAAGTATATATTTCTGTAAACATCTTCAGTTGAAGAGTGCTCAAAGTTTTGACACAGCTATAGTCACAGGCTAGGTAAATCCTTCATCTGAAAGTTCTAAGAACTTTTGGCGACATTTATGAATACCAGCATTTTCAGTCTTGATTTCCCCTGCACAGCTGAAGTTTATACAAAGTCGCAGGACTCTCATAAATTTGGTGCATCCTCCTGTGGCCATGCGACAGGTTAAAATCTACGACAGCATTCTGGCTGCCATAGATTTCTGTCTTAATTTACGCCAGAAAACTGAGTGAATGCAGATAAGTGTGCCTGCTGGTCCCTCCATCACTATTCCCCTTTTTCTCGCCTCTTCTTAAAAGTGGCAAGGGGGAAAATTCACAAATTTTGTTGCAAATGTGTTGTGCGCCAAAATTTGCAATTTTTTTTACACCACAGTAGTGGGCATAATAAATACCCCCCTTTATGATTAAGCCAAGGGTCTTTTTTTGGTTCTGAGCTGAAGTCTTTATTCTAATACTGGTCTCAAGTCTTTCTGCTCTAAATGGATTCTCCAATATTTTTCCAACAATCAATAAGGATGTAGTGTAAAAACTAGTGTTGAGCGGATCAAAGTGAAACTAATTGACTTTGATACAAAGTTCAGGAAAGATTTGATTTGCCATGAGCCTTCATGGTAATGATTCAATTTTTCCTGAAATGACAGTAAATGACAGTAAAAAAAAATACATCACCACGCCAGGCCAGGTGTCACCGCGTATACAAGATTTTTTGTGGCTTTGTCAATCAAGATGGCCACGATGGCCTCTCCACGAGCAAATAGATGAGGTAGGAATTTTTTTTTACCACTGATTAACCCCTGTAAGGCCATAAAGCTAATGTCAGATGCTGCGATCAGTGATGAATGCGGCATCTGAGGGGTTCAATCACTGAGGGCGTGGCAATAGCTATTACCAGTTATTGCGCCTGCTACATAAATTGGATTGTGATTTTTGACAAAGTAATTCGTAACAAATCAAATTTTTGGGTGAAATTCAGCGATTGAGCTGAATCGAATTTTTGATAACTTTGCTCATCTCTAGTAACAAGCAATGGACATATGCAGCTTTGAACATATGCACTAATTTATTTATACAGAAGTAGTAACAAATCACAAATTATCTCTTTGATATCTGATTTTAGGTTACATTGATAGTTGACACACTCACTTTAGGATAATGAAGCACTTGAAAAAGAAACAAAGAACCATCTGGGGATGAGCACTTCTCCATAGAAATCTGTTGTTAACTTTGCTCTGGAGGTAGGCTTGGTAGATTATGTTACTTCATAAGGGCAATGAATAGATTTTGACACTTACATTCGAACATCATTCTGCTCTTATTCTCTCCCTGACAAGTCAAGCAGATGCTTTAATATTTTGAGAATTAGAGCTAGTTCTTTGAGTTGTGGTACTTTTCAGAGTGTTTTTTTTCTATATGTATCACTGGTAGGGACAACTTGAAGGCTAACAGTAGCAGTTAGATGATCCAGCACTATTACTAACCATTCAATACCAAAAACAACACCAACAATCCAAATAGTTAGATAAAACCTAGTTGCTCATTCATTGGTGGTCATTATCGGTGATCTCATACAGTACAGACCAAAAGTTTGGACACACCTTCTCATTCAAAGAGTTTTCTGTATTTTCATGACTATGAAAATTGTAGATTCACACTGAAGGCATCAAAACTATGAATTAACACATGTGGAATTATATACTTAACAAAAAAGTGTGAAACAACTGAAAATATGTCTTATATTCTAAGTTCTTCAAAGTATCCACCTTTTGCTTTGATTACTGCTTTGCATACTCTTGGCATTCTCTTGATGAGCTTCAAGAGGTAGTCACCTGAAATGGTATTTCAACAGTCTTGAAGGAGTTCCCAGAGATGCTTAGCACTTGTTGGCCCTTTTGCCTTCACTCTGCAGTCCAGCTCACCCCAAACCATCTCGATTGGGTTCAGGTCTGGTGACTGTGGAGGCCAGGTCATCTGGCGTAGCACCCCATCAGTCTCCTTCTTGGTCAAATAGCCCTTACACAGCCTGGAGGTGTGTTTGGGGTCATTGTCCTGTTGATGAATAAATGATGGTCCAACTAAACGCAAACCGGATGGAATAGCATGCCGCTGCAAGATGCTGTGGTAGCCATGCTGGTTCAGTATGCCTTCAATTTTGAATAAATCCCCAACAGTGTCACCAGCAAAGCACCCCCACACCATCGAACCTTCTTCTCCATGCTTCACAGTGGGAACCAGGCATGGTCTAATGTCCATTGCTTGTGTTCTTTAGCCCAAACAAGTCTCTTCTGCTTGTTGCCTGTCCTTAGCAGTGGTTTTCTAGCAGCTATTTTACCATGAAGGCCTGCTGCACACAGTCTCCTCTTAACAGTTGTTGTAGAGATGTGTCTGCTGCTAGAACTCTGTGTGGCATTGACCTGGTCTCTAATCTGAGCTGCTGTTAACCTGCGATTTCTGAGGCTGGTGACTCGGATGAACTTATCCTCCGCAGCAGAGGTGATTCTTGGTCTTCCTTTCTTGGGGCGGTCCTCATGTGAGCCAGTCTTTTGTAGCGCTTGATGGTTTTTGCGACTGCACGTGGGGACACTTTCAAAGTTTTCCCAATTTTTCAGACTGACTGACCTTCATTTCTTAAAGTAATGATGGCCACTCATTTTTCTTTACTTAGCTGCTTTTTTCTTGCCATAATACAAATTCTAACAGTGTATTCAGTAGGACTATCAGCTGTGTATCCACCTGACTTCTGCCCAACACAACTCATGGTCCCAACCCCATTTATAAGTCAAAAAATTCCACTTATTAAACCTGACAGGGCACACCTGTGAAATGAAAACCATTTCAGGTGACTACCTCTTGAAGCTGATCAAGAGGATGCCAAGAATGTGCAAAGCAGTAATCAAAGCAAAAGGTGGCTACTTTGAAGAACCTAGAATATAAGACATATTTACAGTTGTTTCACACTTTTTTGTTAAGTATATAATTCCACATGTGTTAATTCATAGTTTTGATGCCTTCAGTGTGAATCTACAATTTTCATAGTCATGAAAATACAGAAAACTCTTTGAATGAGAAGGTGTGTCCAAACGTTTGGTCTGTACTGTATGTACATATATTTGTAGTTCTTCATAATTTTGAGCTTATGATCTCATTTTTATCTTATCAGTAAAAGTTAAGTGTTAACATTTAGCCCTCCAACGGCTGCATTTAAAGCTTGCGCTATTCTAGGTATTATGCCTAAATGGGTCCCCATTAAAGTTTCATTATTTATTGTTATAATTCTCCTGTGTCTGTCTATGAATTCATAAGGGGTAATTTTTTATAATTGTATTTTACTCATTTTTTGTTCTACAAGCTTTTCTCTCAGTGTACTGTATCTGTAGACAATTTCTTTCTGATTTACAGTTAATCAACCAGGAGGTGCTCTGACTGCTCAATGTATAGCCCATATCTCAACTTCTGACAACTAGTAAACACTCATTTAATTCATATTCTTATCATTTGGATAAGAGTTTAACTTAAATTAATGTAAAACGTAAAGCAATAGTCTGAAGATAAACTGAAAGTGAAGGCTGTAGAACAAAAAGTGTTGTAAATATTTATTACATTGACCAACTGAAAATTTTTTTTCTAAGGCTACTTTCACAAGGCGTTTTTAAATTCCGGTATTGAGTTCCGTCATAGGGGCGCAATTGTCCCCATTCATTGTCAATGGGGACAAAACTGAACTGAAGACAACGGAATGCTCCTGAAAGCATTCCGTTCCGTCTTCAGACCGGAGAACAAACCGCAGCATGCTTCGGTTTGCTCTCCGGTCCAGGCATCTGCACCAAGACGGATCCGGAATGACCCCCAATGCAAGTCAAAGGGGACGGATCCGTTTGGTGTGACACACCAGTAATCCGGATCTGTCCTCCATTGACTTGCAATGGGGGGTCATTCCGGATCCGGCTACAGAGAAACATACAGACAGACATACATACATACATACATATACATACTCACATACTCCAGCCAGGGACGCCGGCAGCATGTCTTCACGCGCCTCCTGCGCGCAGCTATGACGTTTCCCCACTGTGCCCAGCAGAGGGCGCTGTGGGGAATCGTCATCACTGCGCACAGGAGGCTGCCGGCGTCCCGGGCTGGAGTATGTAAGTATGTATGTGTTTGTGTGTATGTGTGTGTATGTATGTATGTTCTCTGTGTATGTGTCAACATGTGTGGGGCCGGAGCGCTGCTCCGACTCCACACATGTATCAGCGGCAGTACGGATCCGTCGGCACCCTTTAGGTGCCGGATCCTTTCTGCCGCTAGTGTGAAAGTAGCCTTAAATGAGTAAAATGCAATGATAAAAAAAAAACAGCCCCTGTGGATGCTGAGCATTTAACAAAGGTGAAGACGAACAATGAAACTGTTGTTTTTTGTGACATCTTAACATTTTCAGTCATAATTTACAAATGCAACTGCCGCTCAGTGACATTTTCACAAGGCATTGCTGCCTAGCAAACAGTCAAATCCTAGTGTTTGTGACGTACACTGATTTCACATGATTCATATTCTCTATTGCAAAATACAGGGCACACTATGCTGTACCAAAATCTGGAATCTGTATAAATTGATTAACCCTACCCCCACCTAATGATAATGACTGCGACTAAATATTATAACCAGACCATGACTGTTCAAGACCACTGTAAGATTACAGGTAGAACTTGATGGACCTGTGTCTTTTTCAAACCTTACCAACTGTATAACTATGTAACTACTAGACTGTGACTGAGTAGCATCTACTCATACTATGAGTGGATGATATCCTTATAGCATAACTAGATACCGAAAGATGCCTTAAAATTTTGTTGAATAAAAAAAACACAATGGAAATGCAAAGATAATCACTACACTGCAGATGGTAAAAATTAATATAATACTGATCAGACACAGTCAAAGACTGAATATTCTAATGTCTCACAGGTAACACCTTCTATTATTGTAGTCATTCACTTCACCGACAGTATCTTCTCCATCTGGTCTTAGACTATCATAATAACTTTTGCTAGTGACAACTTAACTGTGCAGAGTTTTCTGCACAGGCATCTTCACAAACCCCCCATCCATCCTGCTGCCCCTTTAATAGTGTCATTCTGCAGATACTCCAATAATGTGTCTGCTGTGTAGTCCAATGTCTCCCAGCAAATAGTGCAATACACATAATGCCTCCAAATTCGTCCACATTAAACAGCAACAACCAAATAGTTTCCCCTGGCTTAAAGGGGTATTCTCATTTTAGACAATGGGGGCATATCGCTAGGATATGCCCCCATTGTCTTATAGGTGCGGGTCCCACCGCTGGGACCCGCACCTATATCCAGAACGGAGCGGGGAGCGCTGCGTCTGGAGGACCCCAGGTTTCCGGTGGTCCGGCCACCACCAGGCGCAGCTCCCCGCGCCGCTCATAGAAATGAATGGGAGCCGGGCCGTGCATGCACGGTGCGCTCCCATTCATTTCTATGGAGCCGACGGAAGTAGCCGAGCCAGCGCTCGGCTATTTTCGGCGGCCCCATAGAAATGAATGGAGGGCGGCTGCGCATGCGCAGTGCGCCCTCATTCACTTCGGGGGCTCCGTTCTGGAAATAGCGATATTTCCTAGCGATATGCCCCCATTGTCTAAAATGAGAATAACCCTTTAATACAGATAAAATGTCATAAAAAGTTATCAAATACACAGAGGCTAGTACTGATATGGACAAAGTCTACTGTTAGGCTATTTTCACACTAGCGGCAGCACGGATCCGGCGGGTGAAGGGTCTCTGGGTTAGCACGAATACGTGCTGCCGGATACGTGCTGCCGCTAGTGTGAAACTAGCCTTAGGCTAGTTTCACACTAGCGTTATTGCTGGATCTGGCAGGGTCCAGCAATAACGGTTCCGTTACTGATAATACAACCATGTGGATCCGTAATGGACCCTGCGGCAGCACGGATCCAGCGGGCCCCTTCACCCGCCGGATACGTTCTGCCGCTAGTGTGAATCTAGTCTTAGGCTAGTTTCACACTAGCATTATTGCTGGATCTGGCAGGGTCCAGCAATAACGGTTCTGTTACTGATAATACAACCATGTGGATCCGTAATGAATGGATCCGGTTGTATTATCTTTAACATCGCTGGGGCGGATCGGTCATGAACTCCATTGAAAGTCAATGGAGGACGGATCCGTTTACTAGTGTGTCACACCGAACGGATCCGTCCCCTTTGACTTGCATTGGGGGTCATGACGGATCTTGGTGCGGATGCCCAGGACGGAGAGAAAACAGCAGCATGTTGCAGTTTGCTCTCCGGTCTGGAGACAGAACGGAATGCTTTTAGGAGCATTCCGTTCTCTTCAGTTCAATTTTGTCCCCATTGACAATGAATGGGGACAAAACTGAAGCGTTTTATTCCAGTATTGAGCCCCTATGACGGAACTCAATACCGGAATAATACAATGCAAGCGTGAAAGTACCCTTAGGCTACTTTCACACTAGCGTTAGCACGGATCCGGCACCTAAAGGGTGCTAACGCTATACATGTGTGGAGCCGGAGCAGCGCTCCGGCCCCACACATGACACACATTAAAACAAGACACAGACATACATACAAACAAACATACAGACATACATACAGACATACATACACACTCACATACTCCCGGGACGCCGGCAGAACGTCTTCACGCGCCTCCTGCGCGCAGTGATGACGATTCCCCACAGCGCCCTCTGCTGGGCGCAGTGGGGAAATGTCATCGCAGCGCGCAGGAGGCGCGTGAAGACGTTCTGCCAGCGTCCCGGGAGTATGTGAGTATGTATGTATGTCTGTATGTTTGTATGTATGTCTGTATGTTTGTTTGTATGTATGTCTGTGTGTATGTATGCCGGATCCGGAATGACCCCCCATTGGAAATCAATGGAGGACAGATCCGGATTACTGGTGTGTCCACACCAAACGGATCCGTCCCCATTGACTTGCATTGGGGGTCATTCCGGATCCGTCTTGGTGCGGATGCCTGGACCGGAGAGCAAACCGCAGCATGCTGCGGTTTGTCCTCCGGTCTGGAGACGGAACGGAATGCTTTCAGGAGCATTCCGTTGTCTTCAGTTCAGTTTTGTCCCCATTGACAATGAATGGGGACAAAACTGAAGCGTTTTTTTCCGGTATTGAGCCCCTATAACGGAACTCAATACCGGAATTTAAAAACGCTAGTGTGAAAGTAGCCTTAGCCTGTGAGAGTACAAAGTAATGCAGCTTATCCAAATGAACTGGTGAAAAAAAATGTTGACTTATGATAAAAGGGCCTTCTTCTCAATGATAACAATGGTAAAATACCCCTTTATTAATGAAACAGCATGGCATAATTATTTTACTATTCCCTTGACACAAAAAAAATGTCCTGCCCTGCTTTTGCCAGTTTAACAGATACACTGTGATACTATAATGTGTTGCAGCATAAAAAAGGACCAAATAGCAGGGCATATTAAGAGGAGGAAAATGAAAGTGTGTCAGGGTATGGGGCAGAAACTGCATGAAGTGTAAGATGAGTCTGCTGTGTATAGTGCAGAGCGGCATGCCTGAGTACAGCCACTGTGAGATAAGTGGGTGTGCTGAACAATGAGACTTTAGGAGCAGCTGCTTGTAAAGTGTAGGCTTTTAGAGTGCTAACCCAGAGATACTGTAGACCGAGTCTCAGACAGAGAGTGAGTCAGACTGGATGCTATGAGGCCTACAGAGATGCCTATTTCTCTAAGCTAACTCAATGAGTGCACTGGTGGGGCAGGGACACCACATTAGTATTGCTAATCCTCCTGTATAAAAGAGAGGAACAGTCTAAATTTAAAAGGAATTTCCAGGATTTCTTTACTGATTACCTATTTTCTGCATAGTTCATAAGTATAAGACTAGTGGGGGTTCGACACCCAGGAACCCAACTATCAGCTGTTTTGAAAAGGCAGTGGCACTCCTGTGAGCGTTGATGCTTTCTCGCAGCTTACCAAGCACAGTGTTGTACATTGTATAGCGGCTGTGCTTGGTATCTAACTTGAATGGGGATGAGCTGCTCCTAAGCCATGTGACACATGAACGTGCCATCACTCGGACAAGGGAATGCAAAGAGAAGGTTGTGGCACTCACAGAAGCCCCAATGCCTTCTCAAACAGCTGATCAGCAGGATCCCACGTGTAGGACCCCCACTGATCATATACTGATGACCTATCCTGAGGATAGTATATCAAACACAATGGAAAGCAGCATCTCCTTGTAACCTCCTTCTTTATTCAAATTGGGTCCATGAAAAAATGTGCAAAAAATAGGACACAGAAAAAGTGCAAGTGCGACGTTTCGGCTACATGGTAGCCTTTCTCAAGCATAAACATGAGCATACATTCAAAACTTAAATACCGTGCCAAGTCCCTCCCTTTGTTTGTTAATACCAATCAAATCTAAGGGAATAAGTGCACCTCACATTTTTATACATAATTCACCGATCACATCAAAAATTGATAAATCAAACAACATTACTCACCAATCTTAAAAGAGACACAATAGTGATCTCACTAAAGACGTCAGCAAGGGATCCAATCCCATTGTGTACTGAACCAGAGTGTTCTTCTCGCATTACTGCGCAGACTCACTCTCATTTCCTGCGTCTCAATCTCCTCCTCTCCCTAACAATGTCATACAATCACCTGACAGCTATCCGGTCATGTGACCGCTACGTCAGCTGTACCATGTGGCTTACCATGTGACCTCTCCTATCCGCCCAGTTCAGCAAGCGTCTCCATTTCGATGGAGAGTTACCTTGCTGCACGGTCGCCTTACAGAGCGAATCTATCTTATCAAATCTATAAGGTAGTGATCAGATACTCTCATATCTATTTTAACTCATCAGATGTCAGTTCTAGTACAGCGTCATCATAGCCACCGCTATAATTTATATCTCCATATATAGAGAAAACCAACACGCATTATCTAGGTAGCATCTCCATTACTATGGAGATCAAACCCATAATGCGGTGCAATGGTAGACAAATACATCAATCTAGGTGTCCGCCCATCCCCCACAATGCAACCTTGGGTTTTCTATCTCAATTATGAGTTTCAAGGGTGAGATAACAGACTATGATAAAGGGAAAAATAATCTTCCTTGTACACAATGGATTTCAATCCCACTGCGTCCTCCACCTAATAGAAACACAAGATGTGAATTAAAAAAATATACACACTATTTAAAATAACATAAAAACAACTCCTATTCAATATCCATAGCCATATACTGATTAGACATATAGCAAAATGTAATTCACGCCACTTACATTTGTTAAAGAAATTTAGTTAGTTGATTAACACAATTGTGCTAGGGTTGTATATTTCATTATTAGGAGGTCTCCATCTCCTTATATCCATATCTCTTATATGTTATAATCTCTAATCTCCATTAGATGTCACATATGCTTTAAAATAAAAATGACTCATAATCACTTGATATGTCTGTAGGAAAACAGGAACTTAGCAGAAGTTGAAATATGCACATGGAATTTCCCAGATAGATGAAGTAATGTGTATCCCATTGGCTGCCATTATCATTCTTTTGATTTGTTGTTTAATGTATACTTGTATGATTGTGATTGGATATATTAAAATTGATGACAAAGGGGGGTGTGATTACACCAACATGTATTTCTAATAAAATTAGCTCCCTGGGTGTAACCAGGAGAGATCTGCATGATCAGCAATGAGACTGGACGTGCATTTCTTGGCCGCACCCTCTTACCATAGAGGGGGAAATTTAACATAATTTGAACACCACAGACAACTGAGTATCAAGTCTAATTTGGGAGTTATCCTAAATTGTATTGTCACATTGAATTCAATGTTCATCCCATAGGGCTGAAGTGATTTTAAAGAGAAGATCCACTTCAATTCCTTTTTACTAAGGATCTTCTCCCTATCTCCACCCCTTCTCAGAATACCCACGGAATCAATAACACGGAATCTAAGTTGACTAATAGAATGTCCATTTTCTATAAAATGTTTTGCCACAGGTTAATCTAACATTCTCTTTCTGATGGTACTCTTATGTTTGTTTATCCTCTCTCTTATCTTCATGGTCGTCTCCCTGACATATATCAGACTACAAGGACACTGTATCATATAAATGACATCCCGGAAATCTACATGTGTAGAACCCTCTGATGTCATATATCTGGCCTGTATAAGGATGAGTGAAGGTATCGCCTTTGATCATATTTCCACAATTGCAACAACTTAAACAGGGATAATTACCCATCTTTCAGAGCGCCAAATATCATTGCCTATCCATTTGTGTGCCCCCAATGTCCGTTTTTACCAATCTGTCACGTAAATTAATACTTCTCTTGTATGACATCAAAGGTGGTATCCCAAAATCTTGAACAGAAGGCATCACCTTTTGTAAAATATGCCACTCTTTTCTCAAAATTTCTGCTTAGTACTATGTTTCCCATATGAGGACACAAATGGAATGTGACGAAAATCATCCCTGATAGATTGATTATTCCGCAAAGTGGTTTCCCTCCCTGTTGTCTTCATTTCCTGGCATGTTTTTTGTAACAATTTATGTGGATAACCAAGCTGAATAAATTTCAGGCACATATCATCCACACGTCTATCAAAAACCTGATCCTCTGATACTACCCTCCTCACCCTTAACATCTGACTCCAAGGTAACAATTCAATCATACGTCGAGGATGATTGCTGTCATACCCTAACATATTATTTTTGTACGTGGGTTTCTGATATATATCAGTCTTTAAGATTCCTTGTTTAATATATACCTTGACATCCAAAAACTGCAATTACGCATCTGACACTGTTTTCGTGAATTCCAGGCCTGGAATACTTACATTCAAATGTTGATGAAAAGATTCCAATTCATCAATTTTTCCTCCCCATATAAAAAAATATAATCAATGTAGCGCCACCAACACAGGACCTTCTCCATAAATATAGACTGGTACACCAGCCTGTCCTCCACCTCAAACCGTGCACCATCCTGAGACCACCCTAAGGCCATCTTCATGCTTAATTGAAGTATACAATGAGACAATGTCAAATGAAACTAAATAAAATGACTCATGTACAGATATTTCACGTAATTTCAAAAGGAACTGACTTGTATCCTAAATATAGGAAGGGGCCTCAATAGCATATCTATGGAGCAATTTATCCAAAAAGATAGCTATAGTGCTGAAGATGGAACCTCTACCCAAGACGAACATTGAATTCAATGTGGAGGAAGCAGCGGGATTGAAATCCATCGTGTACAAGGAAGATTATTTTTCCCTTTATCATAGTCTATTATCTCACCCCTTGAAACTCATAATTGAGATAGAAAACCCAAGGTTGCATTGTGGGGGATGAGCGGACACATAGATTGATGTGTTTGTCTACCATCGCACCGCATTATGGGTTTGATCTCCATAGTAATGGAGATGCTACCTAAATAATGCGTGTTGGTTTTCTTTATATATGGAGATAAAAATTATAGCGGTGGCCAGAACATGATGACGATGTACTAGTACATCTGATGAGTTAAAATAGAGATGGGAGTATCTGATTACTACCTTATAGATTTGATCGGGTCATTGATTGTGACCCGCTCTGTAAAGTGACCGCGCAGCAAGGTTAATCTCCATCGAAATGGAGACGCTTACTGAACTGGGCGGATAGGAGAGGTCACATGGTAAGCCACATGGTACAGCTGACGTAGCGGTCATATGACCGGATCGCTGTCAGATGATGGTATGAAGTTGTTAGGGAGAGGAGGGGATTGAGACGCGGGAAATGAGAGTGAGTCTGCGCAGTAATGCGAGAAGAACACTCTGGTTCAGTACACGATGGGATTGGATCCCTTGCTGACGTCTTTAGTGAGATCACTATTGTGTCTCTTTTAAGATTGGTGAGTAATGTTGTTTGATTTATCAATTTTTGATGTGATTGGTGAATTATGTATAAAAAGGTGCACTTATTCCCTTAGATTTGATTGGTACAAACAAACAAAGGGAGGGACTTTGCATGGTGTTTAAGTTTTGATTGTATGCTCCTGTTTATGCTTGAGAAAGGCTACTATATAGCCAAAACATTGCACTTGCACTTTTTCTGTGGCCTATTTTTTGCACATTTTTTCATGGACCCAATTTGAATAAAGAAGGAAGTTACAAGGAGATGCTGCTTTCCATTGTGTTTGATATAGTATCTTAATGGATCGACTGGATCAGCGATCTGGGATAAGCTGTTGCATTCCTTGAAAGAGGTCTAAAAGGTAATGAGGTGATGCTCTCAATTTGTTTTCCTATACTTAGGATCAGTAAGAAAATCTCGGAAGACCCTTTAACTTTGAATTTAAAATTTAGCCTCTGTACCTTCAACAGACTTGGAACAAATAAAAGAAATATATCTTATTATTGACGCTCACCAGATCTCTAAGAAATCTAGCAGTTTAGTGTAACCAAAGACCTGCAGTAGTGCAGAATAATTTTAATACAAAGTGACTGGTGTAAGTGGCATACTGGCATATAGGTGGGGCAGGTTGCTGCAGAAAATAGCCTCTCAAAGACCCAGTATGGGCTAATAGCCAACAGTCACTTTAGCATAACTCAGTTTCTTGGGACGTCCAGTACAGGAAAGGCCAGGGGCATTCACAGATGTCATAAGTCACCAATTTCTCAAGTGCAACATCCTGGATTTCTGATGAATTTACAATCTTTTTTTATTAAGCAGAAAAAATTTTAATTCAAAAATTGTAATTAAAATTCACCTTCGACCTCATTCATCTAATCATCCCCGGGTTGGAAAATGTGGCGCTGGGGCTTTAAATATTTGGCACTCATCCTGAACACCATATTTCTTCATGTATTTACACTAGACAACTGGCATAAATACATTGATACATTATCTTGCTTCACTTCACATATTACAAAACTGTCTGTCTGCAGTTACCACTTGGGGGAGCTCAGTACAGAGAAATGTATACAGTTATCATTGTCTGCAATGGAAGCTGTAATCATATGTTTGCACTGAGCTCCCCTTAGTGGTGGTTTCATAAAAATGCTGTGTTTTCACAGGAATAAAAGAAGGAGTTCAACACCGGATCCCTCCTGTGCCTGGGCCCCATCGCAGTTGTGTCATCAGACTCCCTTGCAGTGGGTGAAGTCCCTGACATTTGTTTAAGGTCCACTCAGAAAAGTTGTTTCTACTGTTCAATAACATTGTTTCTTCAAGCCTAAACATTAGTATCATTCAGGGAAGCCCCTCTTTTATGTGTCATACTTCCAGGGACGGACTGGCCATAGACCCTACAGAGAAATCTTCTAGTGGGCTGATGCCCAGGGGGCCACCAGAGCCCTACTCACAGCTGCTGGCCTGGTACATAATCATCCAATGTTCTTTTAATTTAATTAATTTAGCAGCATCAGGTACTTAGGCACCTGACTATTGGCACTGTGTTATTTGGTTCTGCTGAGGCAGTATTTTGTACTGCACTATGGTTCTGCTAGGGTTGTACTTTATTCTGCACACTACCTCTGTATTGCTGACCCCACCTATCTGTGCTGGCCCTGACTTCTGTCAATTTGTACTTGCCTACAAACATGGATCCACATTTAGTGTTTTTTTTTTCAAGGGCCACTTTTAGTTCACAGTCTGCCCCTGCATACTTCATAGGACATATTAATACTTCATGATTTATATATTCTCTTACATATACAGCCCCAAAATATGATGATCACATGATATTTGAGAAGTTTGCTCATGCACTGCTCTATTGCCTTACACCCTCAGTAAATACAGTAATCTATAACTGTAAATACTGTAAGAAGAATCTTTAGCTTTCTAGTTCAATCATTTACACTTGGATAACACTAACGTTTACAATTCCGCTGGGTTGTATTATGTGAAGGATAGTACTGGTTACTGCAGAACATAAATTCTGTAAAACAAGCCCCATCAGGATTCCTCCGAAATAGTCCCAGCATCTTGGCATCCTCCTCCCAAACTCACAATGATAAATGACTAAGATGCTAGGCGGACACAGCAGAGAACGCCACGGTTGCATTTCTATTTGTGAATGGCTGTAAAACAAACATTATTTTAACATTAACAATGACAAGTTCTTTTTTTATGATGAGTTTGGCCTTAAACTGTGATCCTGCTACAAAAGTATTTTCATTTTTTTTGTGTGTGTGTTAGAAAAGCTAAAGGGTATGAAATTTGAAACCTAGATTTAACTGTGGCTGAGCACTGGCTGACTAATATTCCAATGTGCTCTAATAAGCTTATCTGTGAGCTTAGCATGGCTATATCTGTTGCCAATTTCTCCCTGATGCATTCATACTATTCGCTTCCCAAAATCTGCAATTAAATAGAAGGGCATCATTCTAGTTAACCATGGCAATACGTAACCTATGTACACATCTATCTGTTTAACACTGAAAACTAATCTGATTTATTAGATTGTGCAGCAATAGAATTCAGTGTGCTCTATAAGAAGGCTTGTTTTATTCAGGCTTGTGAAATTGTCTGTATCACACATGAGGCCACCTGCTGATTCACGTAGAATGACTCAAAGGTTTAAGAGAAAGAAGGTACAATGCATTGTGACATATCAACCATTTATGAACAATAAGTGAGACTGGCAAGTGGTGTCATCTAGACCAGTGGTTCTAAACTCCACTCCCCAGGACCCACCTGCCAGTCAGGATTTGGGACTATCCCTCAGAATGAATACCTGTGGTAAGTCCTGATGGATGGACGCTAATTATATCAGCTGCTCTATACTGAGGAAATCCTGAAAACATGACCAGCAGGTGGGCCCTGAGGACTGGAGTTGAGAACTACTGAACTAGACTATGTTTTTTCATGCAACTTAAAATTGCACTTGTAACACAATACCTGTGATTATATCCTGACATGAATGCATTTGACGACAACTCTAAAGCTGGCCATGCGCATTAACCCCTTAATGACCGAGCCATTTTGCACCTTCGTGACCAGGCTTATTTTTGAAAATCTGACAAGTGTCACTCTATGTGGTAATAACTTTGGAACACTTTTACTTATCCAAGCCATTCTGAGATTGTTTTCTCTTGACACATTGTACTTCACATAGAAGGATAAAAATTCCTGCTTTTTGGCGCAAATTGATGTAAATCCAAAAGCTTCTTAGAATTTAATTTGGCAATATTTTATTATATTACCAGCATGCAAGTGACATAAACGACGCGTTTCGGGGAATACAAGGTCCCCTTCATCAGGTTACAGCACTTAAAGATGATTTAAACATACAAACATTTATAGTGTGTGTACATACCCCAAAAAACCGCCAAAAACCGCACTGGGAGGCGGTGCCAATGAGTTCATGCATAGTTAATCAGATGTTACATATGTACATACTTGAATAAAATAAAGTAAAATCAAATGAACATAGATCGTGTTCTAAAATGAGTACCCATATGGATCCTGGCAACAGTTATTAAAAGCGAGTGAAAGTGGGTAAATTAATACTTGTATAAAAGAAGACGGCCCATGTGATCGGCTAATGAAACGCAAGCCGAGTCACGTGATCGGCCTGTGGAACGCAGGACCCGGACTGCCCATAGAAGTGAAGAGGGAAGGCCGCAGGTCCGCGTCCACAAGAGGAGGAGGCAGTACCAGAGTCACGTGGAGGAACCACGTGATCGGCTTCTGGACCGCTTGTGGAACGCAAGCCGAAGCTTGCCGAGAAAAGGAGGAGACTACTCCAGGCAGCGTGCTGTTACTGAAAGGGGGAGGGAGAGGGGAGGGGAGGAGGGAAAGGATCGTGAGGGGGAGTGATGTGAACTGTAGACTCGGGATAACTTGTTGATATAGATGGTGAATGATGATGTGACAATATGTATTATAATGGTGACTGAAAACTGGGGTGACTGATATCTGAAATAATTAAACACATATTGAATGTTGATGGGTGCTTTGGAAGATGTATAAATAATCACAAAAAGAATTTTTTTACTAAAGAATTACATGTAAACAATTAAATATGCTTATTAAAATAATGAGATTAATATTTGATAGTATGTATTTTAATATATTTTAAAGGACCTAGAATAATTGTCATCAGGCAATATACCTACATACATTTTTATGTACTTATGGGCACATATATATATATATATACACACACATATATATATATACATACACATATATACACACCCGAGCAAATTTACATATTGATACAAATAACCTACCAGCAGAGAATTGATTACACTGGTGTTTATAAATTAATTTCAAAGGCTTCATTCAGGCCATATGGGTTAAGACTATTTAATTTAAAAATCCAGAACATTTCCCGTCGACGTATAAAATGGATGTCCTCCCGTTGGTGGACGGGAATTTGTTCAATAGCAGTAATTCTGAAGCCAGTCATGCTACCATCGTGATAGTCTGCTGAGTGTCTAGATACACTGTGCTTCTGATATTTCTTTCGGATATTCGACCGGTGCTTATTCAGTCTATTTCTTAACGTCTGCGTTGTGCGTCCAACATATAACAAATTGCAGGGGCATTCTAGGACATAAATAACATGTGTGGAACTACAGTCTAAATTGCCCTTTATCTGAAAGCTCTCACCGTTTGAGATGTTATTAAACGTTTCACTTTTGTGGATAATCTCGCAGCATAGGCATCTCGGTTGATTACATTTATTGCAACCATTCCAAACGGTCAGGTTGCTATCTCTTTGGGAGATGTTTAGCAGTTCCTTCAGTTTACTGGGTGCTATGATATTTTTTAAAGTCCTAGCCCTCCTGTAGGTTAGACAGGGAGCTTTGGGAAGTAATTTGCATAAGATGGGGTCCCTTTTGAGGATATGCCAGTGCTTATTTAGCGCTGCTTTAATCATTTTAAAATTTTGGTTATATGTTGTTATAAAGTTGTAACCAAAACTGTTGCACTGAATAAGCACCGGTCGAATATCAGAAGCACAGTGTATCAGAAGCACAGTGTATCTAGACACTCAGCAGACTATCACGATGGTAGCATGACTGGCTTCAGAATTACTGCTATTGAACAAATTCCCGTCCACCAACGGGAGGACATCCATTTTATACGTCGACGGGAAATGTTCTGGATTTTTAAATTAAATAGTCTTAACCCATATGGCCTGAATGAAGCCTTTGAAATTAATTTATAAACACCAGTGTAATCAATTCTCTGCTGGTAGGTTATTTGTATCAATATGTAAATTTGCTCGGGTGTGTATATATGTGTATGTATATATATATATATATATGTGTGTGTATATATATATATATATGTGCCCATAAGTACATAAAAATGTATGTAGGTATATTGCCTGATGACAATTATTCTAGGTCCTTTAAAATATATTAAAATACATACTATCAAATATTAATCTCATTATTTTAATAAGCATATTTAATTGTTTACATGTAATTCTTTAGTAAAAAAATTCTTTTTGTGATTATTTATACATCTTCCAAAGCACCCATCAACATTCAATATGTGTTTAATTATTTCAGATATCAGTCACCCCAGTTTTCAGTCACCATTATAATACATATTGTCACATCATCATTCACCATCTATATCAACAAGTTATCCCGAGTCTACAGTTCACATCACTCCCCCTCACGATCCTTTCCCCTCCTCCCCTCCCCTCTCCCTCCCCCTTTCAGTAACAGCACGCTGCCTGGAGTAGTCTCCTCCTTTTCTCGGCAAGCTTCGGCTTGCGTTCCACAAGCGGTCCAGAAGCCGATCACGTGGTTCCTCCACGTGACTCTGGTACTGCCTCCTCCTCTTGTGGACGCGGACCTGCGGCCTTCCCTCTTCACTTCTATGGGCAGTCCGGGTCCTGCGTTCCACAGGCCGATCACGTGACTCGGCTTGCGTTTCATTAGCCGATCACATGGGCCGTCTTCTTTTATACAAGTATTAATTTACCCACTTTCACTCGCTTTTAATAACTGTTGCCAGGATCCATATGGGTACTGGTCAGGCTTCATATACCATGGCAAGCCGGATGGCGTCCGGTTGCCATGGTAACCATCGGGACGCTGCCACAGCAGAGCAGTGTCCCGATGGGAGGGGGGAGGAAGCTCCCTCCCTTTCTTCTGGCCACACCATCGGTGCACTGGCAGCGCACCGCAGCGCCCGATGGGGGAGGGAGCTTCCTCCCTGTTAACCCCTACGGACCGCGGCATGGAAGGGGGTTAAACGGCCGACATCTCTGCCAGCAGCGATGTCGGCTGTTACATTAGATTGTCAGCTGTATGTTACAGCTGACAATCTAATACCGCTCAGCCATCCTGAAAATGGGGGGTGTGATTGAAGGGGGGGTGTTTTTACCTACGGGAGGAAGCTGCTGTGGGTGGGTGGGTCGGAGGGTCCGCTCGGCCATCCTGAAAAATTAAAACATAGCAGCGCAGCCCCAATGTCCTCAAGGACATCGGAGCTGCGCTGCTGCACTCTGTGATTGGTCAGTCTCTGCAGACTGACCAATCACAGCGATCATGGGCGGGGGAGGGCTTTGATTGGCCCCCCAGAGTGTTGCTGAAAGCCTAAGCTCTCAGAAACAGTCAGCCCTGCGATCCTGTCATCGTGCACTTTGGCAGGGTGACAGTTAGAAGCCATGATGTGCCTGCACGTCTCAGTGCCTTAAGGCAGGGCAGCCCATGACGTGCAGGCACGTCATGGTGTGGTAGCAGGTTAAACAGCTGTAGGCCAAACAATCATTTGGCCAATTGCTAACTCGTTTCCCTCCCGGCTTCCTCATACCCAAAACGAATGTGTCTGTGTATGCGATGAGGAGGGCAGGGAAAGCTGTTGCTTTCTCCATTCTGGTGGTGGCTTAAGGAAGGAAATTAGCCATTATCTTGTGACATTGGCACATGTCAAGAGGTTGACTACATGAGGCAGCAAATGAACAGTCAAGTCTTGAAGTTGATGTGTTTGAATCAAGAAAAATGAGCAATCATATGGATCAGAGCAATTTTGACAGGGGCCAGATGACTTAGTCAAAGCATCTTGAAAACAGCAAGTCTTGTGGGGTGTTTGCAGTATGTAATGGTTAGTACTTACCAAAAGTGGTGCAAAGGTAGGGCGATCAGTGAACAAACACTCAAGGCTCCCTGATATGCATGCACAAAGACTGGAATGTCTGGTCCAATCCCACAGGAAAGCTACTTTAGCACAAATTGCTAAAAACATTGCTGATGGATATAAGAGATGTATAAGAACACAGTGCATCATAGCTTCATGTGTATGGAGCTGCATAGCCACAGAGAGGTCAGAATGTCCATGCTGAACATTGGCATCCACCAAAAGCACTTATAATGGGAATATGACCAGTTGAATTTGATCATTGAGCAATGGAAGACAAAGAAGGCGGCCTGTTCTCAAGTTTTATATCATGTGAACAGCCAAGTGTGTGTGTGTCTCCCTTACCTGGGAAGAGATGGCTCTAGGATGCTCTACCATGTGATGCTCTGGACATGTTCTACTGTACCTACAGGAAGGGCTGTGTATATATTCTATATAAAAGTATGTATATACCCAGATCGGTTAACAGTGGAACACAGAAAAAGTCAAAACATGGTAAATCTATTGAAATCAGCATTTGTAACATCCTGTCCTGACACAAAGCTAACATCATTACACACTTTAAGTCAATACTGAACCACTCCACCCTGCAGGCCATGTATCTCTGGAAAGAAATAACAAAAAATCAATGATTAGATACAAAAAAATCATACTTCTCTATTGAGCCATTTTAGTGGTAGCATTTGGGAAAATATACTGCAAAATATAAAAAGTTATAGCCGGTGCAAGGAAAGGAAAGTTTTTATGACTGCAAGAATATATGGACACCTGGTCTTCACCATTGGTTGGAGTCCACACCAACATTAAAAAAGGATAATATAAAAATAAAATAGGTACAAAGTAAATTTTTATGCTAAATCAGACTTATGCATCATGGGTATCAACTTATGCATCATGGGTATCAAAAGTGTTCGCTGAGCTATGCTCATCTGTAACTCGAAAGGCTGCATTGGATATGCCCATTTGAGAAACATTGGTATATAAAGTATATTATTTAGTGTTAGTGACAAGCTTCACTCATCTGTTTTATGTACCAGTTTTATTGTTAGTTTTTTTTTTTTTTTTAAGATTGTCCCTTACGGAGAACATAATGATGCATAAAATGGATAAGTGATACCAAAAATCATATCTCGTCCTACTGTATAATTTTAATTCCATATTGTACTGTATAATCTGTATTTAACAGCGGCCTGTATTTTGTGAATACACTGAAGGGATTGCTTGCCCATGAGAGTTTAAAATGGTTCCAAAAGTAGATCTTCATTTTAAATCTGTAAGTAAGAGAATAGGGACTCATTCACGACCGAGACAAGAGGATGGTAAAATTCTGACTCAGTATAGTATATATGCATAAGTACAGTAGTGATTACGTCTTCTGAAAGACAATAAAGAGGCTATTAGCATATTTTTAGCAAAAAAGAATGTGGTAAGTGAAGGTACTGTATTTTAGATTAAGGAACAGTAGCTCCATTAGCAATATGAGAAAATCTGTAAAGATTTGTTAAACGTTAATAGTCATATAGTGTATACAATGTAAGCTGGAATTCCACTCTTAGAATGGGACATGCCATAACATACTTTTGGTTGAGGTCTGAACTCTGGCCTCCCACCAAACCCAAAATTAAGAGCATCTCTGTTTTTGGCCACCTTCTATGTAGGGAACTTTATCACAGGTTCGGTCTAGCTTATGAGGCTGTGTTGTAGTTAGTTACATATCAGGTGGTCAGGACAATTGTACTTTGGGGAAATTCAATGAAGAAACCACAGTGCTAGTTTTAGATCCTTGCATTTTCAGATTGTATCTATCAAGGAACTGTCATATCGGCTGTCATGTTTGAGTTGGTGTCTTGGGAACTGATGACCAGTTGTCAGTCTGTCAGCATGTTCTACTAATGACAAAGTGACAGTTTTATTACTAATTTCTGAAACATCAAATCAAAAGTGACAACCAATATAACTGCAAACAAATGGCAATAGCAACAAAAAGGGACATGTCCAAATATCTGTAAGAATGTATATATGTTTCTGTATTGTGGCTCTGTGTGATAAAGAACAGCAATATGGCCCTCCCATATAATTATATGGGCCTGTTCTGTAGCTCCAAATGCCTTCCAATTTTGTGCTCACACAATTTTGTAGATGTGATGAACATCTGCAAATGTAAAAAAAAGCTTGGCACAATCCAATGCATGTTGGTTATAACAGCAGCGGACTAGCCATAGACCCTACAGGGACATTTTCCAGTAGAACGATGCCCCGGGGGTTGCCCAAGCCCTCCTTGCGGCCACTGCCTGGGTACATAACAATGTGATGCTCTAAGCATTAACTAATGCAAGGATCATCAGTTACTTATGCAACTGGCCAGAGGCTGCAGGTGTCCTCCTGAACTCAAATGTATCACCATCCTCAGGACAGTGATACAGTTAAATAATGTAGTGAAGGAGGCAGTATATTGTGCTGCACTGTGCTATTTGATTCTGCTGGGGAGGTATTTTGTGCTGCATGAGAGTATTGCTGGCCTTCCCAACTTCTGTTATCCCTGTCTACCTGTGTTACCCCGTCTTTTGTCAATTTGGAACCACCTACAAAGTGGGCCGACTTTGAGTTTTTTTCCCAGGGCCACTTTAAGTTCCCATTCTGCCCATGAATTATAAGTTCAATTTTACATCAGCTTAGGCATGTCAGAGTAGCTCACAAAATTGAATCCCTTTTAATGTGTTTCCATGTATGACCCAGGGGCATACATAGAAATCATGGGGCCCCATAGTAAAACTCAGAATTGCCCCTCCCCCTCCTAAAAAAATAAAAATTAAAAAAAAGTAGAATTCTTGAACTAACCTAAGGGCTCATGCACACGAACGTCTTTTTGTCCACATCCTATCCACATTTTTTGCAGGTCAGATGCAGAATGCAGACAGTGTCCATGTTTTGCTACCCACAAAAAAGGCTATGGCCATGTGCATGAGCCCTTATAAGAACATTATAGGTACATTTTATGTGTGTTGTGTTTATGTTCACATGAAGCACCTAACGAGTTAAGATGGCAGAACTGGTGCTAACTCCAGTCCTGCTAGATTCAGCCCTGTATAGATGACACCAACAGCTGATGACGCAGGCTCAACTTTTGAGCCTGTGCCATCATGGCACTACACATTTAGGTCTTACAATACATAATGTTTGTGTGTGTATATGTGTGTGTGTATATGTGTGTGTGTGTGTATATATATGTATGTGTGTGTGTATATTTATATATACAGTACAGACCAAAAGTTTGGACACACCTTCTCATTCACAGAGTTTTCTGTATTTTCATGACTATGAAAATTGTAGATTCACACTGAAGGCATCAAAGCTATGAATTAACACATGTGGAATTATATACTTAACAAAAAAGTGTGAAACAACTGAAAATATGTCTTAAATTCTAGGTTCTTCAAAGTAGCCACCTTTTGCTTTGATTACTGCTTTGCACACTCTTGGCATTCTCTTGATGAGCTTCAAGAGGTAGTCACCTGAAATGGTTTTCACTTCACAGGTGTGCCCTGTCAGGTTTAATAAGTGGGATTTCTTGCCTTATAAATGGGGTTGGGACCATGAGCTGTGTTGGGCAGAAGTCAGGTGGATACACAGCTGATAGTCCTACTGAATAGACTGTTAGAATTTGTATTATGGCAAGAAAAAAGCAGCTAAGAAAAACGAGTGGCCATCATTACTTTAAGAAATGAAGGTCAGTTAGTCCGAAAAATTGGGAAAACTTTGAAAGTGTCCCCAAGTGCAGTCGCAAAAACCATCAAGCGCTACAAAGAAACTGGCTCACATGAGGACCGCCCCAGGAAAGGAAGACCAAGAGTCACCTCTGCTGCGGAGGATAAGTTCATCCGAGTCACCAGCCTCAGAAATCGCAGGTTAACAGCAGCTCAGATTAGAGACCAGGTCAATGCCACACAGAGTTCTAGCAGCAGACACATCTCTACAACAACTGTTAAGAGGAGACTGTGTGCAGCAGGCCTTCATGGTAAAATAGCTGCTAGGAGACCACCGCTAAGGACAGACAACAAGCAGAAGAGGCTTGTTTGGGCTAAAGAACACAAGGAATGGACATTAGACCAGTGGAAATCTGTGCTTTGGTCTGATGAGTCCAAATTTGAGATCTTTGATTCCAACCACCGTGTCTTTGTGTGACGCAGAAAAGGTGAACGGATGGACTCTACATGCCTGGTTCCCACCATGAAGCATGGAGGAGGAGGTGTGATGGTGTGGGGGTGCTTTGCTGGTGACACTGTTGGGGATTTATTCAAAATTGAAGGCATACTGAACCAGCATGGCTACCACAGCAACTTGCAGTGGCATGCTATTCCATGCGGTTTACGTTTAGTTGGACCATCATTGATTTATCAACAGGACAATGACCCCTAACACACCTCCAGGCTGTGTAAGGGCTATTTGACCAAGAAGGAGAGTGATGGGGTGCTACGCCAGATGACCTGGCCTCCACAGTGACCAGACCTGAACCCAATCGAGATGGTTTGGGGTGAGCTGGACCGCAGAGTGAAGGCAAAAGGGCCAAGTGCTAAGCACCTCTGGGAACTCCTTCAAGACTGTTGGAATACCATTTCAGGTGACTACCTCTTGAAGCTCATCAAGAGAATGGCAAGAGTGTGCAAATCAGTAATCAAAGCAAAAGGTGGCTACTTTGAAGAACCTAGAATATAAGACATATTTTCAGTTGTTTTACACTTTTTTGTTAAGTTTATAATTCCACATGTGTTAATTCATAGTTTTGATGCCTTCAGTGTCAATGTACAATTTTCATAGTCATGAAAATACAGAAAACTCTTTGAACTAGTATTTACACTATTTCTAGTACATTTCAGGCCAGACTGGGCCCCCTTTAGATACAGTCACACAGGGGCGCCGACTGGCTTGAAAAGTAGTAGAAAAGACACTGCTCCCTTCTCCTCTGGGGCCCCGAAGCAGCTGGCAAGGAATGGAGCTGTGTACTCAGGTCAGAAAGGGGGCGGGGCCATTCAGCCTGGCCAGGCCCCTTCAGCTCACGGGCCCCATAGCAACTGCGTAGTCTGCCTCAATGGGCGATACGCCAGTGGTATGACCCAAATGAACCAAAACACTTGACCTGTTCTACAGGTCAGTATTTCAGAAACACCTTGTCCTGCCTGCACAATAAGTACATACATACAGTATATAAAGGGTACCTACCTAAAAAATGATCAAGTGTTATGGGTTATTAATCTCAGAGCTGAACCAAAAAAGGGAGCTATCCCAGTATTCCACTTCTGACAGCCCCACTGTTCCAGCACCGGAGCTCCCTTTCCTGCTGGTCTCAGACTGTTATTTTGTGTACACTAGGGTGGCCATCCGTCCGGTTTTTGGCCGGACAGTCCGGTTTTTGGACTCCTGGTCCTCCGTCCGGCTAAAGGCCAGGACGGACGACCAGAAGTCCTCCTTTTTAGGGGCGCAGGAAGCGCTCAATACAGATGGAAGCGCTCATTGCAGGAGCTGGGTCTGTACACACCGCTCAGCTCCTCCTGCGCTCCAGTGTCTTCCTGTCTGGCTGCGCTGTACACGCCTGACTGGTACAGCGTCAGGACGTAGTGCGCGCACTCTGACCTGACGCTGCATGCAGTCAGGTGACAGTGCAGCGCGGGAAGTGAAGAGACAAGAGCGGTGGAGCAGAGCTGCAGCCCAGGAAAGGTAAGATTTTTTATTTATTTTTTTTATGGGGCACAGTGGGCTGATCTGAGGTCTGAATGGGGCACTACAGGCTGGTCTGAAGGGGGCACTACAGGCTGGTCTGAAGGGGGCACTACAGGCTGGTCTGAAGGGGGCACTACAGGCTGGTCTGAAGGGGGCACTACAGGCTGGTCTGAAGGGGGCACTACAGGCTGGTCTCAAGGGGGCACTACAGGCTGATCTGAGGTCTAAAGGGGGCACTACAGGCTGATCTGAGGTCTGAAGGGGGCACTACAGGCTAATCTGAGATCTAAAGGGGGCACTACAGGCTGATCTGAGGTCTAAAGGGGGCACTACAGGCTAATCTGAGGTCTGAAGGGGGCACTACAGGCTGATCTGAGGTCTGAAGGGGGCACTACAGGCTGATCTGAGGTCTGAAGGGGGCACTACAGGCTGATCTGAGGTCTGAAGGGGGCACTACAGGCTGATCTGAGGTCTGAAGGGGGCACTACAGGCTGATCTGAGGTCTGAAGGGGGCACTACAGGCTGATCTGAGGTCTGAAGGGGGCACTACAGGCTGATCTGAGGTCTGAAGGGGGCACTACAGGCTGATCTGAGGTCTGAAGGGGGCACTACAGGCTGATCTGAGGTCTAAAGGGGGCACTACAGGCTGATCTGAGGTCTAAAGGGGGCCACTACAGGCTGATCGGAGGTCTGAAGGGGGCACAGTGGGCTGATCGGAGGTCTGAAGGGGGCACAGTGGGCTGATCGGAGGTCTGATGGGGGCACTGTGGTCTGATCTGAGGTCTGATGGGGGCACAGTGGGCTGATGTGAGGTCTGATGGGGGCACAGTGGGCTGATCTGAGGTCTGATGGGGGCACTGTGGTCTGATCTGAGGTCTGATGGGGGCACAGTGGGCTGATGTGAGGTCTGATGAGAGCACGGTGGGCTGATGTGAGGTCTGATGGGGGCACGGTGGCTGATGTGAGGTCTGATGGGGGCACGGTGGGCTGATGTGAGGTCTGATGGGGGCACGGTGGGCTGATGTGAGGTCTGATGGGGGCACAGTGGGCTGATGTGAGGTCTGATGGGGGCACAGTGGGCTGATGTGAGGTCTGGAGGGGGCACTACAGGCTGATCTGAGGTCTGATGGGGGCACTACAGGCTGATCTGAGGTCTGAAGGGGGCACTACAGGCTGATCTGAGGTCTGAAGGGGGCACTACAGGCTAATCTGAGGTCTGAAGGGGGCACTACAGGCTGATCTGAGGTCTGAAGGGGCACTACAGGCTGATCTGAGGTCTGAAGGGGGCACTACAGGCTGATCTGAGGTCTAAAGGGGGCACTACAGGC
Organism: Rhinella marina; assembly: GCA_900303285.1. NCBI lineage: Eukaryota > Metazoa > Chordata > Amphibia > Anura > Bufonidae > Rhinella > Rhinella marina. The sequence continues at coordinate 149,274 of ONZH01003512.1, read as the reverse complement.
TGATCTGAGGTCTAAAGGGGGCACTACAGGCTGATCGGAGGTCTGAAGGGGGCACTACAGGCTGATCGGAGGTCTGAAGGGGGCTGATGTGAGGTCTGGAGGGGGCACAGTGGGCTGATCTGAGGTCTGATGGGGGCACAGTGGGCTGATCTGAGGTCTGGAGGGGGCACAGTGGGCTGATCTGAGGTCTGATGGGGGCACAGTGGGCTGATCTGAGGTCTGGAGGGGGCACAGTGGGCTGATCTGAGGTCTGATGGGGGCACAGTGGGCTGATCTGAGGTCTGGAGGGGGCACAGTGGGCTGATTTGAGGACCATTACAGCAGGTCCTTATTATTTCTGGGAGCACTACTGGAGGCACTATGGGAAAATGGTTTCTATTATGGGGAATTATTACTACTACCAGGGGTACTATTATTAGTACAATATGGAGGGCACTACTGCTAAAAAGGGATACTGGTGGAGCATTATCACTATTGGGGCACTATTACTAATGGGACACTCTAGGAGAGAATTATTAGTGGGAGCACGGTGACTATATGGGGTCCTACCTATATGGCACTGTTATATCTACAGTATAGTATTTGGGGACATTGGGGAGCACAGTGGGCGCAGTATTTTAGGCAGCAGCAGGATAACAGTAAAAGTGGGTAATCTATGATGTCTTTGTGGCAGAGAGAAGATGGAGCTGAAAGAAGTGTCATGGCGGTGTGGGCCAAATAGAGAAGATGGGAAAAGAGAAGATCTACATCAGGAAGACGTCACTGGATGTAAGAGGTAAGTGCTGCTGTATCATCTGGTATGTCTGGTGCTGGTGAATGTAATGTCCATCCAGATATGTGTCACCTGCCGGTATATGGTATGTTACTGCTGCAGCCAATCAGTGCTCTAATGCTGAGAACTGGCTGCAGTGGTCACATGCCATACACCTGCCCATCAGTGTGCACATCACCAGCACTATGACAGATGTGCACACTCGCCCATTACATGCCTGTCAGTCTTTGTTTATGTGGCAGCAGCAATGATGTCAGAAAGTCCAGCGTGTCACAGGCGTCACCACTGCAGCCATATAACCAAAGCATTCAATGGCAGGGAGGGAACAGCTGAAAATTGTGGATTTCTTTTCCATCTGCCATATTTTATTTTTAATTACTGAACAATCCTCTTTATTCTAACCATACTAGAGCGGTATTTTTATAGTTAGGCTTGCTGGCTTGAATTTTCACGTGGTGGGGGTGTATGTGTGGTAAGAGCCAGGGGAGGTGTGATGGGTGACGGTGTACGAGCCGATTGGGGGCGTGGTTTAGCAGATTGGGGGCGTGGTTAGCAGATTGGGGGTGTGGCCAAAAATGTCCTCCTTTTTGAGATGAAGCCGGTGGCCACCCTAGTGTACACTCCTGTGACCACTGCCATCCAATCAATAGCTTCACTGGTGTGATGTGCATCAATGGAACGTCACCACTGATTCCAATGATTCTACAGCACTGGAATCATGGGACTATCAGAAGGTGAGTGCATGTTTTGATGTTTCAAAAAACAGTACAGGTATTCCCTTATTTTCTATAAAATTTGGACAACCCCTTTAACTCCCTCAGTACCTGGCCAGGCCCATTTTAACAGCACCATTTACTTTATCATGTCTTGTATTGGAAAATGGGGAACAAAATCTTTGTGGGGTTGAATTGAAAAAAAAAAAAAAAAAACATAATTTCTACTGTTTTTTTTTTTTTTTGGGGGGGGGGTTGGTATTATGGCATTTCCTGTGCACTAAAAACATGATGTCCTTATTTTCTATGAAATTTGGACAACCCCTTTGACTCCTTAAGTACTGGGCCCATTTTTGTTTTTTCCTCCTCACGGGATAGCCATAACTTTTTTAACTTTCTGTTCATATAGCCATATGAGGGCTTTTTTTTGCGAGATACGTTGTATTTTTTAACGGCACCATTTACTTTATTATCTTTTGTATTGGAAAATGGGGAACTAAATCTTTGTGGGGTTAAATTGAAAAAAAAACCAACATAATTTCAACAGTTTTTTTAGGTTTTGGTATTACGGCATTTCCTGTGCACTAAAAACATGATGTCCTTATTCTGCAGTTCAATCGTGGTGATACCAAATTTGTAGTTTTTTTTTCAACTTTAAAAAAACTTTTGAAAAAAATATAAATTTTCTTTGTATCGCCATTTTCTGACAGCCATAACTTTTTATATTTCCATCCACAGTGCTGTATCAGGGCTTGTTTTTTGTGGGACAAACTGTAGTTTTTATTGGTACCATTTTTTGGTTACATACAACTTTTTGATCATTGTTATTGAATTTTTTGTGGTAGATAAATGACCAAAAATTTTGAATTGCATGTTTTTTTTTCCATTACAGGACACACTGCGCAGGAAAAATATTTTAAATTTTAATTTTTGGACACAGTGATAACTGTTAGAGTATTTTTATATGTAAAATTACTGTAGGATTTTAAACTTAATATTTTTTATGTTTTTTTTTTTTTTTTTTTTTTTACTTTTACTCCCCTTAGGGGCTAGAACCTGTAATCTTCTGTCCCATTCACCATAATAGAAATCTATTATGGTGAATAGGATGCTGCCTCTCCACCTGTTGAGCTGTGCTTTTTGCACAGTTCAGCAGGCAGATTACCATGAGAGGCCTGGAAAGTTTCAGCAGGGCCCAGGCTGTCATGGTAATCAATCAGAGCACGATTCATGCAGGGACTCTGATGGGAAGACAGAGGGAGCCACAACCCTCCGCCTAATCTCAGAAATGCCACGATCGCTATTGAACTCAGCATCTGATACCTTCTGTTTTTCAGGATAGCCCCATTTACTTCTATAGAGCCAGGGATGAGTGAAAAATGCACAATATAGAACATGCTGTGATTTTTACTTAATGTAGAGATGATACATGAAAAGCAATGCTCATGGGCACAGACCCTTTGAAATAAATGGGTCAGGATTTACATCACACATCACACCCAGATCGAAATCTCGCTCATGTGAAAGAGGCCTTACACTTAGAAAATGTTCCTATTTTCAGAAATATACCATAGCATGTGCTGTACAAGTAAATGTATCAGAATCTGTATTGAGCTTAATTACCACTAAATTAATAATAGCCTGTGGCGTGCTAATTAACTATTTCAGTCCTAAAAGTCACATAATGACCTAGATTCAAGTCATTAAAAACTCTAGCTAAATTAACATTTTACAACTGGTGGTGTCATCTTTAGCACTGATGGTGTTAGTATAATGATCAATGTAAATATAGCCCAAGCAGAAAACTACTTTACAGCTCCTTAAGGTATCATTAGTTACCAGTGGGATAATGATTTTCGATATAAAAATTGTTGTTGTTTTTTTTTTTTTTAGCCCAACATTTGAAAAAATGTTACTCAACACTGTGTGAAATTTTAAACCATCTTGATTGCATCTATATCCTATCATTTTGTGTATACAGCACCTTTGCACACATTTGACACCATAACTGCAAAACTACAAAAACCTATGTGTAGTTTAACCCATTTGTTTCCCAATTCACTCTGCTTTCTGCTTCTTGCTAAGCTGCAGACAGTAGAAGAGGGATGTGATAAGTAGATGACCTATCTTCTATCATACTTTATACAGTATGTTATGCGATTTTATGAATTGTGTCATTGTCCCATTGTATGTCAGATGCCAAATACATTGGTGGTACACAACAGGGTTCCTTTTTAAACTGTTCGATTAGGCATGCTGTAAATCATTCTGATTTGGACATATATGTTGATAATTTTCATAAGTATGTTAGGTACATCATGAGCTTTGCATGAAGCCTGAACACCCCATACCTTACTGCATGTGTTCCCACTTAAAAAGGCTCTAATTTTCTATAGATACTACATGTGTCATTTTTAGCCTCTATAAGATCTGTATGAAGAGATCTGCATTATGGAAGTATGCCTGCGCTGGTAACTCCTTCTGAACACGCTTGAAGCCACATTTTTGTTCACATTTTATATATACCAGTTCTATGGGGAGGAGGGGTGAGCATGAATAATAAAGTGGCTCCTCAAGGGCTGAACCAGGACAGATGACGTTGTCCTCTCGGACCCACCTCATTTGCTGAGGGGAAATAAAAATACATGACCATGGAGATTTAAATGATACAAGTTGGGAGACCCAATCTGATTGGACTGTGTACATCTTCTCTGTCTCCAGGACAGTAAGGACTTTTGCCAGGCAATGCAAAAATATTAGAATTTATGTTTTTCTCCTCTTCATTTCATAACTGTTTTTGCACATGTATGTATGTCTGTTTGTTTCTTTATTTTTTGGAACTAAATATTGTACCTTGTATAGCTGAAAACCTAAAACTTTAACACTAGAACTGCAGAAGGGGTCAAAATGACCCCTTGCCTTTATTATTTCTTCAATAATTTCTTCAGTTTTTTACTAATTTCCTCCAAATTCTTTGACTTTTATTTATGTTTTGTTCTCTTTACAATATGTATTGCAATCTACAAAATAGTTATTTTTTTCATTACTTTTCATGTAACATACCTAGAACAGCTGAAGGGGTCAATTTGACCCCAGTGAAATTTCTCCTTTGAATGTTATAGTATGATCTTTCAGACAGCAGAGCATGTTGATACTTGTTATGGAAGGTCTAAACTTGTCTTAGTTAGATCTCATTGTGTTCAGTTTATCATTTAGACTTTGTAATCTGGCCTTGACAGACATCTTCAATCATGTCTCATCAACTTGTTATCTCTAGGGAAAAGATTTTATCTTTTCTAGAAAATTCAGATATTGAATCAGAAAGTGATGTATCTGATTCAGATGGTGATTTTGTGCCAAACAAGTGAGGATGAAGGTGCAAGTGAGGAGGAGTTGTCTACAGAAATGAATGTGAATCCTGATTTACCACAATCTTTGCCTCACCCATCTCAGCAGGCTCAGTCAAATACCTCATCTGTAAAGATAGTTGCAAAAGAGGGAACTGAATGGGAGATCATAGATGCCAACTCATTATTGTCTGGAAGGAGATCTGCTGTGAATGTCCTAAAAGAGAGAGGAGGTCCTACTACATACACCTGTCACCGAGTGGATGATTCTGTCATTAGTGCATTCCGTCTGCTTTTTGATGAATCGATGCTTCGTCTCATGAAAAGACACACAGAGTCAAATGCTTGGAAAGAACTAAGCAACAACAAATGGACTGTGTCACTCGAGGAGTTGGAGACAATGATCGGCATCATGTACGCCCGGGGTGCTTTTTGCGCAAAGAATATCTTTCTGGATGATTTTTGGTCACATTCTTGGAGACCAAAATTCATGAAGGACATGATGCCAAGGGACAGATTTCGGGAGCTTCTAAGATTCCTCTGTTTTGATGAGAAAGCAACCCGTACATCACGCCTGTCAACTGACAAGTTCGCACTTGTCTCTGAAATTTGGGAAAAGTTTGTGGAAAACTGCCTTCGTTGTTACCGCCCAGATGAAAACATAACTATTGATGAACAATTACTTCCAAGCAAAACAAGGTGCAAATTTAATCAATTTATGGCAAACAATCCAGACAAATATGGACTCAAATTCTGGATGGCTGCAGATGTAGAAGCAAAGTATGTCTGCAATGCCTTCCCATACCTCGGGAAAGACAATGCCTGTCCAAACAATCAGCCACTGGGAGAGTACGTTGTTCTCCGCCTCATGGAGCCATTTCTAAACCAAGGAAGGAACGTGACGACAGACAACTTCTTCATGTCTCTTCAACTTGCCAAGAAGCTCCAAGAGAATAAAACATTATTGGTGGGGACAATAAACAAGATTCGCTGTGAAATTCCTGTTGAGTTGAAGAAGGGCAATGCTGAAATGTACTCTACCACCATCCTCCGACTAACTGGAAATGCAGAATGCACCTTGACTGTGTATTAAGGGAAAAAAAGAAGAATGTCATTCTTCTCAGTACACTGCATTCTGATGTAGCAGTGAGCGAAGAAACCAGAAACTGTAACCTTCTATAACTCCACAAAGTATGGAGTGGACGTGGTTGACCAAATGACACGAAAATACACCACTAAGGCTGCATGCAGAAGATGGCCGATGCATGTCTTTTATAACATCTTTGATTTGGTGGCAATAAATGCCTGGGTCATCTATAATCAGGTATGTAACAAAAAGATGAAAAGAAAGAAGTTCATTCTTCAACTGGCCAATGAACTGAAGAGAAGCAAAGAGCAAGAGGAAGGGCAGTGTCAAGTAGAAGAAACTGCAGTAGCAGGGCCATCTAATAAACGGAAGAAGTGCCAAATTGGTCTCTGCAAAGGCAATAAGACAAGTGATTTCTGCGAGAAGTGCCACAAAGCTGTCTGTGGGAAATGTACAAGAAAAGTGCAAATTGTGTGTAAAAAATGTCTTTAGTAGATTCAGTTGATAGAAAGATAATGTGAAATAAAAAGGTTATTAAAATTTAATTCCAATTTGTAAGTTTTTAGTGTATTTCTTATGAGGGTCAAAATGACCCCTTCCCGCTGTTCTAGGAAAGTCAGATTTTCAGCTGTTCTAGTTTTAATGTTTGTCCTTGTTGCCAAAGCAAACTCAATCATTTGTTATAGAGTATAAGTACAGTTGGTGATGCTGTGTACTTGCTTTCATTGTTTTGCAGCAGCAAGAGTGTGGGACAATTGTGAGATTGAGCTGTGGAGTGGTATTACCTTTTAGAGTCACACCTTGGTCACGGTGGTTGAGGGAAGTAGAATCAAATGGGGAAAATGAAACAGGGCGATATATAACAGTATATTTAGACCAAATGGAGATTTATTTCATATTCTGTATCTTTAGCCATGAAGACATGCAGTTATTGGCCAATAAGTACACTAACACCTACAAATGAAACCAACCTTAACCACTTCAGATCTGGGCCATTTACCCCCTTCCTGAACAGGCCTAATTTTGCAAATCTGACATGTGTCACTTCATGTGGTAATAACTTTGGAACGCTTTTACTTATCCAAGCGATTTTGAGAATGTTTTCTCGTGACACATTGTACTTCAAGTTAATGGTAAACTTGAGTCGATAATTTTTAATTTTATTTATAAAAAAAATCCAAAAGTTAACAAAAATTTGAAAAAATTCACTGTTTTCTAAATTTGAATCTCTCTGCTTTTAAGACAGACAGTGATACCCCATAAAATCCTTTTTAATTTACATTCCCCATATGTCTACTTTATGTTGGCATCATTTTGGTAGTGTCATTTTATTTTTTTAGGACAGTAGAAGGTTTAGAATTTTAGATGCAATTTTTGCAAATTTGCTAAATCAACTTTTTAAAGGACCAGTTCAGTTCTGAAGTCACTTTATGGAGCTTACATAATAGAAACCACCCATAAATTACCCCATTTTAGAAAATACACCCCTCAAACTAGTCAAAACTGGTTTTAGAAATGTTGTTAACCCTTTAAGTATTCCACAGGAATTAAAGCAAAATTTCAAAATTTCACTTTTTTGCAGATTTTCCATTTTAATCATTTTTTTCCTGTAACACATCAAGGGTTAACAACAAAACAAAACTCAATATTTATTACCCCGATTCTGCAGTTTGCAGAAACACCCCACATGTGATCATAAACTGTTATTTGGGGATATGCTAGAGCTCAGAAGGGGAGGAGCAGCATCTGCATTTCTAACATGGAATTTTCTGTCAAGATTTTAGGAGAGATAACTTTTTAATTTTTTTGTGGACTGAGCTGCGTGAGGGCTTATTTTTTGTGGGACAAGCTCTGCTTTTTATTGGCACCATTTTGGGGTACATCCGGCTTTCTGATCACTTTTTAATCTAATTTTTGGGAGATTAACAAAAAAAAAAAGCAGTTTAGGGGCATTTTTCTATATTTATTTTTACACCGTTCACTTGATATAGATCATGTGATATTTAGGGTAGATCATGTGATATTTTTGTAGAGCCAGTTGTTACGGATGCAAAGATACCAAATATGTCTATGTTTTTTTGTTTTTTTTTTACGTTTTACACAATAAGAGCATTTTTCGAAAAAAAATCATGTTTTTGTGTTTTAAGATTTAGACATGTTTTTTAAGAGCCATTTTTTTTCATTTTTCTGGCTATGATCTTGTGTGTGGGCTCATTTTTTGCGAGATGAGGTGACGTTTTTATTGCTACCATTTTGGGATGCATATGACTTTTTGATTGCTTGATATTATGTTTTTTGGTAGGTGAGGCGACCAAAAAAAGCTGTTTTGGCATAATTTTTATTAGATTTTCTTACGCAGTTCACTTGATAGGGTAGATCATGTGATATTTTTATAGAGCCGGTCGTTGCGGACGCGTTGATACCAAATATGTCTATTTTATTTATTTATTTTTATTTGTAACTTTTTTTAATGACATTTGGGGGAAAATTATTTTTTTATATGTGATTTTTTTTATAATACCCTTTATTTTTTTTAATTGTTTTATTTTACACTTTGTGTCCCCAATAAGGTCCTACAAGACCTCAAGGGGAGATTTAACTTTACTTATTTATTTATTTATTTTTTACACTTGATTTCTCCTGTAACTGGGGCTGACATAGTAGCCCCAGTTACAGGGGAAATACATCCCCAGAGAGGCTGTAAAGCATAATACTATGCTGTACAGCCTCAGTGCAGAGCTGATCGGGTCTATGAGAGACCCGGCAGCTCCTGCACTCTCCCGGCCCCGGCGATCACGTGACCGCGGGGCCGGAACAGGAAGCGCAGGAAGCGCTGTGTATACAGCGATCTACAAAGCAGGGACCCCTGGGAACGGTCCCTGCCTTCTCTTTGGGGTACCCTGCTGTCACTGACAGCAGATACCCCACTGTGCAGCTGCATGAATAGCGTGCAACTGCTATCTCTGAATGGACGTTCAGAAACGTCCATTCAGAGATAACTAACCACTTCCCGGACGTTTATATACTATGGGCGGACGGGAAGTGGTTAAATTGCACAAACGTTCAGGATTTTCCAATATTATTATCAGATTGTTCTAGCAATGAATAAGCAATATCTTATTCAAAAAGGTAGAGAAACTTCACATGCAAGCTAAAGTGATAGTCTATACAAAATCTCTCCACAAACCAGTCATGCTGATAAAGTTGAACAGGAAATTAAGTGATCCCATAATAGTGACTGGTGAGTATCCAAATAAGAGCCTTCAATGATCTAAGATCTACCACCTACCTATATTGTGGATCCATTGTTTTGTGAAAATTACATTTGGGATTGACATTGAACTGATGATACCTTTCAATTTTATACCATCATTTATATAAAATGAAATATTGTGCACTGAGCATACCCAGTAGTTGTGATTTGGATTGCTGATGGTAAAGCGTTTTCCTACCATGTTGCCATGTTGTACTACATTTGTATCATAAATAATTGTGAATAATTGGAACCCTCAACAAAATTTGCAGTGTGTTAAGGCTAGACAAATATGTACCTTGTTATCATAAGGGAACAATATTACAATGACAGGTAACACTCATAGTAACATAGTTACATAGTTTGTAAGGCTGGAAAAAGACACAGGCTAATCCCGCCCAACCTATAATACAGAAATTGTGGCCTATTGAAAAGTAGGTAGAGAATATGCACTTAATACTTGGTTGGGGCTCCTTTTGCATGAATTACTGCATCAATGCAGCATGGCATGGAGGTAAAGAGCCCGTGGCACTGCTGAAGTGTTTTGGAAGCCCAAGTTGCTTTAATAGCGGCCTTCAGCTCATCTGCATTGTTAGATCTGGTGTCTCTCATCCACCTAGATTCTCATAGATTCTCTGTGGGGATTAGGTGGAGGCAGATTTCAAGTCCTGCTGGAAAATGAAATGAACATCTCCATAAAGCTCGGGCTACACGGCGACTTTTGTTGCGCAACATCTTACACCAATGTTGTGTGACATTTTTTTGTAATGGTAGGCTATGGTGTCGCACTCCGACATATGACATCCTGTGACAGCGAGAAGACAGCTGCAAAAAATCCAACTTGTATGAATATTTGTGTCTGTTGTGTCGCAGGCGCAGCATGTCGCAGTGCAACATCATAGACTATCATTACAAAAAATGTTGTGCAACGAATGGCATTGTGTAGTCCTAGCCTAAAGCTTGTCAGGACAAGGAAGCATGAAGTATTATAAAATTCTGGAGGACAGTTGTGTTGACTTTGTATTTGATATAACACAGTGGACCAATACCAGCAGATGACATGGCTGCCCAAACCATCACTGACTGTGGAAACTTCACACTGGACCTTAAGCAACTTGGACTGTGTGCATCTGCCCTCTTCCTCCAGACTCTGGGACCTTGATTTCCGAATGAAATGCAAAATTTACTTAATCTGAAAACAGGACTTTAGACCACTGAGAAAAATCCAGTCCTTTACTGACTTTTGGACTTTTGCATAATCATCAACATTAAAAGAAACAAACACTTGAAATAGATCACTCTGTAAGTAATGAATCTATATAATATATGAGTTTTACTTTTTGAATTGAATTGGTTCTGACTTTGGGTTTGCTTTGTAAGTGGGCTGTGTATAAGTGGAGTTAAAAGAACCTGAGTTTAAGACAAGGAGCAAAAAAAAGTAAGGTTGGAGAGATTTTCCAGAAATGTGTTGTTAACTTGATTTGAGCTAGTTCTCCAACTACAGCAAACCACAACTTATTGCATATTTACTGTTTTTCTGTACTGTATATTCCCTTCTAGCAGGTGCTCCATGGACAATGCTATTAAGTGTGTGTCCTGTGCAATGTATGCATGCCTTGAAGAGCCATTCGAGGGTGAATACATTTGCACTAGATGCAATCACGTTGCATATTTGGAAGCCCAGATCTTGGATTTAAATAAGCAGCTTGACATACTTAGGGGCATTAAAAAACTGGAGAGAGGCTTAGAACTCACAGTGCAGGCACAGGTTAATGTAGTAAGAAGGGGTAGAGGGAAAAGTGCCAAGGAGGATAGTCCTAAGCTGAAACGCCCTAGTAAATATGCCTGTTTGGCTGATATTAGGCATGAAAGCCCAGGACCAGTGACACTGCAGCAGGCTGTTTCTCCTAGGAACCAGGAGGATGACTGCTGCAGGAAGGATGGGAAAAGTAGAGCAGCAAAGGACAGACAGATGCTAATGGTAGGGGACTCTATTATTAGGCGGACAGACAGGGTCATCTGTCACCGAGACCGTGAATGCCGAACTGTGTGTTGTCTCCTGGGTGCTCGGGTTCGGCATATCGCAGATTGGATTGACAGATTGCTGGATGGGGCTGGGGAAGACCCAGCGGTCATGGTGCACATTTGCACCAATGACAAAGTCAGGGGGAGATGGAAGGTCCTTAAAAATGATTTTAGGGAACTAGGAGAGAAGCTCAAGTCCAAGACCTCCAAGGTAGTGTTTTCAGAAATAATACCAGTGCCACGAGCGTCACTAGAGAGACAACGGGAGCTTAGGGAGTTAAATAAGTGGCTAAGAGCCTGGTGCAGGAAGGAAGGGTTTGGGTTCATGGAGAACTGGGCCGACTTCTCTGTCGGCTACAGACTCTACAGTAGGGACGGGCTGCACCTTAATGGAAAGGGTGCAACTGCCCTGGGGGAAAAAATGGTTAGACGGCTGGAGGAGATTTTAAACTAGGATCTGGGGGGAGGGTGGGGGGTCATACTAATAAGGGGGTAGATAATATAGATAAAGAGTGGGTCATAGGAGGGGGCAGTAGGGGGTTAGTGGGGACTGGGGTTAGTGAGGAATGCAGGGAGAAGACTGGGCAAAACATCAACCAAAGTAACCCAAATATCCCGGATATTCACTTTACAGGTAATAGTAATTTAAAAAGTGGGGTAAAAAATATATATAGACCTCTTAATTGTATGTACTCTAATGCCAGAAGCCTGACTAATTAAACTGGTGAACTAGAATTAGTGATGTGTGAGGAGGACTATGACATATTGGGAATAACTGAGACATGGCTGGATGATAGCTATGCCTGGGCAGTTAATTTTCAGGGTTACAATCTTTTTTGAAAGGATCGTCAAAACCGGAGAGGGGGAGGGGTCTGCCATTATGTAAAGTCCTGTCTAAAGCCCACAGTCCGGGAAGATATAAGTTAGGGACATGAACATGTGGAGTCACTGTGGGTAGAAATAAATGGAGGCAAAAACAATAATAAAATACTAGGACTTTATTATAAACCACCTAATATGCCAGAGTCCACAGAAAATCTACTTCTAAATGAAATAGACGAGGCGGCAAAAAATAATGAGGTCATTATTATGGGGGATTTCAACTACCCAGATATAGACTGGGAAACTGAAACCTGTTTATCTCATAAAGAAAACAGGTTCTTGGAAATAACCAAAGACAATTACCTTTCCCAACTGGATCAGGACCCGACTAGAGGGACAGCCATACTGGACTTAGTATTAACCAATAAACCTGACAGAACAACAGATGTGCAGGTTGTGGGACACCTGGCAAATAGTGACCATAATATAATAACCTTCCAACTGTCATTCAAAAGAGCGTTTCTTCAGGGAGGAACAAAAATAGCAAACTTCAAAAAAGCAAAATTTAGCCAACTAAGAGAGGCCATAGGCCTAACTAACTGGGACAAAGTACTCAAAAATAAAAATACAGCCACAAAATGGGATATTTTTAAAAGCATCCTAATATCTAATTGTGAGAGATACATACCTTATGTGAATAAAAGGATAAGAAACAAGAAAAAAACAATGTGGATAAATAGAGCTGTAAAAAAAGCAATTAATGACAAAAAGAAAGCATTTAAATCACTAAAACAGGAGGGTGGCGAGGAAGCATTGAAAAACTATAAGGAAAAAAAATAGAATATGTAAAAGGGAAATAAAAGCAGCCAAGCTAGAGACTGAGAGATTAATTGCTAAAGAGAGTAAAACTAACCCTAAAATGTTCTTTAATTATATAAATACTAAAAAGTATAAATCTGAAGGTGTCGGCCCATTACAGAGAATTGAGTTGCAGAGAGCGATGAGGAGAAAGAAAAACTATTACATATTTTTTTCTCCACTGTATTCACTGAGGAAAATAAACTGTCAGATGAAATGCAGAATATAAAAGTAAATTCCCCATTAAAAGTGCCCTGTCTGACCCAGGAAGTACAGAGACGTCTTAAAAAGATTAAAAATTCCCCATTAAAAGTGCCCTGTCTGACCCAGGAAGTACAGAGACGTCTTAAAAAGATTAAAATAGACAAATCGCCAGGACCGGATGGCATACACCCCCGTATCCTACGAGATTTAAGTAATGTCATCGGCAGACCCTTATTTCTGATATTTAAGGACTCTATACTGACAGGGAGTGTTCCAGAGGATTGGCACATAGCAAATGTGGTGCCAATATTCAAAAAGGGTCCAAAAACAGAGCCCGGGAACTATAGGCTGGTAAGTTTAACATCTGTCATGGGTAAACTGTTTGAAGGTTTTCTAAGAGATGCTATCTTGGAGTTCCTCAATGAAAATAAGCAAATAACTCCATATCAGCATGGCTTCATGAGGGATCGGTCATGTCAAACCAATTTAATCAGTTTCTATGAGGAGGTAAGTGCTAGACTTGACCGCGGCGAATCAATGGATGTCGTATATCTGGACTTCTCCAAAGCATTTGACATGGTACCACATAAAAGGTTAGTATATAAAATGAAAATGCTTGGCCTGAATGAAAATGTCTGTATGTGGGTAAGTAGCTGGCTCAGTGATAGAAAACAGAAGGTGGTTATTAACGGCACATACTCAGATTGGGTCACTGTCACTAGTGGGGTACCACAGGGGTCAGTATTGGGCCCTATTCTCTTCAATATATTTATTAATGATCTTGTAAAAGGCTTGCACAGTAAAATTTAAATTTTTGCAGATGATACTAAACTGTGTAAAGTAATTAACACAGAAGAGGACAGTACACTGCTACAGATGTATCTGGATAGACTGGAGGCTTGGGCAAAGTGGCAGATGAGGTTTAACACTGACAAATGTAAGGTTATGCACATAGGAAAGAATAATGCAAGTCACCAGTACATACTAAATGGTAAAACACTGGGTAACACTGACATAGAAAAGGACTTAGGAATTTTAGTGAACAGAAAACTAAGCTGTAGAAACCGGTGTCAGACAGCTGCTGCCAAGGCCAATAAGATAATGGGTTGCATCAAAAGAGGCATAGATGCCCGTGATGAGAACATAGTCCTGCCACTTTACAAATCACTAGTCAGACCACACATGGAGTACTGTGTACAGTTCTGGGCTCCTGTGAACAAGGCAGGCATAGCAGAGTTGGAGAGGGTTCAGAGGAGGGCAGCTAAAGTCATAACTGGAATGGGTGGACTACAGTACCCAGAAAGATTATCATAATTAGGGTTATTCACTTTAGAAAAAGATGACTGAGGGGTGATCTAATAACAATGTATAAATATATCAGGTGTCAGTACAGAGATCTCTCCCATGATCTTTTTATCCCAAGGACTGTGACCGTGACAAGGGGACATCCTCTGCGCCTGGAGGAAAGAAGGTTTGTTCACAAACATATAAGAGGATTCTTTACGGTGAGAGCAGTAAGACTATGGAACTCTCTGCCTGAGAAGATGGTGATGGTAAGTTCACTAAAAGAGTTCAAGAGGGCCCTGGATGTATTTCTGGAGGGTAATAATATTACAGGCTATAGCTACTAGAGATGGGTTGTTGATCCAGGGAGTGATTCTGGTTGCCTGATTGGAGTCGGGAAGGAATTTTTTCCCCTGGGGTGAGGAAGATTGGCTTCTGCCTCACAGGTTTTTTTTCTGCCTTCCCCTGGATCAACTTGCGGGATAACAGGCCGAACTGGATGGACAGATGTCTTTTTTCGGCATTATAAACTGTTACTATGTTACTATGTTAAATTAACTTTTTGATTATATTCTATATTATTGAGATGCACCTGTAGTAAAACGAAATTAGGTGGTAGAGTTCCTTTAAAATGTTAACCTGCTAACAGAAATATAGAGAAAGCATAATTTGTGAAAGGTTTCTAAAGTTATATGAATCCTTAAAAAGATAAAGGTTAATTGCTTGGGGTGGTATACAGACAGGGCTTACTTAATCAATATATTAAGGATGTTGGATCTTTGTGCTCAGCACAATTGCAGTATATCAAGAATCACTGACAAAAATTTCTAAAATGCATGGCGTCACATGGGGTCTTGATAATACAATAAACGTCTTTAAAAATCTTGTGCTAGCTTTTGTGCTGGAATGTGTCCAGAGAGTCAGTTTATCCGGCTCTTGAGGATAAAGGCCTAAATAGATGAGCAGAGAGCAAATAAACTTCACATTATAATTTGCAGCTCATCTGAAATAAAGAGTCTATTGATTTTAGTGACCTAAAGTAACAGGCAAATGAGATGTTAGCAGCTTCATCAACATTATATGAATATCAGTGAACATTCAATCAAATTTAAATTATGTGAGTGAAGCAGGAAGATCTATTTCATAATATAAGGCTGGCATATCATAATGGAAGGCTAAGGCATATCAGCACACCCTTCCTGGCTTAGAAAAGAAAGATTGGAACCTGTCAATATATAAAGGGTTTCTCTTATCTCAAGGGAATTTACATAGCCTGTTACATTTTTAAGCAACAAGGAGCAAACAGTCCCCTTTCTTTTGAGCTCTAACTCACACAGTTAGGGATCCTCACCTCAATAAGAAATTCAACATGTCACTGATCACACCTCAATGTTATTCCATCCACTGTACTGCTCATTGGTTCTCCATAGACATGACAGCAGAGATCTACCCCAGTCAGAAACATTTTCACTCAGCTCTCACACAGACAGCCCTCCTATGTACCCCACTGAAGAGAACTCTTGACTCCTTTTCATCATTCATTCAAAAATCTGACCTGGACTAATGGAGTTGTGCTCCACCCTTCTCCCCCCACTTCAGAAACCGACATATGTTCTAGGTCATCCAAAAATCAAACACTATGAATATAGCATGTTCCATGGTCAAATGCACATTATGGTTGCTGAAAATGAAAGGACAGAGCAAAGGTATTTTTCCATATACACACCTCTCAACCATAAAAAACTACTCAAAGGTGAAGTAAAGAATCTCAATAATGGCACTCATCAAGGGGTAGCATATATTAGGTAGAAAGTGAACAGTCAGCTCTAGTGATGATCGAGCACCCGAGCATAATGAAAGTCAATGGGAGAAGACCACGCACCCCCTGCTCGGATGAGGGGAGGGTGTCTGGTCCATAGGAAACAAATGTGGTCCATAGGGAACAAATGTGAAGAAATGGTGTAAACACCACAGAAATGTTTTGGGAACAGCATGGGGAGGGTGAATTTGTACGCATTAGCGCACAATGTGTAGCATTAGCATACAAATGCTAATGCTACGCATTGTACGCTAATGCGTACGAATTTGTATGCTAATGCTACGCATTGTACGCTAATGGGTACAAATTTGTATGCTAATGCTACGCATTGTACACTAATGCGTACAAATTTGTATGCTAATGCTACGCATACAAATTTGTAACCATTAGCGTAAAATGCGTAGCATTAGCATACAAATTCGTACGCATTAGCGTACAATGCTTATCATTAGCGTACAAATCAACATTACAGTCAATGCCAGCACTCTCCCGCACGCTTATTCACTGCGTAGCAGCGAACAAACGTGCAGGGAAGAGACTCGAGCATCGGCCGAACACCGAGCGGACCCGAACGTAGGCATGCTCGGCCGAACAGCTTGATTTGTAACAGCTAGATTATTGGGTAAGAACATCTCTGAAATTGTATATCTTGTGGGTTGTTTTCAATATGCTTTGGCTGGTACATACCAAAAGCTGTCCAATCTGTAAACTGATAACAAGGTCATGAAAGCCCAGTTGATATGCATGGGGAGCACAGGCAAGCCTAGTTTGATCCCCTAAAAGAGAACAAATTGAACTAACTGCTGAAAAAGTTACTAATAATGCCTGGTCTGATGAATTATGTTTTCTGTTAGATAATGTGAATGGCCACTTGAATGTATGTCACTTACCTGGAGAAGATATGGTACCAGGAAGGACTATGGGAGCATTTAGAGGCAGTGTGATGGTTTGGGCAATGTTCTGCTTAGAAATATTGCCTCCTGCCATTCATGTGGGTGTTACTGTGACCTGTACCATCTATTTAAACATTGTTGCTGACCAAGTACACCATTTTATGACAATCGTATTTCCTAACAGAAATGACCTCTTTCAGTAGGATAGTAGCCTCTGTTCAATAGGATAATGCTGTAGGAAACTCGACAAAAAGTTAAAAGTGCTGATTTTGCCTCCAAATTCCGAGCATATTTGGCATGAGTTTTAAAAAAAAATCTAATCCATGGATGCTCCACATCACAAGTTACAAGACTTAAAGGGTTTGTTGCTATTGGTTGGTATTAGAAACCACAGAGAACATTCATAGTGTATTCCTGGGTCAGAGTTATTTTGGTGGCACACACAATATACAGTATATACATAAATAGGTAATTAATTAGGTACAGATATTTCAATAATAATTTCTAAATAAAGTTGCAACAGGACCTGAATATTACAATAAAAAAGATGGTTTCTTTAGCAGAGTTTTAGAATCATTTCCTAGATCTGTTATTTTTAAATAAAAAGGACCTATAACAAAAAGGATATAGTAAGTATATACCTTTTAAGTGGCCTGCTTATGATAAGTGTCCTTCTTTGTTGATAACGAAGCTGCCCCATGAAAAATAGGATTGCTAGAAAACAAATAAGTATGCATTTTTTCTAATGTTGAATTTGCTAAATGTGAGATTGTAATTATCTTTAAACTGGCCATCCAGATTAGACAAAATCAATCCAAATCCATCTATTTTAGCAGCATCAGCTGTCTATCTGACTCTCCCCCAAAGTAATTGGTAACGGAAAGGTGGACCTAACAATCCAGAATCCAGATGCTTCGTTCTAGGGTAAAATAAGTGACTGCCAGCAGAACCTTATTTCCCACTGTCTATTGAAAAATCATGAAGGCATGCATGATTATGGTGGTGTCCAGGGGGCAACTTAAAGGGGTTATCTTAGATTTTTTTTTATTAAATTCCATCCCACCTATGAAAAGATCTATACTTAGCTGCTCTCCACCACTCTGTTCCACCTTCGTGGATCCCTGTCTGTTTTCAAAGGACTTCATATACTGGACATGTTACTACTAAGCACAGTCATTGGTTGCAGCTGTGCATGAGACCACATACTTGTGGAAGTTGGCAGGTGGGGACCAGAAATCCAATGAAGACAGCCTATGAGTCAAAGCAGTTGGTTCTTTAAAGATGGCGCCATCTCAGGACAGCAGCAGCCACCATTGCTATGGTTTTAAATAGCAGAAACATGCGGCTAATGTCTGTGATTGGTGGTAATTAGTGTTGAGCAAACGTGCTCGTAACGAGCACTGTACTGCTCGGATCCTCTGCGCTTGAATGGCCGCAGCCATCCGGATCCGTCCTCCTCACCCGACTGCAAGTCAGTGGGGACGGATCCGTTTGGTATGACACACGAGGTATGACACACGCTCCCAAAAAACAAGCCCCCATAAAGCTATGTGAACAATAAAAATGTTATGGATCTGGGAAGGAAATTAATAAAAAACGAAAACGCAAAAACAGAAAATCCTCTAGGGTTGAAAAGGTTAAGTTTAGATCTCTTCACAGGTACTGCTGAGTGGGGGAGAATTAAAAAAAAATCCCAGACAACTCCTTTAACAAATTACTAGCCCACAGCTATTGTATCTCATGTATGGCCTGATTTTCATTTCACAACTATTTAATTCTAACATTCTACTCCTGAACTCCAATATGAACAGAGCTAAAGATATTCTGATAACTCATCTGTTTGTCTTGTTTCCTGCCTTTAGTGATTCATATATACAGAGATAAATTTGCAAACAACAAAATGTATAATTGAACAATTCAATATTGTAAGATGAATACAATTTCCTGGAATGTATCTAAAAAAGAACAAGTTAGCCAAAATTGGTAATTTATTTTATAAAGGTTTGAAATGGTGCATGCCATGTCATTCATGCTACAGATCTGATAAGTATAAGAAGGATAAAAAATAAAAATACATTTATGGATGCTGATTTTTTAAAATAAATTTCATGAGTTAAGGAAATTTGGCAGCTTTCTTACAAAAAAACCCACCACCACCCCAGTAAACAGGTTATGTGTAGTACTGCAGTTCATCCACTTCAATGGAGCTGGAATAGCAGACACAATACATAGACACGTATGATGTGATTTCTGTTAGTGTCTCTGATCAGAGACAACTCCAACCACAGTTATTTAACCCCCTGAGATGCCATGGTCATTTGCAACCATGGCATCTGAGGGGTCATTTACAGGGAGCAAGTGGCTCTCAGTTACCAAATCCACCCCCCCTTCCCAATGACAAGATAATGGGTGTCATTGCTATGGAAGCAGTGAGCCTTCTGATGGTCCTAAGACCCGCCATAAAAAAGTTCCTAGTAAGTAAGATAGTATTTAATAAGTAACAGATAAAAATACAAATACAAAATTTGCAATAAAGGTCAAGCTACAAATCAATCCCCAGCGCTGGTTCACACTTTAAAGAAAAAAGCACTAAATGAACATACAATAAAGTGTATCACTTTAGGTATATTGATGTGCAAATTGCAAGTTATCACTCTGCCGATTGCCAATATAAGACAATGTGTAAACGTGTAAACAAAGGTGTAAACAATAACAATGTGCAAATAATGGCAATGTGCAAATAGTCGCAATGTGTAAATAGTAGCAATTGGCAATATGCAGATACGCAGAATAAGTGAGCACTATGAAGTACACAAATGATTCTTTGGAAGTGTCCTTAGATAGTGCCAAGGATAGAGTAATATAGTGATCTATAGTTGTCTCATATTGGCAATCTGCATAGTGATAACTTGCAATTTGCACATCAATATACCTAAAGTGATATACTTTATCGTATGTTCATTTAGTGCTTTTTTCTTTTAAGTGTGAACCAGCGCTGGGGATTGATTTGTAGCTTGACCTTTATTGCAATTGTGTATTTGTATTTGTATTTTTATTTTTATCTGTTACTTATTAAATACTACATTAACTTTTAGTACATCTATGGTGGTTTTATAACAAGCCAATCACTTTCTTACTATACCATATTATCCTACTGTACTATTTATCCTTATCATATAACAACCAAGTGTAGAGAGTGCGCATCACATTCATTTCATCGTAAAAAATAAAAATGCAAAAATGGAAAATGGCTGCAACAGGAAGGGAATGATCAAATAAAAATTCTTGCAAGGGTAAACAAACCTCTACAGTTTCCATCGTGCCTCTTTGGCCCTCTCCCCAGTTTGCCCTAATGTTACAATAAATATGGAGGAACTTATGTAAAAGACTGAATGATGAATGATAACAATAAGAACATGTTCAGCATAAACAACTGAAATATTGCATGAGCTGCATAAATATATGAAACATCACTGACACAATTGAAAAATGAGCTTTGGTTGAGAGAATTTACTATCTATGGAGAGGAAAAGAAGCAGGTGACATATAAGGCATGTTTGTCAGCAGTGTCCAGTGCCACTATGGCACTTCCACTACATCCAAGCACTCATGAGTAGGACAGGCTTTTAGAAGACAAATTAACAGATATTGATTGTAAAAGAAGTAGTACAAAATATGAGTAAAGTGTATCTCACGTACTGTATATACGAGATTGGAACCATATTTAGAAACACATATTGGCAAATTGCCTAGAATACTTGACTTTGGAAGAGAATATTACTACAGCTTTTAAGCTTTTAACCAGAGCTTAAAATACTACATAGAATGGCCCTAACCACAAGGGACTTAAAGGTTGTGATTCTCAATCGAAACTCTTTTTGCAAAAGTTGATATGGATGAGGTGAGACAATAAATAAGGCTTCAGGCACATGCCTGTGTTACGTATTTTGTGTTACAGATTATTTTATTGGTTATTTCTCTCAGTTAAATAACCATTTTGAGGCACGCCTAAGTCAAAGTTCACACAGACCAGTATTTAACTATTCTGTCTTTTGCATGTATGACTACTTAAAGGGTTTCTGTCACCACATTTTATCATATTAAACAGGATGACATTTCCAATGTGCAAATGTCATCTGATGCTTAATATGTAATTTATTTATTTATTAATTAATTTATTTTATTTTCACTTGCCCCATTTTTGTGTTATATTAACTTTTATAGTATGTAAATTAGCCTCCTAGGAGCAGGGGGGGGGCGGTAACCCTGCTCCTAGAGGCGCCGTTTGCTCACTTTGAAAAACGCCCTTTTCTTGATTGACAGGGCCAGGCAGCTCGCTCCATCTGCTGCCGGCCCTGTCCGCGATCCAAATACCGCGCCTGCGCCGTGTGTCCTATATTTGGCGCAGTGAGGAAGCTGGGAGCCTGGCAGCCTGCCTCACTCACTGCTCCTGCGCCGAATGAAGGACGAACGTCGCAGGCGTGGGATTTGGATCGCGGACAGGGCCGGCAGCAGATGGAGCGAGCTGCCTGGCCCTGTCAATCAAGAAAGGAAGGCGTTTTTCAAGGTGGGCAAACGGCGCCTCTAGGAGCAGGGTTACCGGTTACCTGCTCACAGGAGGCTAATTTACATGTTATAAAAGTTAATATAACACAAAAACGGGGCAAGTGAAAATAAAATAAATTACATATTTAGCATCAGGAGACATTTGCACATTGGAAATGCCATCCTGTTTAATAGGCTCAAATGTGGTGACAGAAACTCTTTAACATAATAAATATACAGATCTTGCAGGCACCACCATCACTGGATTAATGCTTTAACTTGACAGTGTACTCAACAGTGTAGCTTTGTTATCCCAACAGTATAACAAGCTTTACAAGTCAGCGCTAAAAGCTTGTTTGTTAATGCACCAAGAATGACTTTAATGCCTGCTACATCTGTATAATAGCCTTAAAATGAGCCACATAAATCTTTGCAGGTAATATAGTTTCCATTTCAACAGTACCACAATATTAAAAGACAAGGACATGACGCTAATCCCACACTATTGGCTCTCTGAAGAGACGCCAACTCTAGACCATTGGGTTAGCAAAGTGGACCAGCTTTATAGGTTTGAGGAGCTGTCCCACTGCGAGCTCTGCACTAGAAACATAGTCACCTGTATTTGGTGAATTTGGCAAAAATACAGAAACTTTCAATGTGATAGCACTAGCTCAGGACCCCTCCCCCACTTCTTCATATAGCTAAAGGGAATGATAAATCTCCCCCATAGTATATTTCTCATACACTCCAATGCTAATGCCCTATCCCCAAAATATAAATATGCAAACTATAAAAATATACACATCAATGGCATTGTCATGTGTGAAAATGCCATACTATTGAAACATAAAAATATTTATCCCGTATGGCAAATGTGGAAAAGTACACATAACTACAAAAACATTATAGGGGACAAAATAGGGCGATGAAAAGAAAAAAATAGTTTTTTCAAGTTTTTTTTTATAGTATTTAAACGCAAGAAACATTATACATACTGTATGTGGTTATGCCATAATCATACTGACCTGGACAATGAAATTAACAAGCCAGTTGTACTATATAAGGAATGCTGTAAAAACAAAATCCATAAAACTGTGGCACAATTGCACCCCGTTTGTAATTTTTTTTTACAGCTCTCCACTGCAATATTAAATTGTAGAATTAAAAAAAAATGCAACTTGTCCAGCTTAATCATGCCCTGATATGACTCTGTGAACGGAAAAATAAAAAAAAAAAGTTATGGCTCTGGAAAGACAGGGAGTGAAAAATGAAAACACAAAAACAAAAAAAAACTCCAGGCTGGAAAGAAAGCATCAATGACAATAACAAACATTTATAATGCACTTTTCTCATAGGGACTCAAAGCGCTGGGATAGTTGTGTGGCGACTCTCTGGGGAAGTTAATTGTTAAAAAGTGTCCGGTTTCAGAACGAACACATGGGATCCTTCTACAAAAATGAACTGAGTGTTATTTACCTGACAGATCCCATTGCTGCAGCTCCTGGGCTTCTGGCTTTACTTTGCTTAGTGGGCTGAAATAATGATGCCATGTTGGCAGTATGTGAGTGCTGCAGCCAATCACTGGTCTGTACTGGAGCAGCAGTGCATAATCTGTCAGATAAGTAAAGCTCAGATCTTTTGTGCAAAAGGATCCTATGTGTTCTGTAGTTTCTTCTTTCTTTTCAAAATAAGGGTTCTGCACTTTCTTCTTAAAACCTGACAACCCATTCAAGAAGTACAAATACAGTCCCACAGAGCTTAGCAGAAGCAGGTTCACCAAGATGTGACTGCAAATCATGTCAATATGAGTGTCTAGTGCAGTTTCAAATTGATTGTTACGAAATGATTGTTTAATGCTTGTCGATTGCTAATGGCCACACAGTTAACTGAAAAACAAATACTAATCATAAGTAATCAATGTATACTTTAATTTCCATTTCAATCACTGAACATAAGAATAGCTAGTTATAATAGTGAGATAATACATTTTTTTTTTATTTAGAAGAATGTGTTACTAGTACCATAGCCAGTGATGCTATTTTGTATCATGATTATGGTCATTAGACATTAGATTTCAGCACTGATGCCTATAGAATTGTGAATACAGCTCTGAAGCATAATACAAGCTGTATTATACAGGCCAGTTTAGAACTTATCTCCTCATAAAAACTGATTAAATTAGTTTGACAGGACCGATTCCTCATAAAACCATGCTCAAATACACTTATTTTCATTGAGATACTACAGAATAGCATCTCTTAGAAAACTTTCAGTTTACCCACAACAGATGTTAGACTTGCCAGCCTATAGTTTCCAGGCTCAGTTTTTGACCTATTTTTAAATATTGGCCCATATTTGCTAAGCGCCAATCCTATGGAATGCTCCCTGTCATTACAGTACTTAAATATCAGAAATAAGGGTATGTCTATGACATTAATAATTATTAGAGATGAGCGAATCATCCAAAATTCACTTTGCGGAGTATTTGTTGAACTTTTCATAAGTTCGACGAATCTGCGTACAAATCATACGTTATTATGTGGTGTTTTGCGAACATTCGCGCACTAATAACGAACGTTCAGTTTTAAAAGGTACGCAACTTCTGTGAACACGTACGGATGAGCGTAAAAATTGTGTACGAAAATGACAGGCTTTGCTGGAGCGGAATGGTGGAGCAGGAGGAACGCTCTGAGTCTGCCCCTGGCTACATATGGATACTGTATCAGCAGATGACAGCAGATTATCCGGCTGTGACTGAGATGAGCGTGCCATCCACTCCACTACCTCATCCACTTTCTCCTCCACTACAATTTTGCACCTTGGTGGGTTATCCTGGTGGAACACTGGCCAAGTATTGCGAATTCTACAAGTAGAAGCTCTGGCTACAGGTCCTTTAGCACCGCTGCCCTTTTTTTTAGAGCTCGAAGTCTGGCTGGAACTGGACCTCTTTTGCTTATCCATTCCAGACATTTTTCACTTGACTGTGGCCCTGCAGCTGGTCTTTGTCTCTCTCCCTGTCTCTCTCCCTGCCTGATTAATTACTAGCCCTGCACTGGCCCTGCACTTGCCCTGCAGTATCCCCGATATGTGAAATATGGATTCCCAGAACAATTACACCCCAATTTTAACAAAACAGGTCTCAGTCTCTCAGAACTACACACACAAAGTGCTTCTGCTCGTCTCAACAGTCGCAGCACAACTGATGCGTCACTGGCTTACTGAGACTGAGCCAATCAGAGCAAGCCCTGCCCACTAGGTAAGGTGACCGCTTTCTTCCCGGGCTTTTGCCGAACGAATAATGAACAGTAAGAGTTTGCTAATTAATTGAATTAGTACGCAATAGCGTATAGAGTAACTTATACGTAGCATTAGCGTACAATTTGTCGAACAAGTACGTAGCAAATGCATAGAAAGCCTTAAGAACATTTTCGAATCTAATGGAGCGAATCTCAAAAAATTCGGATTCGCTTTGCAGTGGAAAATTTCCAAGATTCGTATCGAATCAACGAAGCAGCAAATAGATTCGGTCATCTCTGATAATTATCTTACGATACAGGGGGTGTATGCCATCTGGACCCTATGATTTGTCTATTTTAATATTTTTTTTAAAACATTGCTATAATTTTTTCTGGGCCGGACAGGCCACATTTAATGGGGAGATTTTTTGACACTACATTTTATCTGACATTTCCTCAGTGAATATAGTGGAGAAAATATTTTTTTGTAAATTCACTTAATTATTTAATACATTCACTAAATTAAAATTGAGGGGGATTGTCTAAATAGTGCCACCCAGCTTCAAAATGTACCTGCTATGGCTTTGGTTGGTTGACAAGACAGTTTGAGTCTACCTGAACTGTAAGACAACCCTTTAACTTTACATTATATAAAGGGGTTGTTTGAGATAACTAGAAATGTCATTTGTGACTATAGGCTATGCCAAGAGTTGCAGCTCAGTCCCAGTTTTTTAGACCCCCAATGAATGAAAGAAACATTGAAGGGATTGTCTCACAGCCATAACAAGCAAAGCGCACAATCTTTGGATTCCCCAGATTTTTTTTTTGTCAGGGAAGGAGCGGGGTGGGAGGCCAGGATAGTTTGAGTTCACCTGTGCAGACATATGGATATCATACAGATATAGGTTACTTTAAATAATTTAAGAGATTCAATTAGATAACCAGAAACAATGCTATAGTACTTGTGAGTATGGATGAATATGAGTGTCACGGACATACCAAGACACACGGACGTCTCCGCGACAGTGAGTGGCAGGACATCTTTGAGACTGGCAACACGTGGTTTGATTTGACATGTTTACCTTGTAGATCAATAGGCGTCTGTGCTGTTTCTGGTACTGGCCACAACCTTAGCTTCCAGGTGTTGCTATTGGGGTCATTTAACTTTCTTTATTTATAATAGTTTCTCCCACTATGCTGTGCGGTTTATAGATTCAGTTGGACCTGTGGATAGCTGGTGTTTGGATCTCGGTGGAGTTCCTTGTGCTGCCATAGCATCTTGGAAGTTAAGCGTTACCTTTCACTTTTGTTTCTTATTTTGCTTTTTCTGTTTGTTGCATTTCCTAGTCGTTTTGTATCAGGCCTCAGGGAGACTCCCGTTCATCCTTCCTTTGGAGCAGGGATGCTCAACCTGCGGCCCTCCAGATGTTGTAAAACTACAACTCCCACTATGCCCTGCTGTAGGCTGATAGCTGCAGGCTGTCCGGGCATGCTGGGAGTTGTAGTTTTGCAACAGCTGGAGGGCTGCAGGTTGGGCATCCCTGCTTTGGAGGAATGGGCTGTCTCTTTCCTATCATTAGTACCAAGGTCTTTTAAGGTGAGATAGGACTTTAGGTATTCCTGTGTATGAACTCACCTACCTCTGGAGTCTGTTCATAGTGGTAGTGTCCATTTTCCTTCCCTAGTTTTTAGGCCTTATTTCCTTTTCCTTTCCCTCCTATATTCAGTGTGGAATATCCCTCTCATACCTGAGCCTCATGTTTTTAATGTGCTAGGCTGCATGACAAGCCCAAGAGGTCTAATACACTGTTACAGGAATTAAAAATACATTTTTTTCTAATCTCATGCAGCCCTTTTAAAAAAATCTTTCACATTCCTTATAGTAGCCATTTAGTAAACCAAATAGCCTCACTAAGAAAGAGCAAGAGTATATTTGGTAGGAGACCCATTTAGAACTCAGTTAACTGTGCCCTTGTTTACTATGCTGAAAAATGAAAGTAAGGGATAAGCCAACAATCAAAAAACTAATTTGCACACATGGTATTTAATACATCTAAACAACTTAAAATATACTGTACTAAACCATTTCATAACAATATAACAATTCCACATTCCACAGAGTCCATTAAATTAAAAGCATCTTTTGAATGGAATTAAACAACATAAAAACATTACAGCATCAATCAATCAATCAATCAATCAGTGTGCTAAAGACAAAATAGCTAATGGGAAATGTTAAGTAGTGGATATACATTATCACAATCAATGTGAATAGCGTAGCTTAATTGAGAACAGTTCAGAATTCTGATTCTGAATTTAACCTTTAAGACATCTTTAAATTCCTAAATGTTTTTAAAGGGATTTTCCAGTTTCCATCAACTCCTTTAATTAAATTTAGTGTGTGTCCATTTTTCATTTTGCATTAACTTTGTAATTATCCAAATGCATGGTATCTTCTGATGTAGAATGCAGTCATAATATCCCATCCGCTCTTCTGCTGCAACTTCCTGTGATGTCATATCTTTTGGTTCCAGCCTGGTTTTCTGCTCTCTGTTGTTGTGTATGTGAATGTACACCTATGTAGCTTGAGTCAGGGGAAGGCAGGTCCCTATAATTCCCTCCATCATCAGTGATGAAACCGTGAACTTCCAGTGCATGTGCTTCAACAGAGACCAGAAGAACAGGCTGGAAACATATGAATGTGATATCACAGGAAGCTGTGGGAGAAGAGGAGACTAGGTCACGTGACTGTATTCCATATCGGGAGATATATTCAGATGTATTCAGTTAATTACAATACACTGCAATGTGAAATATGGGCACACATTAGATTAAATGAATGGGGGATGATAGAAACTGGAAAACACCTTTAAAAAGTCACATAATTATGGTATCAGATCTACATTCATTTAGTCATCAGTTACGTATTTATGCTAAGAGTAAGAGTCCCTGCCTATGGCGTTTCCGGGACTATGTAAGAGGCACATGGGAGGAAATTTATCATCTTCTTTGTGCATGAAAAGTGGTGTTAAAAAGTCACAGGTATGACTTGTTAAAAATTGTCACATCAATCGCTTTTACACTGCCCTCACCACTTTCCCTAAAGGAGGTGTGGTAAGTGTGGAAAAGGGGGAGTGGCCAGCCGCCTCACCAAATTTATCTTCATTCATGTCAGTTTTATGGTGCAAATGAAGCTAGATATCTACGGCAATGTCCGTTCTGGTTTGTATTACTTGTTATGGACCTGTAGGCACTTTGTGTGCCTATATATATGGTAACTCTACAACATGGCCTGTTATCAATTATACCACAAAATATATTTATCGGATTCCCATGGAACATATAAGAAAATAACGTTCATTTAACAATGTAGTGACTAGCCTGTTTGGGCCTAAATGACCAGGAAATGTTTTTCATTGTCACCTTCCAAGCGCTATAACTTGTTTTTTGCGGGACAAGTTGTAGTTGCCATTTAGGGTTACACATAATTTACTGATTAACCTTTATTAGCTCTTTCTGGGAGGTAGATGGAAAAAAACAGCAATACTGCCAATGAGTTTTTAAGTTATACATTTTTCAGCGTTCAATTTTTGGCATAAATAACACAATAATAGACCCATAACTTTTTTCTTTTTCTTTCTACAGAGCTGTATGAGGGCTTGATTTTTGCAGGACGATTTGTAGATATTATCCTTTTGGGGCACATAATACTTTTTGCTCAATTAGCAATTCTGGTATCATTTTTTTAATACTTTGTTCACCACACAGGACACAATACTAATTATACTAATAATACATGATAAGGACTCAGATGAAGGGCTCAAGATATGGCATAAGACAGTACGTTCTATCTTTTGCAGTGCAGAGGCACTGACCTGAAAGCCCACGGAAGGTTTTCCGAAGGTTTCAGTGGGCTTCCGATTTGTGCCTCCGCACAGCAAAATATAAGACATGTCCTATCTTTGACCATATCTTGTGGATCGTGAACCTATTCAAGTCAATCGGTCTGCATCGCTGCAGGGAGTTGACATGGCCGGTACTCATGTGTTGTGGACCCGCTGTTTGGGCTATTTGGCTGTATGGTTGTGTTAATGAGCCCTAATTGCGTAGTCTGGGTTGTTACAGATGTGGAGATACCAAACATGTGGAGAAGATTTTATTTTTGCAATTTTACAGTTGAAAAAGGTTTTTTTAAAGGGGTTCTGCAGTTGTTTAAAACTGATGATCTATCCTCTGGATAGATCATCAGCATCTGATCAGCAGGGGTCTGACACCCGGGACCCCCCGATCAGTTGTCTGAGAAGGCAGCGGCGCTCCAGGAGCGCCGCGGCCTTCTCTGTGTTTTCCTCAGGCCCAGTGACGTCACGACTAGTATCACTGGCCTGGGTGGGGCTAAGCTCTGTTCACATGAATGGAGCTTAGCTCCGCCCAGGCCAGTAACACTAGTCGTGACATCACTGGGCCTGCGGTAAACAGTGAGAAGGCTGCGGAGACTCCTGGAGCGCCGTTGCCTTCTCAAACAGCTGATCCAGAGGATAGATCATCAGTTTTAAACAACTGCAGAACCCCTTTAACTATTTAATAGTTCCACAAGGGGACTTTATTAGACAATTTTTTACTTGCTTCTAAAATAAAAAGCACTATTCGTGCAATGCATTTTAATGACATTAACCAGCAGCCTGCACCAGAGAGGCCTGCACTGGCATTGGCACCCCGCAATCTCATTTGCAGGGTACTGATGGGACGCAGATGGAGTCTGCTTCCGCTGTAACCACTTACATGCGACGGTCACCATTGCCGTGATGTTAGGGTTTAAACAGCCCGGATCGGCGTTCCTGCTGGTCTGGGATGTTAGAGAAGGAGCATGGCTCACATGCCAGAGCCAAGCTCCGACTCTACGCTGCACGGTTTGGAAAAAAGAAAGCAGGACAGCACGCCAAGGGATGTGCAGTGGAGGGTGCACGTCTCCAAGAGGGCTGGTGAATCCCCTCAAAGCATATAAGCGATCAGGCATACAAAAAATAAAGTTGGAGGAGCCAGCACGTCCTTTGTGGAAATTTATTCCGGATGCTACGTTTCGGCCAGTGAGGCCTTTCTCAAGCTTGAGAAAAAGGCCTCACTGGCCGAAACGTAGCATCCGGAATAAATTTCCACAAAGGACGTGCTGGCTCCTCCAACTTCATTTTTTGTATGCCTCTACTCTGCACGGGAGATGGGAGGAAATGCAGCCGTCCAGCCTAAGGCCACAAAGTGGTCACCATAAAAAGGCACACAAACTTGCAGTAATACTCTTCATTTATATAGTGCCAAGATAAAAAATCATACATTACGCAGCAATAAACAAGTTAACAATTAAAACAAGAGGAATGAGGGCCCTGCTCACAAGAGCTTACAAAGTAGGAGACTAGATATAAAGCTGCATGAGTGCTTGGAGGGTACGCATGGGTAGCATGGTAGACATAGGTGAGGAAGGAGATGTAAGAGGGTACAGCACCATGGACAGCTTTGTGAGTGAGGAGGTTAAATTAAATCCTATACTGTACGGGCCAATAGCAGTCTCTATGCACCACATTATGTATCTGAACAACATTAATCAATAATACAGCTGTGTGTGTGAGATTTTACTCATACCTACAAATAGCATTTTTTGATATTTCTATGTTAACCTCAGGATAAAATAAAAAAAACACATACATAGCCATCATGGTAAAATGCATATGTTACTGGACATTCACATTTTAGGGGAAGGCCGCAAAGGCAATTATAACATAAAGGCAGGCCTTTATAGCTGGTATGGGGTCTCCAAAGAGAAGAATTCCAGGCCAAGTTGACTGAATATCTTATTATAATGGGTAGGGAAGAGATATCCTTTCCAAGGGTCTGACACAGAAGAGAGTAGGGAACTAATTTAGCCAATATCATAGAAAGGAGATTTGGGAAAACAAGCACCAAGTTCCCTTTCCCAGGTGACTTGGAGTAAGGAAATGTCAACCAAAAATAGAAATGGGTTCTATTTTAATGTTCGCTATGGGGTCCATGGATGGCCATATTTGTATGATTTAGTTTACTCACTTATATAGATCTGACATATTCCACATCACGTTACAGATATTATCATCACTTGCTGTCCCCAATGGATCTCACAATCTAAGTTCCCTATCAGTATGTCTTTGGCGTGTGGGATGAAACCAGAGCACCTGGAGGAAACCTATGCAAACACGAGGAGAACATACAAACTCCATGCAGATGTTAACCTTGGTACAAGGCACTAGTGCTAACCATTGAGCTAACATGCAGCCCACAAAGAATACATTTACACAAGGGATTATTATTCTATCCATTAAAATCATTTTATAATACATAGAAAAATTAGTTGCACACATGATCCATCAAATTCTTTATATTCATAATTTTCACCTCCAAGAAGAGAATGTTCCTTTCTAAAGTTTCCTTTGAAAATCCAAATTGAAATTTGTCATTTTCCAAAGACATGCTGATAACAGTACATTGTGAAGTCAGGGGTGGAATGAAGTACTTAATATGCAAAACGTTATTATGCTTGATATTGAATGTAACGTGCCAAACTATAAGGCCATGCAATCAAGTAAGAGTATTTGGTGCAGACTGACCTTAGGCCGTACAGTACTGTGCCATCAGGATGAAGACGAATCATTCTATTCTTCACTGTAACACCATGCACAAAAGATTTCTTGTCATTTAAAAAGTATGTATCAGGAACCCAGAGCTGATCTGCCACTCTATTGTCCAAGGTCAAATTTAAAGGAATCACTGAATATGAAAGTCTTTTATCCCTCCAAGCCTGCTGAAAGTACATTGTCAGTGTGTAGTCCTGAAAGAAAAAACACAGACAATAAGCAATCTTAATACATTTCGTTGTAAGGAGAATGTAGCTTTATCATGCACTTCAAGGTCTAGAACAACTCACATATGGCTGAACAAATGAATAGCTTTCTTCCTCCTGAAAAATGAGACCATTTTTTATTTAAGACTGAATCCATCTCTGAGCTTTAGGGAGATCATTCTGTGTGGTCTGACAGTAATAAATGTATTTTCACAATCATCTTTTAATTATTGCATTAATAATCACTACAGCAGGCAAAGCTTTTAGTACACAGAGAATGGGATATTCATGCAGCTCAGCCTGCCCAGCAATACAGTTATGAATGTATTTGATTATATAATTTGTAGTCAGACATCTTTTATATTGCTAGAGTTTGGGGCGTAATGATCAGAATAATCTGCAAATGTGAATTTAATCATACAGAGCTGTGTATAATTACCCAATATGTTTGCAAAAATGTGAAAGGATCCTGACATTGTGCATCCCAATGCTGTTTACAATTTAGCTATTAGTCTGGGTAGTCCCATTTTCCTCAGCTGCTGGCCATGCTGTTCACATGCTGCTTAGTATTTCCCATGAAAATGACAGGAACCTTGAGGGAGCCCAACAAGCCTCATTAAATATTGGACACAAGTGATATTAAAGAGGACCTGTGAGGACTCCTGAAATGTATATTTTAATAACTACTTGCATTCCACATATAATAACAATTCTGGAGCATCTATTCTTATTACTCTGTGTTGTGCCGTTCCTGAATTATTCCTCTTAGACGCTTACAAACACATTGCCAGCAGTCTGTAGTAAAGGTACTGCTGGATGTTACCAGTAGCTGGTGTGTCTGACTCTATTCAATCAGTTCTGCTAGTGTCAGACTGTGCAGGGACATCCCAACAGTTGGCAACACCCATTTGTACCTTTACTGCAGATTGCTGGCAATTTATTCATAAACGTCTAGTAGAAATAACAGAGGAATGGCAAAACTGACTTGTCAGAAGACGAGACAGGTCCTCCTTAAATGCATTATAAACGGAAGCTGTGGCCTACACTTACAATGCAATGTCCAGTTTATATGCACTTCTAGGTTCCTGTTCTAGATCCACCATGTTGGATTAGAGTTATGTACATATACTCCCTGCCTCCAAAAGCTTTGTACTGCTGGAATGCAGTTCCTTACAATTCAATCTGTGAGCCTTTCTAAGCATTTATCAGTGTAATATATGATTCTTCTTGGTAGTTAGGTAGTTTTTACTTCTATGAATGGAATTTCAACAGTGTCCATTTAGTGGATGGGGGCCACTAACTAAAGTGTGATATAAGGGGCCATTTACACTGTTCAAAACACAGGGCGATGATCTGGAATTAACCATTTGTTCCCAACCATTACCTGATCATTCAGCTGCAGAAGAGCTGCATTTACATTTTACAATTCCCCCCATGTCTTCATCTTACAATCATTGCCATCCAAGTGCATTGTTTGTAGGCACAGGGCAAAGTGCTGCCCATAGATAATGACTTTATATGCTACATGAAAGATGCAATTGCCCAAAAAGCAGTATGTTCTTGTTGGTTGGGTGATGGGTGGCATTTTTTCATGCAGGAATTATTGGGATTGGATGTTCTTGAGAATGTTCCTCCTCGATAGTTGTCACAATGTGTAAAAGAGCCCTAAAAGTACAGGTATACTATTTCCTAGTGAAAAGTTCTCTAATAATATCCTTATTGCCCAAAACCAAACTAATATATGAATGCTGGTGTATGGGTGTATTAGCTTGTGGTAAATCATATATCTGGGGATGAATTTCTAAGGTATCCGATATCTTTACACATAAATAAGCACATCCATTTGGCACCGCTATGTTCATGTAAAGCATCCGGTCGGCCCCTCGGTACATATTTTAACATTCTTTTTCAACTACTTTAATCTCATGAAAATTAAGGTAATATGTCTGCTATGTGTCCAACATTATTATATAATTATCTCCTTATATTATAAAAATGAGTTTCTGTCTGTCTGTCTGTCCGTCTCTCTGTCTGTTCTTTATGCGCGACCAAACTACTGGACCGATCTTCACCAAATTCGTCACACAGCCACATCAGGCGTCCGGGAAGGTTTTAGACCGGGTCTCAGATCTCTAGGACGTACCGTTCCCGAGATATTCCCAAAATATGACCTGCATCAGCCAATATTAGCCTGGGAGCCTTTCTCTCCTCGAATCCCAACTGCCATACTCTCCACATACACACACAGGGTTAGTGCATGTTTCCATAACAACACAGCCATTTCTCTTCACTGCTTTAAAGGGTCAGAGCGCTGTGGATGACACTGTTAAAGGGGTATTCCGGTTACCATAAATATAACTTATGTTTTAGACTAATTCATCATCAATCATTACCTAATACAATATTTACATTTACAATATTTAATAACATATTTACCGTTCAGTAGTAATAAAAGATGTTTTCTTTCACTGCTACCCACTGTGTTTCCTCATAAATTACCATGGCATCAACCTGTAATTCAGGCCACCCTTCAAAAAGGACTTAAAACCCCCGCCCCAGGTCTTGCTAAGCCACGCCTCCAACACAGTCAGGTCACGCCCCCTCCCACTCCGCAGCCAATGGGGTTTGAAAAAATGAAGGTAAAAAATCAACTTCTGTCAGCTGCATTGACTTTCTCTATGCAAAGACACACAGAGACATTCAATGAAATAGATGAAATATACTCAGACGAAGTATTATATAATTTCTGATGGAAGTAAAGTAAGATGGAATAAAATCATGTGACATAGGGGGAGATTTATCAAAACTGATGTGAAGTAGAACTGGCTAAGTTGCCCATAGAAACCAATCAGATTCCACCTTTAATTTAATCAGGTGTAATCTGATTTGGTTGCTATGGGCAACTAAGTCAGTTTTCCTTTGCACCAGTTTTGATAACTCTTCCCATAATGCTAAACAGACGGGACTAAAATCGGCCTGACACCTTCTAAATCTTGATTTAAAGTAGTGTGTTGATAACATTATCAATCAGTCCAAAAAGGAAATTTACTATTTAGGGTACAATTAGGGTTGCCACCCAGCCAGTAGATTAGTGGCCCTGCTGGTGCCGATATTTTCTACAAGGACTGATACCAATGAATGCTTCCATTGTGGTGCTTATTACTAGAGCCCCCACACACACACACACACACACACACACACATTCCCCCCACTTGTGTTAAGAAAAAAAAAAAAGTACAGTCATGGCCAAAAGTTTTGAGAATGACACAAATATTATATTTTCACATGATCTGCTGCCCTCTGGTTTTTATGTGTTTGTCAGATGTTTTTATCACATACAGAAATATAATTGCAATCATATTATGAGTAACAAAAGCTGATATTGACAGTTAGAATTAGTTAATGCAGCAAGTCAATATTTGCAGTGTTGACCTTTCTTCTTCAGGACCTCTGCAATTCTCCCTGGCATGCTCTCAATCAACTTCTGGACCAAATCCTGACTGATAGCAGTCCATTCTTGCACAATCAATGCTTGCATTTTGTCAGAATTTGTAGGTTTTTGTTTGTCCACCCATCTCTTGATGATTGACCACAAGTTCTCAATGGGATTAAGATCTGGGGAGTTTCCAGGCCATGGACCCAAAATCTCTATGTTTTGTCCCCTGAGCCATTTAGTTATCACCTTTGCTTTATGGCAAGGTGCTCCATCATGCTGGAAAAGGTGCTCTTGGACGGTTGGGAGAAGTTGCTCTCGGAGGACATTCTGGTACCATTCTTTATTCATGGTTGTGTTTTTAGGCAAGACTGTGAGAGAGCCGATTCCCTTGGCTGAGAAGCAACCCCACACATGAATGGTTTCAGGATGCTTTACAGTTGGCATGAGACAAGACTGGTGGTAGCGCTCACCTCGTCTTCTCCGAATAAGCTGTTTTCCAGATGTCCCAAACAATCGAAAAGGGGATTCATCAGAGAAAATGACTTTACCCCAGTCCTCAGCAGTCCACTCCCTGTACCTTTTGCAGAATATCAGTCTGTCCCTGATGTTTTTTCTGGAGAGAACTGGCTTCTTTGCTGCCCTCCTTGAGACCAGGCCTTGCTCCAAGAGTCTCCGCCTCACAGTGCGTGCAGATGCACTCACACCTGCCTGCTGCCATTCCTGAGCAAGCTCTGCACTGCTGGTAGCCCGATCCCGCAGCTGAAACACTTTTAAGAGACGGTCCTGGCGCTTGCTGGTCTTTCTTGGGCGCCCTGGAGCCTTTTTGGCAACAATGGAACCTCTCTCCTTGAAGTTCTTGATGATGCGATAGATGTTGACTGAGGTGCAATCTTTCTAGCTGCGATACTCTTCCCTGTTAGGCCATTTTTGTGCAGTGCAATGATGACTGCACGTGTTTCTTTAGAGATAACCATGGTTAACAGAAGAGAAACAATGATGCCAAGCACCAGCCTCCTGTCCAGTGGTGTCATTCTTACTTAATCATGACAGATTGATCTCCAGCCCTGTCCTCATCAACACCCACACCTGTGTTAATGGAGCAATCACTGAAACGATGTTAGCTGGTTCTTTTAAGGCAGGGCTGCAATGATGTTGAAATGTGTTTTGGGGGATAAAGTTCATTATCTAGGCAAATATTGACTTTGCAAGTAATTGCTGTTAAGCTGATCACTCTTAATAACATTCTGGAGTATATGCAAATTGCCATTATAAAAACGAAGCAGTAGACTTTGTAAAAATTAATTTTTGTATCATTCTCAAAACTTTTGGCCATGACTGTACTTACCTCCTCCATTTGCTCGCGCTGCAGGGAATACTCGCTGCTGACTGGAGGTCAGGACCTGCAAGACAACATGATGCTGGAGCGCAGGGCCTGTCCTGAGCTTCCAATCAGCAGTGAGTGTTCACCGCAGCGTGAGCAAATAGAAGAGGTGAGTACTTTTTTTTTTTTAAGAAGCAGAGAAGGAGGCACAAATGGGGGCATTATTCTTTTATGGGGGGCACTAATGGGGAAATTATTTTTATTAGGGGTACTGATTGGGGCATTATTAATTCTAGGGCACACTAGTAGAGACATTACTATTACTGCGGGGCACTAAGGGGACACTACTATTACTGTGGGCACTAATGGGGGCAGCATTAATTCTTGGGGGCGCTAATGGGGGCATTAATAATATTGAGGGGCACTAATAAAGGCATTTTTAATGCTGGGGGGCACTAATGTGGCATTATTCTGGGCAGAACTAATGAGGGCATTAATATTACTGGGGGGCATTAATGGAAGCATTAATATTATTGGGAGCCACAGTATGACAGCGACTTAACACCCTATATTAAGCCACGCCCCCACAAACACAACCCCCTTTGGGGTGTGGCTTAACTTGGCCGGTATTTTTTGTTGGGAATGGTGGCGACCCTAGGTACAAATCATTAGAACATATACTTTAATAATGTACGCTATTAGTGAACAGCCTCTACATCCTCAAATAAAATATCTTTAGTAAAATAATGACACATCACAGGCCTCTTGGTTTTTTAGGTAAAGCAATTAATCATAGAAAGTTTTAATCACAGCAGTCTAAACTCACTGCCAGTGGGTTCCAGCTCATATGATCTGAAGAGCTGCCTCTAATTATATACACAACTGAAGCCATATACGGTTTATGACACTTTAGCGGACCACTTCAAACCTAATTACAACACACTAAAAGCTGGGAAGAACCGTAAATACAAAAACATGACACCAACAATATCATGCTTACTGTAACAAACCATATCAATGTACTCTAGTGGTGTAGCATGTCATAATATATTTTAATGGGGTTATCACATGACTAATGCAAAAAATGAAAATCAGACATCATATAGTACATGACAATCTCTTTAAAACAAAGCTAGAACCAGCCCTGTACCTCATATGGATCAAGAGATATCCCCATTCATTGCTCTGCTAGATTTAGGTGTGTCCATGATTTCACAGCTCAGGTGGGCCTTCTTAGTGAACATGACAAAGATATAAGAAAAAAAAACAAAAAGCAGGTGATACTATACAGATACATTTTATTGAATAACTCAGTGGCTATACAAAATTTATCCCTACGTCCTATGACAGCACCAGGAGAGAGGGTCACGCCCCCAGACAGGAAACCCACAGGTATAAAAATCGGGTGAGCCTCCCCCGCTTCAGTGGTTTCCTGTCCTGGGGACAACCTACAGTTTGTTATTTTGTGAAGATAAGGGGAGTAGTTTCTCCCTGGATATGTGGGCTGGCTGGGCAGAGGTGTGCACCGGGTGAGGTCCCCGCTACATACACCTTGAATAGGAGCAGAAGACCACTGATGACGCAGTACACTTAACAGGGGGAAGATCGCGGCATACAGGAGCAGTGAGCAGGGCGCGACACGTGCTCGCAGTGTCCTTTCCTCCTGGCATTAGGCAGTGAAGGGGGGGGGGCAGAACCTAGCTAGAGTGCGCTGTTTCAAGACTCCAGGCGGCAGTGACGCGCTCTGGGCGCCCTGTACTAAACAGGAAGCGCTGTATGGTGAAGCTGGCGTCTCAAATACACGTGCAGTGCACTCCTTCAGCCCAGCCACAAGCCTGCCTTAAGGATTTTAGCAGGGATCTTACAAATCCTAAGGCTTTGAGGGGCACCCAGCATGGAGAGCTCTGGTGAGACCCCTAAGGAGCCAGCAACCCTCTTACCTGAGGTAGGAATGTGGGCAGGGTTCTGGTAATATTTGGGAATATGGGTTGCCTTATGCCTGTTATGTTGGTTTTTTTTTGATTCAGGATAAGCCCAAAAAAGCTACGATTAAGACACGGCACAAGGAATGTGGGCTTTGTAAAGCTAGGCTAGCCCCTTCCTATTCTAAATCACTATGCAGAACATGTATTGAGAATACTATAGTGGAGGAGTCCCCAGCTATGGTCAAGTGCATGAAAAAGATGATCAGGGAAGAGGTGTCTAATACTCTTTTATCCCAAAGGGATCCTCACCACCGTAGATCTAAACATTCAGGGGTTAGATCTGCAGTAACGGTTCAGGATTCTGAACGTTCCAGTACAGAGGCTGAGATGGAAAGCGGAGAGGTACACTCTGGTTCCTCTTCTACGGAGGAGGAAGGGGGTGGCAGGCCTTTCTTTCCAATTCATGATGTGGATCAGTTGGTCAAAGCGGTTAGGGCCATATTGAGGATACTAAAGAAGTGCATTCTATTCAGGACATCATGTTTGAGGAGCTTGAATCCAAAAAGAGAAGAACCTTCTTTATATATAAAAATGTGTCCACAATGATTGATAGAGAATGGAAGCATCCAGATAAAAGGAGTTTTGTATCAAGTTCAGTAAAAAGGAAGTACCCTTTTTCGAAGAGAGAGTGCAGTAATTGGGATAAGGCCCCTAAAATAGATGTCCCTATAGCTAAAGTGTCTCGTAAATCCTCCTTGCCCTTTGACCATCTAGGACAACTGAAAGACGCAATGGATAAAAAAGCAGATCGTTTTTTAAGGAGAACATGGGAGTCTATTGGAGTGGCATTCAAACCTAATATTGCCTCCACATGTACCTCCAGAGCTCTTATTCTTTGGATTAAACAATTAGAGGAGCAGATCAAGGATAAGACGCCAAGAGATAAAATTTTAGAATCCCTTCCTGTTATAGCTAAGGCAGCAGAATTCTTGGCCGACGCTTCTGCCGATGCAGTGAGACTGTGTGCTAGAACTTCCTCTATGGCAAATTCTGCCCGGAGGGCTCTATGGTTAAAGAACTGGACGGGCGATGTAGCCTGTAAGAGTCGTCTATGTGGGGTCGCCTGTGAGGGAAAATACCTATTCGGCTCTGCACTAGACGACATATTGGAGAAAGCAGGCGATAGGAAAAAGGGATTTCCCTCCACCTTCCGTAGACAGAATTTCTCTTTTCAGAGGGGCAGAAAGTTTAGAGGAAAAGAGAGAAGCCCAAATAAAAGAGGTGATAAGTTGAAATTCTCTAAGTCCAGAACCAGTGGTTTTCTTTTTAAAAATCAGTCCGCTGACTCAGCCAGAAAGAAAAGCCTACAATGACGCCAGGGTGGGAGGAAGACTAAAAAACTTTCTCCCATCTTGGATACAAATTTCAAACAGTTCCTGGATCCTGCAGTCTCTAAAAGAAGGATTCAAGATAGATTTAAAATCCTCTCCTCCGGAACAATTTGTAATAACCAAAGTAGGTCGTTCTTGTCAGAATCCGTTAGAAAAAGAAGTTATGAGTCTTCTTCAAAGGGGGGCCCTCATCCCTTTTAAAGCGGGAGAAGAAGGTACAGGCTTTTAATCCACTCTCTTCTTGGTCAAGAAGCCGAATGGAGAATACAGAACGATTATAAATTTAAGATCCCTGAACAAATATCTAAATTACAGGCGAAATGGAGACGATAAGATCGGTGGTAGACCTGCTATATGGTGACTGTTTCATGGCAGTGTTGGACATAAAAGATGCTTACTACCATCTGCCGATTTTCCCGGATCATCAGAAGTATCTCAGGGTGGCACTATGCTTTCAAGGACAGATGAGGCATTTCCAATTTCAGGTACTGCCCTTCGGGATTGCTATGGCCAGCGAGAATTTTTACCAAACTGATCTCGAAGATGGACACTCATATAAGAGAGAGGGATTTAGAAAAGAAGATTATAGTCTCGAGTCTAATCTGTCAGACTTTAACATAATGGTTATCCCTGGAAAATCTTTCCCAAGGGGTCCCATGGAGGATTTTGAATGCTCTGGTGATCACCACAGATGCCTGTCATCCCTGGATAATAAGATTCTGTAAGTCAGTGGCTAGGGGTCTCCCAGTGAGTAGAGCTAAAGCTCCCCCTTGGGATCTTAATCTGGTGTTACAGGCGATGACAAAGCATCCCTTTGAAACTTTGGACTCCTTACTCATTAAAATACTAACTCTAAAGTGTATTTTTCTGGTAGCTATTACCTCAGCCAGGAGGATAAGCGAGTTGCAAGCACTTTCCATTTGCCCTCCATACACTGTCATTCAGGAAGACAGGATTGTGTTGAAAACAGATCCGGCCTTTTTGCCCAAGATAGTGTTGAATTTTCACAGATCCCAGGAAGTAGTTCTCCCTTCCTGTTGTGCAAAACCCAAAAATCAGAAGGAGGCAGAATATCACTGTCTGGATATCAGGGATTATGTGCTTAAGTACTTAGAGGCCACTAAAGATTGGAGGAAGTCCTCTTCCTTGTTCGTAATTTTTTCGGGGCAGAACAAGGGCAAGTCAGCTAGTAGAAATACTATAGCCAGGTGGATCAAACAAGCTATTTCCCTAGCATATCTTTCTACACAAAAACCGGTTCCGGCAGGGTGGACGGCTCATTCTACAAGGGCCGTTTCCACCTCATGGGCAGAAAGAGCGGAGGCTTTGATCCAAGAAATTTGCCGGGCAGCGACTTGGTCCTCTGCATCCACCTTCTTCAGGCACTATAGACTGGACCTTTCTGCAGTGTCTGATCTTTCCTTTGGGCGTAAAGTCCTTAAGGCTGTGGTCCCTCCCCAATTTTCACTCTCTGGGAGATCTCCTGGTGCTGTCATAGGACGTAGGGATAAATGATAATTACTTACCGGTAATTTTGTTTTCTGAAGTCCATGACAGCACCTGGTTATTTCCCCTCCCTGTTTTCTCCTTCTACCTATTCTCTTTATGGGGATGGTTCACTGGTTCACAGGTGTGCAGTTAAAAAAAAACCAACAACAACCTTATAGTTGTTTTTTAACCTAAAAAAAATAAGAAAAAAGGAAAAAAGACTGGGCTGGTCTAGTTTGAAGATGAAGATATGGAAATGAAGAATGAAGGTGGTCTCTCGTCTCTGGAAACAACTAAAGAGGGGGAGGCTCACCCGATTTTTATACCTGTGGGTTTCCTGTCCTGGGGGCGTGACCCTCTCTCCTGGTGCTGTCATGGACTTCGGAAAACAAAATTCCCTGTAAGTATTATCATTTTTAATTACAAGCAGTAACAAAAGTATTCAGTTCCAGGTGCTGGTTTGAAAACTGTATTTTTTCCCCTCAGCATTGTATTCCCTTAGCTGTGTGGAGCACTAAGGCATGAGGGCACTACTCTCTAATGTTCAGAAGTTGGGGCCAACTGGGGTTCACAGATGCAAGTTTCCTTGCCAACAAGCGTTGGGCATATACTTGTGGTGGAGAATGGAGGGAAAAGCTCTGCCAAGTTACAACAGGAAAGCTGAAACTTCAGCCACACTTACCCATATGTAAAGCCATTAAAATGGCTGCACACATTGGTATTAGCAAAAAAGATATAAACAACCATTGTAGATACTATTAGAAGATTAAAGATCACAAAATAAAAAAGAAATATGTTTGCACTGATACAGTAACTTCTTTAGACACAAACTTTACCACTAATTATAACTGACTTTAGAGGTTTGATATACTATACCACAGAGAAACAATTCTAGTAACACAGCTTCCTTGTACATCAATGTGTGTACTCAATGTTTAAATAGTTTTTTTCATATATTTATTCAATTATAAAGATTCAAAAGATTTTGATGTATGAAGTAACATAAGAAAGTCTTCCTGGTAAAAAGCATAAGCGAGTGAATACTTCACAGCTGTGGTTTTCATCCATGACTGTGTCATATCTCTGGAAAAAAGCATTAGCTTCTTACTTCACCACATCTCGTTCACTGTGGAAATGTGACATTCTCAGTGGGATTACACTCTTGTCTATATCAAAGGTTCCCTCTATATGTGCTTCGTTTTGACTCTTTAGAAAGTTTTTTTTTCTGATGTCTTTGGTCCTATCTACGATTTGTATGGAGAGAAAGAAACCCTTATACAAGTGAAGATGAAGACTATTACATCAAAGAATTTATATGATCCCCTAATATTGTAAATAATGTGGTTTTTAGAGATGTATAAAGAACAAATGATAGATAGATACAGGGGCGTAACTACCATAGCGGTAGACCATGCGGCTGCTATGGGGCCCAGGGCAAGAGGGGTCCCAGTTGGGATCATCCCCTGTTCTACTGTGGATGAAAACTTGGTCAGTACTCTACCCTCTAAAGGAAAAACGTTTAGCAAATGAGGCAGTGGATAAAAGGCCCAAGGGTCACTGAAAAGGGTTTAGGCAGAAACCCTTCTGTCCTGTGTGGGGGTCCTGGTTTGATCCTTGCTATGGGGCCCTTACTTCTCTATGTATGCCAATGGATAGATAGATAGATAGATAGATAGATAGATAGATAGATAGATAGATAGATAGAATAGGAGCTAGAAAAGATTAATTTATTCTACCAAGAGATAAATATGCAGATAATATGAATGTAGTAAGTCTAAATGAATACCTTCCAGGTAATCAGATATTAATAGGTTGATGTTACCTTCGAAGATGCAATAGGAAGAAAAAGCAACTTATTATCTTTTCACAGCAGCACAAATTAACAGCAAACAGGTGTAGTGCACATTAAATGTACCGCTACTTCGGAGAAAGCTTAAAGTTTCTAATAGAGATGAGCAAAGTTTTGAAAAATTTTATTCGGCAGCTTCGCCGAAGTTCTACAAGGAATTTGATTTGAAAAAAATAATTTGTCACAAATCACTATAAATTAGGTAGACAGTACCCTGGACACTCTGACTTAGGGTACAGCCACACAGAGTGCCAGTGCTGTGGTTGGGTTGTGGCCATGCTGCAGTGAAGAACCACGTGGCCATTCATTTAATAATGAATACTGCACTATATAGTCGGTCTCCATTATTAATGGTCACACGACACCTTTAATGCACCTTCATACAGTGGCTGTACCCACTTCTCCAACCACAGGGCTCTCCTGCCCTACAGGTGGGAGCCATTCTTCTACCATCTGCTTTTCCTCCTTTTCCACATCATCTAATACTGATGAGAATATGTAATCAGGAACATGAAGCTCCTCCTCTATCTGCATATTGCTGACTTTTCAAGGAAATAGACACTTTGAAGGATGATTTGGAAGAAGTAAATCCAGCAAAAGATGAGGATGGTCATCATTAAGATCTGCCACCCTAAGGGGTGCAGACTGGATGGTATTGGTTGGCATGCTGGCACTGGAATAATAAAGGCTTACACCTTATTGGTATTGAATTAAATATTTTAGTTTACAGCTGATGTAGGAATAAGTAAATGTAGGAATAAATAAATAAAACTGATGCAGAATAAGTCTCCCTGCACTCTCCACTTCCAATATTCTTTTAATTGTTTTCAGCAATACTGTCCCTAGTGCATGAGTGCATGCCACATCTCTCGCTATGCTCAGCTCACCATGATGGAGACTGCGCGGGATGAAGGTTTTATAGGGCTGTGACATCACAGGGCATGACTATCTGCAGATTGTTTGGCTGCACAGCATTATGGATGATCTTGCGTTCCCTGACTTGTCTCTTCTACGCTTAGTTTTGCTTTGCATCATGTGCAGTCGCCATTTTAGGACAACCTAATTCATTACTACTTTGCTTCGAATCAAAGTTTTCCCACAGCATGTAGCGGTTTATATCCTGCTGATTCTCAGCATTTTTGCCTGAATGTGGCCGGATCTCTGCTGGACCCCATTATAGGAACCAGCAGGCATTCTGTATCCAGCAATGCCGGTGAATTCCAGAAG
Organism: Rhinella marina; assembly: GCA_900303285.1. Classification (NCBI taxonomy): domain Eukaryota; kingdom Metazoa; phylum Chordata; class Amphibia; order Anura; family Bufonidae; genus Rhinella; species Rhinella marina. The sequence goes on along the minus strand of ONZH01003512.1, from coordinate 104,917 downwards.
GCTGTTCTCTGCTAGAACAACCTGCCAGAATCACATACCTCGTACATCCAGTGACGTCTTCTTAGATGTAGACGTTTTCTTTCATCTTCTCCTTTCAGGCCGACCCCCTTGATTTCTTTCATCCATCTCTTCTCTCTACGGAGTTTCACAGACAGACATCTTAGTTTCCTACTTTTCCATTATCCTCTCACCTTCTGAACACCCCATCCTACCACCCCCAATACTGTGCCTGCTGTACTCCCCAACACTATACTGCAGAAACGGTCCGCCTGAAAATACCAGTACCACACAGATAGCGCCCCTTCAATAATTATCTAAAAAATAACTGCACCCAGGAAACTGTGTCTCCTACACTAATAGTGTAAACATAATGTCCCCCAAAAATAATGATACAACAAATGCCCTGCTGTGTGGCAGTAAAATATACCTCCTTTTAGTGCCCCCAGTGGAGCCAATGTCCCTCTCGCCCATGTGTGCCAGTATATAATGCCCCCTAGTAGATGTCCTCATAGTGCTCCTTTCCCCCATGTGTGCCAGTATAATGTCCCCTAATAGATGCCTCCCTAGTGCTCCTTTACCCCCAATGTGTGCCAGTATAATGCCCCCATAGTGCTCTTCCCCCCCCTTATGTGTCATTAAAATGCCCCCTAATAGATGCCTCCATAGTGCGCCTTTCCCCCATGTGTGCCAGTATAATATCCCCTAATAGATGCCTCCATAGTGCTCCTTTCCCCCCACCTTCCCCCCATGTGTGCCATTAAAATGCCCCCTAATAGATGCCTCCATAGTGTGCCTTTCCCTCCCACGTGTGCCATTATAATACCCCCTAGTAGATACCTCCATACTGTACAACAGCGTAGTGTTAACAAAAAAAAAACAGTTATAATTACCTCCATAAGCCTGTCAGCAATGCGATGGAGGCCTCTTCCGGTCTGTGTCCCGCGCTGTTCGGCTCAGGCGGTGCTATGATGTCATTGCACCGACTGAGCCGGCCGCACTAGGCCTGCAGCATATCAGAGGAACAAGTAAGGAGGCCAGGAGGCAGAGATCAGGTTGGACACCCTGGAAAAGTTGACATAGGAGCATTACGAGGATTGATAAGGCATTACTCAGTTTGTAAGCACTGTAAGCTTTTTCTTAGGGGCTCGACAACCCATCTACGTCCCTGATCTTATTTGTATAGTTTACACAGAGCTGTAAAGCTGAACAGGTTGTGTGCATAATTTCTAAAGGTCCTTCAACAATAATCTACCATAATATTGTCTGTGTCTGTGTATACAGGGTATTTCTGGACTTGGGCACATTGGATGATGCAAATATAAATTGTTAAATGTTTCCTAACAGTGAAAAGTATACCCAAAGTTGAAGATACTCCCAGTAAGCGAATATAAAGCACATCCACTACAGGCAGTACACAGTTACTTGATTGAATGGTTTATTAATCTAAATAAGTTATTCCAATCATGGTGGAAGAATAAACCTGCAATTTGTTGTGTTATGAATCAATAGTCAAAATGTATCATTACCAGCCATTCCTTTATCTGTCTGAGGCCAGATTCTGTCTGGGTCATTTATTGGAATTGCTTCATCCACTTAGATATTCAGAGACTTGACAACACTTGGTGAATATGATGAATGTTTTCTCTATTTCTGCTAATGTACAATCAACACATAACAGACAATATTTTTGATTCATTGTGTATAATGGGTTTTGAAGCCGCTCTGGGGTGATCATAGGACTCTGCTACTTTCATAATCAACTTTTTCATGTGATTTACTTGTGAAAATACAAAAGCTTTTTTATTAGTACATTCTGTCTGGTGAAGGCTGAATTCTTCAAGGCTACTAGCGGAGCTTATGCAATCAGTAATTTCAATTTAATGTAATTACAAAAACCTTGGTAGTCTTGCATCTATACATTTGTGGCTAATGTGATGCAGGGTTGTGTAATTTGTTTTTATTAAGGTATTGAGAAAAGAGCCTGAGAAATTGGTTAATTTACTTATTTACTATCTGAGAATAAAGCATCTTATTTTTTGTATATTGTCTACTGTCATCTTAACTGGAGTGTCCATAGAATTAAATAATTGGTACTGTAAATGTATCCTCAATACAATATTGCTAATTATTATTACCAAATATCCTGACGTGTTTCATCAGATAGTTATGATATAGCACTTATAGATGTGTCCACCCTTACCTTAGTCTGAATTTAAGAAAGAACTCCAATTTTGCATGAAACAAATTCAACACAACAGCTCACATTTACAAAAATCATGATCCCACTTTATTTGGTCCAACCCCATCGAGGGCCAATCGGTTGCCTCCTGGAGTAGCCTGAATTGTCCTGATTGGAATTGGTAACTGTACATTTAGGATACTTTCACATCTGCATTTTTAAACTTGATGAAGCCTAATGAAGTACACTGTATCCGATATAGATAGACAGGACCACGCACTGCTGGATCCTTGTATACTATAATAGGATCCGACAAAGAACCAGCTGGTTTTTGGCATGGGTGCCAGGTTTTGGCTGGGCAAAATACAATGCATGCACCATTTTTTGCTCTACCCAAAACCAGTACTTGCGCCAGAAACATCGTTATAGTCAGTGAGGATCTGGTAGGGCAAGGAACAGGCTGCATGATTTAATAACTCACATGTGGAACTAGCTTTAGATGTAGACAAAGATATTCCATAATGCTCAAAATAAACTATGGCAAATAACATAGTTCCTAAATAATTCAAAACATTTCTTCGGTTAATAAATTGAGGAAATAATAGATTATAAACAAAGAAAGACTAAAACTTAGCATTTACCTAAATGTAATATTAAGGGAACAAATCTCTACTTTTTTATAAATCAAAATGCTACCTTGAATGCTATTTTTCTGGAAATGTTGATTATTACCTCTTCTGCGCTTTACTCTTTTTTCTTTGTTCACCTAGCAGGTTCATGACTGAACGTCATAACTCTAGGCATTGTGATTAAGCTTTCACATCTCAGAAAAAGCAAATGAGCTATTTTCTTCTCACAGAAGACAAATATAGCACCAAGTGTGATTGAATAATCATATGTTAAGATGAAAGGCCTTTACATTAAGGTTAAACGATATGAAGAGAAATGACAACTCTGCAAATTATAAACTAGATTACATGTCATTTAAATCACATTACTTTATTGTTATAGTTACCAAGAAAACTTTACTAGTACTAATTTTATTATTACAGAATAGTTAAAAGAATTAAACACCCACTGAACATTTTGTATTCAGTTATTCAATAATGCAGGCAGTGTTGGTTTGGTTTGCATAGGGCCCACCAGAGGAAATGATTCTAGGGACCCACCCTATAGCTACATGGAAATATTAGGGTACATAGGACATAAACACTGCTGATTTTTTATATTCAAATTTGTGGTGGAAAATCTCAACCACATGCTGCAGATAATGTAGTAGATGATAATTGCAGTCCTATGTAACACCAAAGACGGCAAAGTGCTAATTCTGCAGATAATGCAGTAGATGTAAACTGCAGTCCTATGTAACACTGACATCTCTCTAAGTACAGATAAAGTAGTTGTCAAGTTTTCCCTGTCTGGCTTTGCCAAGGGAACCAGGCCAGCCATCCGGCCTACTATGATAGGTTAGGTAACTGCACTGGCAGGTGCCTATGAATTTCTGTTCTCTGGGTCCAGAGACGTGGCCTGTTTGGTTTGTATATCTGATATCCTGTTTTTTGACACTGCATGTTTCACTCTACTTGTGCCCCTGATTGTAGTTGGGTTTTGATTCTCTGATATTTGGTTTTGGCATGTTTTCACACTGTATTGTTGTTACCTCCTTGCTTTGACCCAGCTAGCCTAACCTCTCTTGCCTGTTTTTCACCGTTCTATACCTCCCCCTGTTGTCTTCGTTTTACCACTGTCTGTGTGATTGTGTCTGTATATTCTTGCAAGTAGGCAGAAAGATTGGGTGGGGGTATAGCACAGTGATAACTCATTGAGTGTAGATAATGTACAATGGAGACAATGCAGACATCTACACTGTCAGAGGAACAAAAACAATAACCAATACTTGCTTTCACAAGAGCATGCGAGGGACTTTCACATTGGCTAATGTGTATGGTCAGCTAATGATAGCCATAAATTATCAGATATTATTACTGGAAGGGGTCCCTGGCCAATTATGGATTAATCTCCATCAATTTTAATCTAGGTCTGAATACAAGGGACTTTTTAAACATAGATGCAACAGTAGAGTCTCGTCATTATGTGCTGCCTTTTCAACTAGTCTAGGACATCTTTGTTGTGGAAACACTCATCATTTTAAGTCTATAATCATCATGTCTGCCTAGGATCAACAAAGTGTTGACAGATAGTTGCCATAGTTTAATCTGTATAAAATAATGTAAAAAGCTTTATATGGAAAACAGGTAAGCAACTTCTCCTCTGCACCAAACATATAGAGCAGTTATTGGAGCCCCACAAACAAGTACAAGTGGAGAGGACAGCTGTCATAGTTCAACACTAAAGGCTAGAATGATGAAAACCTCTGATGCCACCTGTTCCGCCTCTTAGACATGGCAGTAAAAATAATGTCAGCAAAAGAAGGAGGTTCCCTTTAATAATGCAATGTGAACCCAATCAAATTTTCACATATGGCATTTTTCAAAATAATATAATTTGTTCATTGAACATGCATTGTATCTTGCTTTCCATTTACAGTCCATAAATGCAGCAAAAATACTGAAATCTGTAATTTCCTTGAATTATAACATTTTGTTTGTTATAAGCTGATATGCGATGGTGGATGTATGTGTTTCACAAAAGAAAGTTGTAAACATGTATAGGCTACACTACCATATACTTGTATGTAGGAACAGAACCTGCATCTTGTTTGTGCCGATATTTGTCTTTTATTTTCATTATGTAGGCGAAGAGAGACTTTCTATTTAGGAAACTTTGTCATACATGACTAAAATAGATGAAAAAAGTATGTTTCCCATTATCTTTGTTTGTATCTTGTTGTATTTGCAAAATTGTGCATCTGATAATTTTCTGATACTCCCAACAAAAAAGTAATAAAACTAAGTCACAGGCAACATATGAGATTAACACCTTTACCTCTATACAGGTCTAACAACAGTAAACTGCAAACTATGTGCATAAAATGATCAGAAAAACTCTAATTGTCCTGAAGTGACATTTTTAAATTGCACAAGAACAAATGAACCCTGTTCAATGCATTGCAAAACCCATTAAATTCTCTTTAACTGTAAACCTCTGTAGCTTGCTGATTCACAGGACGCTCACCTAAATGGTCCATTAATTTGTTAGTGACAAACTGATGACTTCAAAATCCAAATGCTAATGTATTTTACACAATGAAAATCCCCCATAGATATTTTTTCTTAGATTTTGGTTTTGGTGTTGTAAGGAAACATTTCCAGGAATATATTGCTTAGGCTTTACAGATATATTTATATACAGTACAGACCAAAAGTTTGGACACACCTCATTCAAAGAGTTTTCTATATTTTCATGACTATGAAAATTGTAGATTCACACTGAAGGCATCAAAACTATGAATTAACACATGTGGAATTATATACTTAACAAAAAGTGTGAAACAACTGAAAATATGTCTTATATTCTAGGTTCTTCAAAGTAGCCACCTTTTACTTTGATTACTGCTTTGCATACTCTTGGCATTCTCTTGATGAGCTGAAATGGTATTCCAACAGTCTTGAAGGAGTTCCCAGAGATGCTTAGCACTTGTTGGCCCTTTTGCCTTCACTCTGCGGTCCAGCTCACCACAAACCGTCTCGATTGGGTTCAGGTCTGGTAACTGTGGAGGCCAGGTCATCTGGCGTAGCACCCCATCACTCTCCTTCTTGGTCAAATAGCCCTTACACAGCCTGGAGGTGTATTTGGGGTCATTGTTCTGTTGATAAATAAATGATGGTTCGACTAAATGTAAACCGGATGGAATAGCATGCCGCTGCAAGATGCTGTGGTAGCCATGCTGGTTCAGTATGCCTTCAATTTTGAATAAATCCCCAACAGTGTCACCAGCAAAGTACCCCCAGACCATCACACCTCCTCCTCCATGCTTCACCGTGGGAACCAGGCATGTAGAGTCCATCCGTTTACCTTTTCTGCGTCGCACAAAGACACGGTGGTTGGAACCAAAGATCTCAAATTTGGACTCATCAGACCAAAGCACAGATTTACACTGGTCTAATGAACATTCCTTGTGTTCTTTAGCCCAAACAAGTCTCTTCTGCTTGTTGCCTGTCCTTAGCAGTGGTTTCCTAGCAGCTATTTTACCATGAAGGCCTGCTGCACACAGTCTCCTCTTAACAGTTGTTGTACAGATGTGTCTGCTGCTAGAACTCTGTGTGGCATTGACCTGGTCTCTAATCTGAGCCGCTTGATGGTTTTTGTGACTGCACTTGGGGACACTTTCAAAGTTTTCCCAATTTTTTGGACTGACTGACCTTCATTTCTTAAAATAATGATGACCAAGAAGGAGAGTGATGGGGTGCTACCCCAATCGAGATGGTTTGGGGTGAGGTGGACTGCAGAGTGAAGGCAAAAGGGCCAACAAGTGCCAAGCATCTCTGGGAACTCCTTCAAGACTGTTGGAATACCATTTCAGGTGACTACCTCTTGAAGCTCATCAAGAGAATGCCAAGAGTGTGCAAAGCAGTAATCAAAGCAAAAGGTGGCTACTTTGAAGAACCTAGAATATAAGAGATATTTTCAGTTGTTTCACACTTATTTGTTAAGTATATAATTCCACATGTGTTAATTCATAGTTTTGATGCCTTCAGTGTGAATCTACAATTTTCATAGTCATGAAAATACAGAAAACTCTTTGAATGAGAAGGTGTGTCCAAACTTTTGGTCTGTACTGTATAAATATATATATATACAGTACATACATAACAGGTACACTAACATTTTTTATCTAAGAACCATGGGGTTAGATCATTGTACCAATCCCAAGTGCTGCAATGATACTGAAAGAGTAACTGTCATTTCAGGAAAAAGAGATAGGAGAGAGGGGAGTTCTCTTTGATGTGTGCTGTGTGCTGTGTATGCGAGTCATCATAGTATCTACATCTACACTCAAAAGCTCAGGAAAAATTGACAGTTAAAGAGCCTGCAGATTGGGAAGTTCGAGAAAAATGGTAAATACAACTCATACAATGGTTAGTTCATCGCTGTTTTTATGTACATATTCCCCTTGTTTTCTTAAAATTTCTGTTGAGCAGCATCAGTGGGACAGTGGGTGCACTGGAGTCCACTCCATATATTTGTATGAGCATTTTTCAATCCAGAGTGTACTATCTTGCAACAACAAAAGGAAAAGAAGAAGTGGTCCAAGCAAATGACATACTGAATGAGCGGCCAGAGAGATAGGATGAAAAACAAGAAAGAGCAGTATCTTTAAGGCCAATAGATCAGCACATTTTGAGGAGGAGATGGTGGTCTATAGTGTCAACTGCTGCAGAGAGATCCAGAAGAATGAGCATAGAGTAGTTGTCATTGAAGTCTGCTGTCAGGAGGTCATTTTTCACTTTGGTAAGGGCAGTTTCTGTATAGTATACAGTGCATAAACCAGATTCTAAATGATTAAGGATAATGTTAACAGGGAGGTAGTAGATGAGGTGATTATAGACCAAGCATTCCAGGAGTTTAGAGATAAAGGGGAGATTAGAGACAGGTCTGTAGTTAGTTGACATATTTCTAATGTACAATTATTTGATGCAATGATTCATTCCTTCATTTTACATGATTTTAGTCATGACCATCTGTTCATGACTTATGTGCAGAGGTGTAGCTAAAAGGGGGTACAGAGGTAGCAAATACACCCAGACCCAAGAGCCTGATCTACATAAAATGTATTTTAAAGGGAACCTGTCATCAACTTTATGCTGACCTCACTGGGAGCAGCATGAATTAGTGACAGAAATGCTGATTTCAGCGGTGTGTCACTCATGGGCTAAAAGTAAGTGGCTGCCGAGAACCAATATCATAATCATTGCAGCCCAGGCCTTCAAAAGAGTCAAATCTACCTGAGAAGAGTCATGGTTATTCATAATCTCCCACTTTGCCGCCCATCTGCTGTTGATTGGCAGTTCTCTCCTAGAGAGAAAAGGAGAAAAGTAGGTAGAAGCCTGTCAGTCATCAGCAGGTGGCAAGGGAGAGCAGGAATTCATGAATAACCATGACTCTTCTCAGCTGGCCGTGACTCTTTTCCAGGCCTAGTCTGCAATGATTGAGATGTTGGTTCTCGGCAACCACTTACTTTTAACTTATAAATGACAGACTGCTGAAATCAACTCACCTGTCTCTACTTTATTCTGCCGTTATTATGGGCAGCATAAAGTGGATTACAGGTTCCCTTTAAATAGCACATAGTAGTTGGAGCCCTGTTCAAATTTTGCACTTGGTTCCAAGAGCTACAAGTTTCACCTCTGTTTTCACCTTTGTCTTTTATTTTTATTCCAGTAAAAGTATGAAATGTTAAGTAATATGAATTGCCTGTTTCACGTTGAACTTAGGAAATGTTCTGAAGCTAATCTTCTAAAAATGATCAGTCTTTCAGTCCAATAGCTTATTGTACAGTTTGTATTTATAAAAACTTCAAAAACTCCAATGTCCAGTGAAAACTGAATATTCAAAATGGGCATCATTTTTAGAGTATTGTCTGTAGAGGAAAGTAATTAATAAAATATGCATTTTAATTGCATTAATGAAACTGAACAGTGGTTAAACCTAGAGGGAGCAAAATATTCATTAAATGGATGCTCCAGGAGTACTGTGAATATTCATTCTGCAACAAACAGAGGCAATAACATTTACAGTAGCACCATAATTAAATAATCACTAACACTACATGGGAGACATAATTCTGTGCTAAAACAGCCGCTCCTCCTTGTTTTCAAACTGGACCAATGCTAATAAGTGAATTTTAATGGACTAAATGTTGCAATACCAGGGTCTTAGACTTTAATGGATAATGATAACAGCCTCACACAATGTGAAGTGATAAATTAATTATCTGCATCATGCCGGAAACTGACTATTCCTTTGACCATAATAAACCATGAAAAATGAATCTTGAACACATTTTGTAATTCTGTCAGTCTTATTAGATGCATTTGGCTTAGACTGGACTTCCAGTTTATGAATGAGCAGTCTGCTTAGAATTGAATTATACTAACATTGTCCACAATTTTGGACCTCACTACGTAGTACTTCAGTTCAGAATCTTATAGATAAGTTACACTCTGACACCGATTCATCCAATATATTTTCCCAACTGGTTATTAAAGTAAATTTCTTGGATAAAGTTGAGTTTGTACGCTCATGCAAGATATTATCCTCTAAATATACCTCCACGTCAGAGGGTACCTGGTTCGAAAAATTAGCAAGGTTAGATAGTCTACCTAGACATACTATATCTATGTTGCATAAATTTCTTACTTCCCCCTCAACACCTAACACTCCGGCATATATTAGATCCTGGGAAAAAGACTTAGACATATCTCTCTCAGCAAGCGATATAAAACAAATTCACCTCAGGTCTCATGGTTTTTCCCAATGTGTTCGAATTCAGGAACATTCTTATAAAACGATGAAACGATGGTATAATGACCCCCAAAAACTTAAACAAATGAATCTGAGTGAGACAGATATTTGTTGGAGATGTCGAAGGGATGTGGGCACTTTAGGACATATATTCTGGCATTGCGCGTTAATTAAAACGTATTGGTCCCAAATTGAACTAAATATAAACCGAGTCGTTCATCTATTCAATTGACCCCAGCCTCGGTACTCCTGTGGTTACCCTCCACCACTTGGCGCCCGGCGAAGTTTAATCTCCCCACATTACTTGTCCAAGCTGCCCGACTCTTAATCCCTCTGAATTGGCTTAGTTTATCTCCGCCGAGTATCTCTCAATGGAGAGATAAGGTTGACCAACTATATCTTCTTGAAGAACTTGCTAGCTGGGCAAACAGGAGACATGCCCAGTTCATAAGGATATGGTCACCCTGGAAAGAATCCCGTCCACTTAAATAATATCTGAGGACATAGACTGGTGGAGATGGTCCCCCCCCCTAACTATCCCCAGAGCACACTCATTTTTAGTACTTTTAGTATATATTGTCTTTATTATGATTCTACTAAGACGCTGTAGAAACAAATCTAGTAATGCTAGCCTAATTTGGAGCTTGAACTACCCAGTGTGATATTCACCAGATTTATTCACAGGTTAACATATGTTATTTCGTTGTTGTGTGATGATAACACCAATTTTCTGTAATGTATTAGATTCACAATGCCCCATCAGGCATTGTTGCAAGAAACACTTTCATAACTTGTACAAATGTTATGTTGCTCCGGGTTGGAGAGATTTACACCGAGACCACCATACCCAGCGGTGTTGGATGTCTCAAATCTTGGAGCAATTTAAAACCACCTCCCCCTCCTTTATGTTTTTCCCTTATAATACACTACTTCTTTCCTAATGCTCCCTCCCGTTAAATGCTATGAAGTCTCGCATTTTTATATCTTTTGATGTTATCTAAGGTCATTGTCATTTGTAATGTGAGATATTGCTGTATGTCTGCTTTACTTATACAAAATCAATAAAAAGAGATTTGTTAAAAAAAGAATTGAATTATACTAGAGCATTTCCAGTTAGGCCAAACTTAAAGGGGCTGTGCCATAAAATACTTTGCACTCTAAAGTTTATTTTTATCAAGAACTTTAGCTCACATTTCTTGGATTTATTTTTTTAAATTCACCTCATTTGCAGTTTTCTCATATCCCCCAAGCTTAAATCCTACTTCTTGGTTTGTCATGTGAGTGTTGTCCCATCATTCCTTAAGGCAGTGAGATGTGTCCTGACAACAAACGGACAAGTGACACTAACCAGTTTATTTTCTACCTCCATATATTCAAAATGCTTTTCGTAACTGAATTTATAACAGACACAACTTGAGCTAATGTCAAAAATTCATTCTTATATGTATTTATCTATTTATCTGTCTGTCTGTCTACCCATCCATCAATCACTAACATGTAACTGTAGTGGTGACTGAAGGTAAGGAAAAGAGGTGCTGTGAGCATGTGCGTCCTGTATTACATGGCTCCACTACAGAATATTACCAACAGCAGCAGAAACTGATTTGCCACTGGGCCCAATGGTAGGCTAATAATTTTAGAATAAGGCAGTTTTTGATAAATGGGGATATTTGGGGAAAGTGACATAACAGAAATATATGTTGGGCAAGATACAGTTATATAAGTAGCACAATCCCTTTAAAGGAGTATTCTAGTTTCTATAGAACAAGCAGTCATGCATTTTTGTAAAATACATGTACAGCAGTAGTAATCTGTGCTTGTCACTTAAAGGGGTTGTACCATTATAAAGACACCCCCTATCCACAGGATAGAAGATAACAGTCTGATTTGGTAGGGATCCAACTGCTGGTGCTCCCACTTGTTACAAGAATGGGACCCAGTATTCCACAATTAAATGCATGTGTGCTGCCACTCCATTCAGCAGTATCGGACTGCCGGAGATAGCTGAGCATTTATATTTGAGTGGATGCCGGTCCTGCCAACTGTGTACTTGTTCTCATTATCACCAGAGGAACAATCTCATGACCTATCGGTTATATGTCTGTTTTAACTAATAGCAGCATATTACTCAGGACATTATCCAAGCATGTTGTTTACTGAGGAAGTCACATAATGCGTGGGAGTCACAAGATGGTCACAATGTGTGGGAGTTACATGACTATCACATAATGTGTGGGAGTCTCATGACTGATTCAATGTTTCAGTTTGCCTATGGATGCACTATACATGACTGACTTTTAAGCCATACTATTCTACTATGCAGGGATCTGCTCCACATACAGTATATAAAAAGTATGCAGAATTTTAAAGATATATATATATATATATATATATATATAGAGAGAGAGAGAGAGAGAGAGAGAGAGATGTATTAGAACATGGCATGGCTCCCACTTTAATAATTTAAAATAGGACTAGTGACTTAGAAGACTAATGTATAGAGTATGCTTTGCCTCATTATATGAGTGATATGGAAGCTAAGTCAGTGATGGAAGCTCATATTCTCATGACCGTGATTTCTCAGTGTTAGGATACATGGCCTGTGGTAGAGATGCCATGTATGCTGACTGGCATGTGAGGGAAGGAGTGCGTCTAATTGTTTCAGCTTACACACATCATTAGCTCTTGGGTGACTGGTTCAAGACTATTATTTAATTCAAGCGCAAATGAGTATGACTGTATCTGACAAGAAACACACTCTTCTGTTGTGTCTTCTCGAGTCTTCTTAAGTAGATTGCTCATAGAAGTTGACAGAATTCTTCTAGCTACTACTGGTTGTGACATCCTCAATAATGAGAAGTTTCATTTCAGAGGATTGCTAAGTGGTTTTGTGCTTGTTTTAAGGCCAAAAGTGATGTATTCTTTTTTGTACCAATTAGTCAAACTGCATATTGTGAAATGCATTTGTGTAAAAATGGCTTTAATTCAGATCTAAAATCTCCTTTGACCTAGACAGTACAGTGAAGTCTGATGTTACTATGGCCAAGTTCTTGAGTGACTGGAAGTTCACAAAGTGAACCTCGATCAGAATTTCAGGAAAAATTCAATTCACCGCCAAGTCAAATTTCCTTGTGCTTCATGGTAAAGAATCAATTTTTACTGAAATGGCAATAAAAAAAAATAAAAAAAATCATGCTTACCTCATCCATTTAAATGCAAAGAGGCCACCGCGGCCATCTTGCTTGAAGATCCTGTTTGAAATGTCGTGCACGTTGACATAATGACGGTATCACGCACAGTGTGAGATTTCCTGCTTGATTTTCAAGCAAGATGGCCGCAGCAGCCTCTTCAGGATCAAATTGGTGTGGTAAGTACAATTTTTTTAATTAAAAACCACTAAAATGCTTTAATATGGATCTCAGGTGCGTCAATCAGCATCAAATGCTGCATCTGAGGGGTTCAATGACGGACGGCGACGCAATCGCCATTCCCTGTCATTACTCCCACGATTTACAAAGAAATGCATTTGTGACAAAATAAATTGTCACAAAATACATTTTTTGTAAAGTTCATTGAAGCAGCCAAATCGAATTTTAGAGAACTTCTCATCTCTAGCAAAAGCTCATCTCTAGCAAAAGGATCAGTTATCTATTTGACAGCATTCAAGTTTCCTTTCTTATACTTTACAACTTAGTCTGAGTATATCACCATTTAGCTTTCCGTTCTTCTGATCCATCAGAAGAAGAGAGAGAGAGAAAAAAAAAAACCGGGATCCTGTTTTTTTACTCGATCATGTAAAAAACGGGTCCTATGCAATCCTATACATAACTGATGCAACAGGATCCCTTTTTTATAGTATCCAGTTTTTTCTCTCTCTTCTTCTGATGGACCATATCATAAATTAAATTCATAATTAGATATTTTATCTCAACGGTGTCATGTGACTTGATAGAGTTACAAGGTCTCAGGTGTCAATGGGGAGCAGGTGTGTTAAATTTGGTGTTATCGCTTTCACACTCTCTCATACTACTCACTGGAAGTTCAACATGGCTCCTCATGGCACAGAACTGTCTGAGGATCTGAAAAAAAAATTGTTGCGCTACATAAAGATGGCCTAGTCTATAAGAAGATTACCAACACTCTGAAACTGAGCTGCAGCACAGTGGCCAAGACCATACAGCGGTTTAACAAGACAAGTTCCACTCAGAACAGGCCTCACCATGGTCGACTTAAGGAGTTGAGTGCACATCCTCAGCATCATATCCAGAGGTTGTCTTTTCAAAATAGATGTATGAGTGCTGCCTCACTGCTACAGAGGTTAAAGGGGTGGGGGGTGGGGTCAGCCTGTCAGTGCTCAGACCATATGCCGCACACTACATCAAATTGGTCTGCAGAGCTGTCGTCCCAGAAGGAAGCCTCTTCTAAAGACAATGCACAAGAAACAGTTTGCTCAAAGCAAGCAGACTAAGGACATGGATTATTGGAACCATGTCCTGTGGTCTGATGAGACCAAGAGAAACTTATTTGGTTCAGAGTGTGTGGCGGCAATCAGGTGAGGAGTACAAAGACAAGTGTGTCTTGTCTACAGTCAAGCATGGTGGTGGGAGTGTCATTGTTTGGGGCTGCATGAGTGCTGACAGCTGTGGGGAGCTACAGTTCATTGAGGGAATCATGAATGCCAACATGTACTGTGACATACTGAAGCAGAGCATGATGCCGCAGGGCAGTATTCCAACATGATAATGACCCCAAACACACCTCCAAGATGACCACTGACTTTCTAAAGAAACGGAGGGTAAAGGTGCTGCAATGGCCAAGCATGTCTTCATCCTCAAACGGGGTATCCTCAAACGGAAGGTGGAGGAGAGCAATGTCTCTAACATCAACCAGCTCCATGATGTTGTCATGGAGGAGTGGAAGAGGATTCCAGTGACAACCTGTGAAGCTGTAGTGAACTCCATGCCCAAGAGAGTTAAGGCTGGGCTGGAAAATAATGGTGGCCACACAAATATTGACATATATTATATGTGTGTGTATATAAATTATTATATATATATATATATATATATATATATATATATATATATATATATATTAGCAGAAAGACCCTGCTTCGCCCGGGTATATTTCATTTAATTTAATGTTTGTGTGTGTGTCGTTAAAAGATATTGAGAGTGACCTCTACAGAACCCCAACTCCTAAACAATGATCCCCCCACAGGGTCCCGTCTCCTCAAAATGGGACTTCCACAGCAGCCCACCCCTTTAACTTTGACCTTCAACAGTGACCCTTTAACAGTGAGTTCCACAGCACCTCACCCCCTTGACAGTGACCTCCACAGGGGCCCGCCTCCTTAACAGTGACCTTTACCGCACCCACCCTTTAACAGAAACATCTTAACTGACCTCCTCCATTCCTGGCCCCCTTGACAGAGACCTCCACAGCGACTGCCCCTTTAACAGTGACTGTCACAGTACCCCGCTCACTTACAGTGACCTCACAGTACCCCGTTGCCCCTTTAATAGTGGCCTCCACAGTCCCCTCCTCCCTTAACAGTGACCTCCTCAGTGCCCGCCCCTTTAACAGTGACCTCCACAGCAGCCTGCCCCCTTAACAGTAACATCCACAGTGCCCTCCCCTTTAACTGTAACCTCCACAGCAGCTAGGGTGGCCCTTTGCTTAACCCCAGAAAGCTGGACCTCACCGGCCACACCACCAAATGTGAAGACATGCCACGGTCCCCGTGAAGCCACACCCCTAAACATGAAGCCACACACCCTGGCTCCATGAAGACATGGAGGAGATGTTCCTGGCCTGAAGGTGAGCTAGGGACAGCATGGTGCTTCTCTTCCCCTCAGTCAGCCACAGGGAGCCATGTCTGCAGGCTCTAGTGACTGACTGGGGGTGAGAGAAGCCTCACTTAGTTGCTGTAGCTCACGCTCAGACAGCACAACACTGCTATCTGCTCGTGAGCTACTGAAAGGGGGACAGGGAGCTAGAAAACGAGACTGTCTGGTTTTAAGCCACCCTAACAGCAGCCTGCCCCTAGGGTGGCCAGAAGTTTTAGGCCGGACAGTCCAGCTTTCAGACTCCCTATCCTCCATCCGGTGCAGGGCCTGGACGGACACAGGCATATCCTTTCAAACAGCTCACTCTCAGACAGCAGCACTGTGCTATCTGAACATGAGCTGCAGGGAGAAAGTCACCCTCCCTCCCCTGCAGCTGACAGAAGTTGATTTTTACCTTCCAAAAAAGTCAGAAGTTTTTTTATGCAATCCCTCTACTAAAAAAAAAATATGCAAATTAAAAGAAACTATATGCTTACCTGAAAGTGATTCCTTAAAAAATATATGACTTGTCTCACAAAAAAGGGCCTAGAATACAAGCTACATAACCTTAAGAATAAAATGTGATGTCTAACCATATGAAAAGAGCCCAAAATAATACATTCTATTTGTCAACACTAAAAATTGACTGGCCCTTAAGCTGCTAAATATACTGTAATACTTTGCAAGATAAGTATACCAAACATGTATAGTAGAAATATTTAGACATTTAGATTTATTTTTGTTGAAATAATATAGTAAATGTCATCTTAAACTATAACTTTGGAATTATGCATTTCTTTAAAGTGGTTTTCATGGTGCTTAATAGTGATGACATATCCTCAAGATCAAGGATAAGCAAATTTTCAGATTCATTTGGATAGAAAGAAAGAGAGGTTGGGGCCTGACACCTAGAACCCCCACTGATCAGCTGTTTGAAAGGGTTTGCATCACTTTGATGGGTGCTGCACTGTCCTCACAGTTCACAAGCACCGCACCATTTAAAGGGATATTGGCTGTTATTAATATTGCAACTCTTAAATGGGACTAAGCTGCACCTAGGACATATGACCAATGAATGTGACAAACTTAAAGGGGTTATCCCATGACTAATGTAAAAACTGAAAATTAGATGTCATACAGTATATGACAACATCTTTCTAACAAAGCTAGAACCAGCCCTGTACCTCACATGGATCCAGAGATCCCCATTCATTGCTCTGCTAGATTTATAACAAGCTGGCAGCTCAAGGTGAGTGTCTTTTCTGCTGCAGCTAAGGAAGCGTGTCTCAGCTCTTCCTATCACAAGTCAGGAGGCAGTTGAAGGATGAAACTGAGCATGTGCGGCCTTCTCAAAGAGCTGGACAAAGAAATAAGAAACAGAACAAACAGCAGGTTGCGCTATACAGATACATTTTATGGAATAACTAAGTGGCTAAGCAAAATTTTTAATTACGTGCAATTACAAAAGTGTTCAGATCCAGGTGCTGGTTTTAAAACTGTATAATATTTTTGGGGGACAACCACTTTAAGAAGAAGAGCGTTGTGGCCTCTTCAAACAGCTGATTGGAAGCAGTCTCTGGAGTTGGGCCCCCAACAATCAGGTCATCAATTTTAAACACAGAGGAAAACCTTTTACAAAGAAAAATTCATCAGAAAATGGCCTGATGTTTAAATCAAGTTTTTATGTTAAATGTATTGTTGATGATTTGCCACCTTATGTGCAAAAATAAGAATATAAATCTATAATTATAAAATAAAAATAGGGTAGAAAGAAAAAGAATAAGCTTAACTATGTTTTTAATTAGTAAAAAACTTCACTTCCTTTAACAAATAAGAAATAATACGTACTTGACCGATAAATTGTATGCTAATGCTATGTATAAGTTACTCTAAATGCTGTTGCGTACGAATTGAATTACTTAACAAACTTTAACTGTTAGTTTGTTATTCGTGTGCAAAAGCCCAGGAAGAAAGCGGTCACCTGACCTAGTGGGCAGTGCTTGCGTCGATTGGCTTTGGCTCAGTAAGCCAGTCATGCATCACTTCTGCTGCGACTGCTGAGACGAGCAGAAGCACTGTGTGTGAAGTTCCTAAAGACTGAGACCTGTGTTGTTGAAATAGGGGTGTAATTGTTCAGGGAATCCATATTACACATCACGCAGGGATTCTGAAGGGCAAGTGCAGGGCTAGTAATTAATCAGGCAGGGAGAGAGAGACAGGGAGAGAGATAGGCAGAGAGACAGGGAGAGACAGGGAAAAAGACAAAGAACAGCTGCAGTTCCACAGAGTCAAGTGAAAAATGTCTGGAATGGATAAGCAAAAGGGGTCCAGTTCCAGCCAGAGCTCGAGCTCTAAAAAAAAGGAGAAGGTGGCACAGGGCAGCACTGCCAAAGGACCTGTAGCCGGAGCTTCTACTTGAAGAATTTGCAATACTTGGCCGGTGTTCCACCGGGCTAACCCACCAAGGCGTGAAATTGTAGTGGAGGAGAAAGTGGATGAGGTAGTGGAGTGGATGGCACGCTCATCTCAGTCTCAGCTGGATGTTCTGCTGTCATCTGCTGATACAGTATCATGTAGCCAGGGGTCAGACTCAGAGCTTTCCTCCTGCTCCACCATTCTGCTCCAGCAAAGCCCATCATTTTCGTACGCAATGTTCACAGAAGTTGTGTACCTTTTAAAACTGAACGTTCATTATTACTGCGCGAATGTTCGCAAAAAACGCCACATAATAACATATGATTTGTACGCAGATTCGTCGAATAGATTCGTAGAATATACAAATCTTATGAAAAGTTTGAATGTTCGGCGAATAAAATTTTGAATGATTCGCTCATCTCTAACAATTATGGTTGAGCGAAGCAGGTTTGGACTGCTCTGTCCGATCCCGGTACATTCCTAAAATTTGTTAATAATATGCGCTCTGTACAGCTCTGCCACAAACTCATGTTAGGATTCGGATTTTGAAACATTAATGTATGCGCAGAAACTAACTGTAATGGCTCAAGCAGGAGACTAAAGAAGTCTTGCATTATTGGTGGTGATAAGAAGATTGCCTCAGAAGAGCCAATACATTGTAAGGCTGTACAGAGCGCATACTATTAATGAAGCTTATGAACGTAGGCTGGAACTGTTCCTGCTTCACTCAATCCTACTAACAATATACCAAACTGAATTCAAATAGATGTCAATGTATTGTCTACTTTAGATAAAGCTTAGTACAGTCCTTCCTTTCACACTGTATGTAGTCAATATAATAAAATACTGAATGTATCAACTGAATGTATCAAAAATTGAGAATGAATCTGGATTGCACATCTTCATACTATGTTTAGATCTAGTAATTGCTTCTCAGCATAATTTAACATCGCTTCTCAGCAATACTGATTTTATTGAATATTAGTAGAGGTAAAATAAGTATTGATATACCACCCACTTCATTTTGTAGAAATAAAAATGGTTTCATTTCAGGTCTCTTAGATTGTCTATACTTTGTTTAAAAATTGATTTGGGCCAATTCTTCCCTGTAGACTTGTTTCCAAATATTAAGGTTAATCATGTGACACTTGAAAATTGCCACTGGTCCTCAATTATATTAAGAAAGAGACTTCAGTTGGTACATTATATGGTATTCAACCTTTTATTCCTTGTGTTATTCTAGTCTAAAGTACTGGAATAATAGTTTGCCCTCTACATGGCTTTTGCCACTCACTCCTTTTGCACGGCTCTTGAATTGCTCAGTATGAGTCCTTTATAAGCATTATGGACAGTTTTCAATTTGATCATTGACTATATGCAAAAGAATTTCAAGTTCAACCCATCCTTTGTGGCTGCACAAATCTTTTCTATGACATGCAGTAGACTTCATTGTCAGGCACTAGCAGTACTACTCCACTGCATTGAAAACTAAAGCATAGACATTATCATATTGAACCAGCATGCTCAAGAAATACATT
This sequence comes from Rhinella marina, assembly GCA_900303285.1. Lineage (NCBI taxonomy): Eukaryota > Metazoa > Chordata > Amphibia > Anura > Bufonidae > Rhinella > Rhinella marina. The sequence goes on along the minus strand of ONZH01003512.1, from coordinate 85,532 downwards.
CCATAAGTTATATGCTGTCCATTAGCTATAAAAGATTTTCCTCTCTCTGGGGAGTAATATAGCAACAAGCACCCTAAAACACTAGTAGTACATTGTGTGTCCCATGTCACAGCATGTTCTGTAATAAGTTTATTCTCTCTGTGTCACATAGTGAAGGGAGCTGAAAGCAATAAAGTGAAAAGACAATTTTAACTAACTACACATCATTGCTTTCATGCTGGCTGGCAGGCTGTTGAAACTGATAGGAAGCCCAATTTGCCTTTGGAGAAGAGAATATACTTACTAGAATAACTTGCAAGAGAATACTTGATGTTCAGAGATGAAAATGAAATGCACATTATTATGCTTTATTTGCTGCAGGGCAGCATAAACTATAAAATGTTCAAGTGGATTTTAAGCCTTTTTATATTTGCCCATGTAAAGGTGTAAAATATGTTTTTTAGTATATATTTTTTTGTTTTACTAGCATTAAAAAGGAAAATAAACCAAATTATTTATTATATAATAAAAAAACTCAGATGGTATACTAAAAGGGCAACTGTAAAGTTGACTTTTAAAAATGATCATGTTGTATCACACACTTTTATACCACCTTTAGAAGCAGCAACTGCAACCAAATCATAACACCAATCTAAAAGAATATAGTCTGTTTCTCCTTTCCAGGATTGCTTTAATTCAGGAACCTTGAAGGGCTTACAACCTTGAGCTGAGCGTGTAAGCTTCTGCCAGTGCATATCTTAATGAGGTTCAAGTTGTGATTTCAACTATGACACTTTTCAATGATCAATGTCATCATCAGATTATTGTTTGATATAAAGAAATTTCCTTTTAGAACTTTCTGGTGGGGAACAGATTTTATTTTTCTGTCAATTATATCATACAGGCCCTGAAGAATCAAAACATCCTGCAAAATGATCAAAATAGGATTTGGGGCTATCAAAGTAGAGATGAGTGAATCATCCAAAATTCGCTTCGCCGAATATTCGTCTAACTTTTCATAAGATTCGTATATTCTACGAATCTATTTGGCGAATCTGCGTACAAATCATACGTTATTATGTGGTGTTTTGCGAACATTCGTGCACTAATAACGAACATTCAGTTTTAAAAGTGAACACGTATGCATGGGCGTACAAATTGCAAAAATGACGGGCTTTGCTTGAGCGGAATGGTGGAGCAAGAGGAACGCTCTGAGTCTGACCCCTGGCTACATATGGATACTGTATCAGCAGATGACAGCAGATCATCCGGCTGAGACTGAGATGAGTGTGCCATCCACTCCACTACCTCATCCACTTTCAGTCTTCTCTTTTAAATACACGTCAATGGCTACGGCTATCAGGAATGCATTAAATAAGAACTGGCACATTTTGGCCTCAGATAGTAATTTAAAGGACAAGGTAAAGAAACCTCCATTGATAAGCTTCAGAAAGAGCACCACAATTAGGGATAAGTTGGTAAGAAGCGCATATGAGGATAGGAGACAGGAAAACTGGCTCATGAGATCCACCCCACAGGGTAACTTCAAATGTGGACACTGCATCACCTGTAAATATATGATTAAAACAAAATATTTAAATATAGGGGGCGTATCGCACGTGATAAAACAATTAATTACTTGCAAAACACAATTTGTAGTGTATGTTATTTTTTGCCCTTGTGGCAATTTTTACATAGGGAAAACCATTCGCCCGTTGTGCATAAGATTTAGGGAGCACAAAAAGTCTATATATACAGGTATAGGGTCACCTAGGCTCATAGAGCATGTCAGAGTAAACCATAATGGAAATGCAGACGCACTAAAATGCTCAGGCATAGAGACAGTCACACCTCCAAGGAATGGGGGAGACCGCCATAGGAGATTACTCCAAATAGAAGCTAGTTGGATTATAAGGACCAATGCAATGGGTCCTCTGGGCTTCAATGATAAAAATGATCTAGCGGTATTCCTATAAGCAAGATGTGAAGACAAAGAGCTCGATGCAAACCTTTACATTTATTTGTATTTTGTTTTTAGAATATGCACAAAGTATATGTATACTCACACCGTTGCTGGGGAGATGACGTCCGGCGGAGCATAAAACACGTGAGCACGCCCGACGTCATCAGAGTGAGCCCCCAGACGAAGCGCATACAGGCGCGAAACGGCCGTCGCCGCTACGCCCGTACACTGAGCATGGTGCCCGCACTTTGTAACATGTAAGTTGCCTACTTTTTTCATTAAAGCAAAGAAAAGAAGCCTGGTGAGTGCCGCACTTTTTTCATCTCTCAAGTTATATTTATGTGGTCTTAACAAGTGCAGAGCACCGAATAATGGGACACACGGCGAGGAGTTAGGAAACTCTAGGGGGAAGTTCCGGTATATTTCCAGCGCAGTGCCAGACTCCGATTGGTTTTTCTTCCTGTTTGCTACTTTCTCCTCCACTACAATTTTTCGCCTTCGTGGGTTAGCCTGGTGGAACACCGGCCAAGTATTGCGAATTCTACAAGTAGAAGCTCCGGCTACAGGTCCTCTGGTCCTCTGGCAGTGCTGTCACCTTCTCCTTTTTTTAGAGCTCGAGGTCTGGCTGGAACTGGACCCCTTTTGCTTATCCATTCCAGACATTTTTCACTTGACTGTGGCCCTACAGCTGGTCTTTGTCTTTCTCCCTGTCTCTCTCCCTGCCTGATTAATTACTAGCCCTGAACTGGCCCTGCACTTGCCCTGCAGTATCCCTGATATGTGTAATATGGATTCCCAGAACAATTACACCCCAATTTTAACAAAACAGGTCTCTGTCTCTCAGAATTACACACACAGTGCTTCTTCTCGTCTCAGTAGTCGCAGCACAACTGATGCGTCACTGGATTACTGAGACTGAGACAATCAGAGCAAGCCCTGCCCACTAGGTCAGGTGACCGCTTTCTTCCTGGGCTTTTGCCGAACGAATAACGGACAGTAAAAGCTAGCTAATTTATTGAATTCGGACGCAACAGCGTATAGAGTAACTTATACGTAGCATTAGCGTACAATTTGTCAGACAACTACGTAGCAAATGCGTAGAAAGCCTTAAGAACATTTTTGAATCTAAAGGAGTGAATCTAAAAAAATATGGATTCGCTTCGCAGCGGAAAATTTCTAAGATTCGTATCGAATCTACAAAGTGGCGAATAGATTCGCTCATCTCTATATCAAAGTGTTTCTCTCAAGTGTGAGATGAGCTGTTGTACTTGTAATTAATGTTGAGTGAATCAAAGCATTTGAAGTGAAATTCAATCCATAGGGAGACTGCAGGCTGAGCTATAACTTTTTAAATTTTCCATTCATATACCCATATGAGGGCTTTTTATTTCAAGATAAATTGTATTTTTATTGCACCATTTAATTTATCATGTATGTTATTGGAAAACAGGAGTAAAAATATTTGTGGGGTTAAATTGAAAGAAAAACACAATTCTGCTGAGGTTTTTGGGGTATAGACATCACAGTGTTCACTGTGTACTTAAATTGACATGACATCCTTACTCCGTGGCTCAATATGAATACAACTATAAAATACTACCCCAATATAGTTTTTTTTGTTTACTACTTGAAAAAAAAAACCTTTGAAAAAAAATCAAAATTTTCTTTGCCATTTTCTGCCATAACTTTTTTATATTTTGGCCTACAGAGCTATATGTGGGCATGTTTTTCTGTAGTTTTTAGTTGTACCATTTTTGAGGTATGTACAACTTTTTCATCACTTTTTAAATTTTTTTTTGGGGGGAAGGTGACTAAAAAATAGTAAATCATGTGTTTTTCATATTTTTTCTGTTACGGCGTTCAGAGCCTAGGAATTTTTTTAAAAGATTTTTATTATTTTACATTTTTCATATGTGGCGATACCTGATATGTTTTTTTTTTATTGTTAACATTTTTATATGTAAAATTTGGAAATGGGGGCGATTTAAATTTTTTATTTTTTGCATTTTGTTTTTTATTTTTACTATAACTTGATATCTTTTGATCCCTTGTCCTAGTCACCCTAATAGAAATATATTAAGGTGATTAGGATTTTTACAATGTCCCTGATGCACTGTGCCTCATGCACAGAGCAACAATGAACTTAGTATTGATCGTGGCACCTGAGGGGTTAAATAATGGGGTTCAGCGGGATTGCAGTTCCCCATCATTGTGGCCGCATATGCGCTCACTGTGGTTGAAGGGGTTAATTAACGACCTAATATATCGCAGCGTGCATCTTGTTCAACTGCTGCAGCATTCATACTCAATCTATTATTTTATACATAGACTTACTGTGAGTCAGACTCAGTATTAAAGGGCGGTCTAATATATTGCCACGTGCATCTTGTTCAACTGCTGCGACATTCATAGTAAAGCCTCATTCATGTGGACGTTGCTGTATTGCGGCCCGCAAACAGCTTGGGGATGAGTCAGCAATCTGGAAGGAGCAACATCCCTCTGTCTTCTGTTTACATAACTGTGGAGACTTGCTCAATACTGCCTCTGTTGTGTAAACAGAAGACAGAGTGTTGCTAAGGCTCAAAATGGTCCACTTTAGTAACACTGCACATACACATTAGAAAATAAATGACAGTTACACTTTAATTTAGTTATTATTAGGTACATGTATATAGTGCTAAACTTTTGACCCCATGTGGCCCCTTTTTTTAATTCTTATACAAAAAGGGCAATTTGACCTTCAGTAAGTTTCGCTGGAATCCCAGAACTATAGACATGACTATTTAACACTTCCCAGACTCATATGTATGTATTTCAATTACTTTATTTTCCTTTTTTTCCTTTGTTTGTATCATATTGTTTTGCTTGTTGAGTCCATTTGCTTAGTTCATTTTGCAAGAAATTATATTTACATTCATCAGGACTGAGCAAAATTGTATCAAGGTGTGCCCAATCTCCGACTAAATTTAAATAAGTAACTAAGGGGGCAATTACCTTTTTACACAGGGCCAGTTGATGCTGTATCTGTCTATCCCTTTTCTTTTACTTATACTATATTTCAACCCTTGAAGGGTTCCAGTAATAGTTGACTTTTATGATATGTCACACAAGTCACATTGATAAGAGTCTGATGTGTAATTAGATGTTAGGAATAAGTGCCTTGTCAGCAAATAGATAGCTGCATGTGTTGTCACCTCCTCATCTATATGACTAACCATCACCAAGAGTACTACAAATTCTGTCTGTGAATTGTGCTGCAATAAATATATAATTTTACTGTATATTTCAGTTTTCTTTCAAACCCATTTTTATCCATAATGATATATTCAGACTAGAAATAGGCATCTATTCTACGCTGCTCACTTTGTTTAAAGGGTATCTATCCAGTTTTGCTGCTGTTTTTCCCAGAAGATTAAAAGTGGCATAATAAGATGTAGTTGGCAGCATACACTGATTGGTTACAATATTTTGAACTTTTGACTTTCAGGCTCCATATCTCACCATTGACTACAGCTTCGAACGTGAGACTACCATCATTTTATAGACAATCATCCTGGCTATCTTATACATAAACTGGACTTGCAACTATTTAGCATATGATTAGTTATGCAGATTCATGTCATGTAACTGCATTGTTACCATTTTGCTTCTGGTGGTGAAACAGTCTTTTTCTTCTTGTATATTAGAAATTATGACCTGTTCTCACATTGCCTATAGCTCAGTGTGTTATTAGGTTGATTTCCAACGAAAAGGTCATTGGTTCAAATCGAAGAGCAGCCATGAAAAAGATTTCCCAAGAAAAAAGAAACAGCATTATCCAGCTCATCAATGGTGGTATCTCAGCCAAGAAAATTGCCAAATTGCATCATATGAGTGCAGTGACAGTTAAAAAAATATGAAATTAAGTCTGTCCATCCACTCCAAAGCCAAGGGGTGGATATTCAATCAAAATATCAGCGTCTACAAGTTGGCTCATAACAATGTCTTTCAATTCTGGTGCGACAAACATGGCAATAAAGGTGGCCCGTATGCTTCATATTACTGAGATCCCAGATGTCCATGCAAGCACATAGCAACATGCATTTACAAGTCTGGAATGGTGGCCTGAAAAAAGTGAAGAAGCCTCAACTTCAATAGTGTCATAAGAAGCATCGGCTCGAGTTTGCAAAAAAGTACAAAAAATGAACATTAGAAGAACACAAATGGGTGATTTGGAGCAATTAGACAAATGTCAATAGACTGGGCTCTGATGGGTGCAAATGGGTCTGAAAGAAACAAGGGAAAAGGGGGCTAACAAATCTAGAGATTTAAGGAACTGTCAAGTTTGGTGGAGGAAGCCTGCTGATATGGGGTTGTTTTACAGCCAAAGGTGTTGGATACTTGACCAGGATCGATAGTCGTCTGAATGCTGAGCTATATGTGAGTAGAATAAACACCCGAAGCATACATTGAGATTGGTGAAGAAATGGTTCAATTCCAATGAAGTAGATGTGCTGGACTGGCCCCCACAGTCCCCAGATCTCATCCTAATCAAACACCTGTGGGCAGAGTTTAAGAAAAAGCTATAAACGTAACCAAGTGAGTCAACCAGTATGCACCAATATTGGGAGCATGTAAAAAAGACCTAGGAACAGATTTCAGTCGAGCCATGCCTGAATCTGAAGGATTCAGACAGTATTGAACGCCAACCGTGGATTTTCAAAATACTAACAAAATAATAAAAATTTAAATTTTACATTTTGGGAGAAAAACAGTAACAATGCAGTTACATCACAAAAATCTGCATAATTAATTATATGCTAACCAGCTGCAAGTCCAGTTTATATATGCGATAGCCAAGATGATTGTCTATAAAATGATGGTAGTCTCATGTTTAAAGCTGTTGTGGATGGTGAGATATGGAGCCTGGAAGTCAAAAGTTCAAAACATTGTTATCCTTTTGATTGCCAGTTTAAAAGATGTACCTTTTAAAAAGTATTCCCATCTTAATAATTTCTGGAATATCAGCAGAATATGCCATACATGTCTGATAGGCAGGAGGTCTCGCCTTTAAGACTACAACCTATCATGACAATGGGGTCAAGGGAACATTCTCCTGAGCAGGTGAGGATCTCAGTAACAGGGCCCTCATATATCAGGCCTTTATGGCATATATATATTCAATATTTCATACATTTTGTAAATGAGAATACCCCCTTAAGACAATATTTTATTGCATTGCAAAAGTGACTTAATAAAAGTTTGTTTTTGATCCGGGATCCAAGAATTGGAAAGTGTTAAATCTTTCTCCTCTGATATTAGTAGCTCATATAACTTTTTTTCTAAGACAGGTTTTGGATCCTCTCAACTCCAATGATTTTTAATTAGCTGACAGATGGGATATGAGCAAAGTTGATTTTTTACAAATGAAGAGGCATCCACGAAAAGACTACACAAATATTTTTAGAATAAATTGATATGCCTGCTAAGACAGACTTGGGTGGGGAGATAAAAATTCCCCAAAATAACCTGTAAACCAGTAAACAATACATAACACACATTGTGTTCAAGCTTGTTTTTTTTGTTTCTGTACAGGTTCTCAGTAATTAGATGCCAGGAATAATGCCGTCTGCAATGTAATATGTCAGTATCCAATTAAAAAATGAATCCAGAATAGCTGTCAAGGCTTTGTTGTAAATGCAAGCCATGTTGTTAGCGCATACAGGCCTACTTAAATAAAAAATATTATATATGCTATCATTTAAGTGTAAATATTGAAAATAGATTATAATATGAAAAATATAGCATAACTTGTCATCACTCTGATATAATAGCTCCATATGGTCATTGTTCTCTGTGAATTCCACACATAAGGAATATTTTTTATTAATGATTAAAAAATATTTACATTCTGCTTTTGGTCATGTATTTTAGGAGGGTCTCCTGATAAGCTGACCACAGGCAATCTTGTTGCTGATGCTGTCAAAAATAAATTGTTGGTGTAACCTGGTAGCAAGTTTTCAATTCAAACACCTGTTAACACAATGAGGGATGTACTATATGTAAAAAAAATACCCCTATTTAAATGTTGGAACAGAGAACATCTGGCTTGGATGTTTTTTTCACAATGTTAGAACAGTTACAATGAGTTAGAGGGATCACCAATTTAGTTTTGTTCCTCATCATGAGTTTACATAGTAAAGAATATGCTACCCGTTGTATGTAATTTGTATGTATGTATGTAATAGTGGTCCCCATTAGCTAGGTCCTTTTTACATTAGCATCATGGCTTCCATTCTTAATTGAACCACAATAGTGTTAATTGATTTGTTTGGAAACAAAGTCTAAGAAATTGTGATATACTGTTAAAGGGATCCATTAGATTTATTTCAACATTCAGTTTTTTCCTTTTTTAATGGCAAGGCTGACACTGTATTAAAATAACAAAAACCCGTTGGAATAAAGAATAGTGATTGTGTAGCATACATCCTCATTGAGATTAGTCACCTGAAAGGCTATAATCACACAAAAAAACTACAAAAACAGCTTGTGTGATTCCAGCCTTAGACTAGATTCAAATCTACACTTTTTTGGGCCAGACGTTACTTTAAAATTCACTGTAAGATATAAGTCTTATAATATAATAAAGTATAATATGTACACAGAGTTTTATTTTTTGGTGCATTTTGGGCTAGTGGCACAACATGCTTTTCATATGTCATTTTCATACAAATACCAGTGCGTACAAATGTAATACAATAAAAAGCCACTAAAAATATTTGCAAATAATATCATAAAAATGCTTAACTTTTTTAACTTTTTTTTTCTGTTTAAAACCCTGAAAAAGGTGTTTGTAAAGGAGCCCTAATAATTATCCTCTGTAGAACACACAAATTAATGTTACATGTTACTACACATTTTTCAAAGAGCAATGTATTTTTTTTTGCACGAAGAGACATACAAAGAAGAATATTTCACATAAGTTTGAAAAATAATAAAATCCTAAATGTAAAGAATGGATTTTCATGTCTATCACATTTCATGACCAAACTACAGTCCTAAATATTTCAGATAAACAAACATCAAAATTCACTTTGAATAAATTTTAAATCTAAAAACAGTCATAAGGGATGTGATCATATTCCAAAATGTCTGATTAACTAACATTTAAATTATGCATTTTCTAAGGTGTCAACCTCCTTATAGACAAACAGCAGGGACAGAATATATTTGAATGAAGTTGAATATAAATGAACCAGGCAAGATACATTTCTGTTATGCAAAACTTCTATATATGATAGCGGCATGATTGATGTGTATTCAGCAAATTATGAGACCTCTATAGAATATGTATTAATAACTACAGAACTAAATATTTTATTAATATATGCCAGTGTTATCACTATTGAGAATGTGAGATGAATGGCTGAATAGATAGCAAATGGCCTTTTGAAGATTTTATCAAAGTGCAACTAAATAATTTAAAGTTACAATGAGGAATTACAACAGCATAATTTGATGTGATGTTAACAAGATTGTGAGATTAAAAATACATTGACAAACCTGGGATGATCCGACTTACACAGTGGTATATCATAAGGGGAAAATATGTAATAACAGGAAAAAGTGAAATCTCAAAAATGTAAATTTAAAACTCCTACTTCTGTAGCTCATTTTCAGTATTTATAGTGTATTTTAATAAAGTTGTTTATACCAGTGGTTTCTAATGAGTAGCTCTTCAGTTCTGAAACCACAACCCCCAACATGTACTGACAGCTATAGGCATTGACTAATAAATGTACAGCCCCTTGAAACCTACCTGTTGAAAACTAGAGATGAGCTAACTCATTCTACACAAATGTGTTAAGAATTTCCCAAAAGATCATTCTACACAAATGTGTTAAGAATTTCCCAAAAGATTCTATTTTAGTCAAATCTGAAACTTTTGTAATTCATCCCGTATGAAAAGCCCATAATGATGGCCGCCATTTTACATCTCAGAAGACAAAGAAGGCATCTGCCACCAAAAGGGCAAAAAGGTATAATTTTGGATAATATTTTAAGTTAAATGTCAGTTTAAAAAAAATAAAACAGTGTGGTTTATTTTTAAACAGGTTGTTTGTTATTACTGGGTACCATCCATAGCCATATGTGTCACTGTACCTTTGACAATACTAATGCATACTTGATGTTAAAGAACTTGAAAAGTGTTGATTACTGTTCAAGGAGACCCCACAGTATCATACATGACTTTTTGGGGCACGTTCCATTTGGACCAAATTCATTCAGTCTTTATATAGTCTTTACTTATTTAGTAGATTCTGACAACCAATTCTAACAAATTTAACGCAAAATGAATTTTGAGAAATTCACTAATACTGTCTTTGTTGTAATTCTATCGTTGTTTTTTCTATCTATAATGTACTGATACATAGTAATATATTTGTATACAACAGCACATTATGAGTTTATTGGCTTCTCTCACAGACAGAATTGCAGACTTTTTTCATGAAACAGTAGGATTCCTTAGATTTTTGAAGATTGCTTTATTGAGCTACAAGAACAACAAATTCCAGGGTATGACTAATCCCTTCATCAGATAAGTAATACCAGATGAAACAAAATCTTAAGACCCAAAAGAGAATTAGTACAAGAAAACGCTAAATAAAAATGAATATGCAAAGGCATCCTTCTAGGCTCTGAAGGGTATCACACTCAATGTCCAGTGTAGGAGAAGCTACATGGGACCTAAGAACACAGGAGTGTCCTCTATACAGTAGTTTTTTCTACTGTTGGATGTAGAGAACAGCAATGGGCTCCACTTCTCCAGTAGATTCTGACATTTTTTTACCTTGCTGGGTGCTAACGCCGGCCTTGAGTGGTGGCATAGGAATATTCAACATAAAGTATGCTGGTGTATAGTATGATAATCGTTCTACAGTACATAAACACATATAGAACAATGAATAGAATAATATAAATAATAACACAAAAGTAGACAAATGACAAGAAAGGTGCGTTTTGTCATATGCAGATGCGGCTTGTTGCAATCGTCCTTACTGAATGACTTTCACAGTCATATTCACTGTAAATGGATGCTCCTGTTGAGCAGGCTAGAGGAGTAACTATCACTATGAATTGCATTAAACACTTAAACAACAATGTGGTCACTGCAATTTCATTCAATATTAATGAAGGAAAAGTGCCTTCAATCATATCGATGAGATGAAACATGTTGTACTTCGAGTAAATTACACACTGGTGTGAATAAGTCACCTGAATAGCATTAAGCAAACATTTGCTTCACCAGGTACACAAAAAAACATGCATAATTGATTTGTATCCCAAAGTACTTTGTATAACACATTTCTCTTCACGAGTAGATATGCATCCCATCAGAACATTCGTCAACAACCCTCCTTCCCTGTTGCCTTAGAAACACACTATACATTTATGTCAATTTTACTGCATTCCATTTAACTAGAAGTCTCTTTCCTAACAATTTAAAATACTCTTGATGTGGGTTTCAGAAATCTCTTGATATACTTGTTGATTAAAATAATCCATTTGGCACCTTAGTTCAGACAAATGCGAATGGAAGCTAAAAAAAGGAAGCTTTGTAAAACAACTATATTTCAGCTGGAAATGATTGAAATAAAATTGAATGTAGAAACTTTTCTTAAATTACAGACTCAAATATTTGCTTAGAGCATAAATTATTTGTCTCAAGGTGTGCATTAACATATATTAATATTTGTCTGGTTTATTGATATATAAAGCTTTGTGTAGTTTTCAGTCTTGAAGAGATGAGTGTAAATTACAAGCTCTAAGGTTACATAAATGTGGGCTGTCATGGGTTTTCCAATCTTAATGTGCATAGGTTTCACCCTCCCCCCCAACCGCCACCGAGGCCTTAAAGTGTTATTTCCATCTTAGACAATAGGGGCATATCGAGAACGGAGTGGGGAAAAGAACTGAGGGCGCAGCGCGCATGCCAACCTCCATTCATTTCTATGGGGCTGCTGAAAATAGACGAACGCTGTTGCGGCTATTTCCATCGGCTCCATAGAAATGAATGGGAGCAGTGGCCGTGCATGTGCAGTGCACTCCCATTCATTTATGGGAGCAGCGGGGAGCTGTGCCTGGTGGTGGCCGGACCCCGGGATACCTGGGGTCCTCCAGGCACAACGTTCCCCACTCCGTTCTTGATATAGGTGTGGGTCCCAGCGGTGGGACCCACATCTTTCAGGCAATGGGGGCATATCCTAGCAATATGCCCCCATTGTCTAAGTTGGGAATACCCCTTTAAGAAACCCAATAGCCCCTTTACTGCATAGGATTACAGCAGTATTAAAGGTATTGAGGAGCCCAGGAGCTTCACTTTGCACAAATTCAAGCACATTAGGCACAAAAGAGATATTGGTCCCTTTCACATGAGTGAGTCCCACGCATCCGACTCTCAGCGTGAGTATTTAGCAGCTCCTGTCCTGAACTCCCAGCGCTGATTTATGATATGTAACCCTTACAGTTCTGGAACGTATTGGATAACTCTGACAGCATTATGTAGATTATTCGTAGAAGAAAATTGTGTGGAAACTATATCAGGAACTCATCCACATGCTGTAGAGAAAACTTGCAGTGTAACTGACTTGATCTGTGGATATTCAATCTGCATCCTGTTAGTTTTACCCCTGGCCTTTAACCATTGAAAGGTAAAGTTTGAATACCATAGAAAAAAGATGTGATGCCAGCAGCAATGTCACTAAAAAAGTGCCCAGTTTCTGTTTTTTGCTACATTGATTTTCGGGCTGATTTATTGTGGATTTTGTGATGCATATTTCCCTTAGAATTAGCCAAGTTCCCAAAGCAATTTCCAGCTTTTCCAATTTATCTTGCTTCTCCATGAATGCTAGAACTTGATAGATTAGTAAACTGAGCACTCATATGAAAGCCATTGAAGAGCAGCAATTGTAAGATGGCATTTTTGGATTTTGTACATCCCAGTAGGACAGTAAAATAATCATCAGTACTGATCATATGTGGCAGTATCAGTACCGGGCAATTTTCCATTTTTGCATTTCTGTTTTTTATTCTTGCTATTCTAGGAGCCATAATATTATATCATATATTATATTCACTTAGTCATATGAGGGATTGTTTGTTGCCGAACAAGTTGTACTTTCTAATTGTTCCATTTAATAGCACCAATGTAGTGGGAAGCTGGAAAAAATTCATAACGGAGTAGTATTGGAAAAAACACGCCATAGTTTAATAGGTTTTATTTTTATGCCATTCCTTATGCAGTAAAACTGACCTGTGCCTTCATTATCTGGGCTAGTATGATTACAGTGATACCACATTTGTATATTTGTTTTTTTGCATTTCAATACAAAACAATTATACCTTGTAGGGGAAAAAATATTGTTTTCATTGCCCTATTCTGGCCCCCATAACTTTTTTTTATAGTTAAGTCTAAAGAGTTTGTGAGAGCTAATTTTTTGTGGGACCATCTGGGATAGTTCTAGTTTTACCAATTTTCTTCCGTATTTCCAACAGCTAAATATTGTAATGTTTAAGCCTTTCTTCTCATCATTTCTCAAGTGCTATAAATCTCCTTATCAGCCTGCCTCATGCACATCTATCCGCACTTCAGTCCACTTTAATTCATTTGAATAGCTGCTTCCAGATTCCTACTCCTTAAATGCCAATATTGCTTTGTGTAGACAGCTAGTCTGTAACCGACTTGTTTACTCAGCACAAAGCAAAAAGCTTCTGTCAGTTTCCCTGTTTCTCTGCTGACATAAATAGGTAGGCAATGCAATGTGTACTTTTCCATTGTCTGATTTACGCACTGGCTTTGACATAGAAAGTACTATGTACTATGTTGCATAGCAGTGTACAGTGTCCTATACAGTTCACAAGAAAGATTGTTTTATCACCAAGTATGTAAAAGGACCATGACAGCTATTTCAGGACTGTTATAGAAACAATATTGATGTAAGGCCTCATTCACATCACCAATCAGTTTTCTGTTCTAATCCATCATTAGAAGGAAAAAAAAAACATATTGTGAGCAACCGCTGTGCCAGAGAAAAAGTCCTCTGTGGTGGATTCCTGATGGAACAATGGAAACTCAAAATAAGGCCTCATGCACACGAACGTGTACCGGCCGTGCCCGTGCTGCGGGCCGCATACGGCGGGTCCGCAATAAACGGGCACCGGCCGTGTGCAGCCCGCATCACGGATCGCGGACCCATTCACTTCAATGGGTCCGCGATCCAGGAGATGCGGAGCGGAGGCACGGATCGGAACACCACGGAAGCACTACGGTGTGCTTCCGTGGTGTTTCTGGCTGTGCCTCCACACCGGAAAAAAGTAGCGCAAGCACTACTTTTTTGCGGTGCGGACCCTCGGATGCGGATCGCGGACCCCATTCAAGTGAATGGGTCCGCGATCCGCATGCGGTGGCCTCACGGTCAGTGCCCGTGCATTGCGGACCGTAGTTTGTGGCCCGCAGCACGGGCACGGCCAGCACACGTTCGTGTGCATGAGGCCTAAAGGATCTGCTTTTTTTTCTATTCTTTTGATGGATCAGAAGAACAGAAAGCTAAATGGTGATGTGAACCCTTTATAGTTAGTGGGGTCTGCCAGTATTCTACAGGGGTTTTTGGTATTTTTAATGACAAGGGTAGTACTATAAACTGCACTAATGTTACCTAAAAAATATGGGAAACCTCAATAGGCTTAATTAACAATTGCGAACAGAGCCGTTGTGTTAAGGTATCTAGCATACATTTATATAACGGTATGACTGTCAGGTTTCTGCATGCAGTTCTGAAAGCAAAAATCAGGAGAAGGTCTTGAAAGAAGAGATCATATAAAGGCCAGATATGATGTCTCCACTTTTTTTTAATTCACTTCTGGTAGAAACCTGGCTGTGTAGCAGCACCCTTACAAAACTCAACTTGCAACTTAAAGTTAAACACTCCATCTTGTGAAAGATAACCTACATTTAAAATGTAGATTCACTCTGAAGTGGCCCATACACATAAGTCAGTCAAAATGACCAATTTTAACCATTCAGCTGATCATTGTTCACAAATTATATGTGATATACAGAGGACTATATGTCCCCAAAATGTATTTTTTTTTTTCAAATTTATATTTTTGGCCACTATTGGATGAAACTACTAGAGAAGGGCATGATTAGTGGAATTTGGTCAATCATTCGCTACTGTTGCACAAGCCCAGTTTTTTCCCTGTTTAGTCTGGCATCCTGATGGTTGGGTAGTTCCTACAAATAATCTGATGGATCATATACAGCACATGTCTAATATAGGCTTATTATGATCATTATGAGAATAATAATGAGGTGCCATCATGGTGAATAATACACTGCCCTAAGGTTCATATTTTTTATTAAATAGATCATGTGGAATACATTGAAGCAATAGCGCAGGCGTGGCCAACCTGCGGCTCTCCAACTGTTGTCAAACTTCAACTCCCACCATGAC
Organism: Rhinella marina; assembly: GCA_900303285.1. NCBI lineage: Eukaryota > Metazoa > Chordata > Amphibia > Anura > Bufonidae > Rhinella > Rhinella marina. The sequence continues at coordinate 70,097 of ONZH01003512.1, read as the reverse complement.
CTGCTGTAAAATGATAGCTGTAGGTAGTCTGGGCATGCTGGGAGGTGTAGTTTTGCAACAGCTGGAGAGCTTCAGGTTGGCATCCCTGCAATAGGGGGCACAGATGCATGGTTAACCCACACCAGCACCTAAAATACAGAAATCACATATATAAAGGGATTGTGCCATCCACAGCAAAAAAAAAGGTGTAAAAACTTGTCACAACCCCTTCAAGCACTGTTAAGAGGGAGTAATTGGGTATAAACTGTGGACACAAAGGAAAGGATTGGGGAACAAAGAAAGTGATAGAGGTAGATGTAAACACATAGGATAAGATGATGCAGATGATTTTAAGTATTAGCAGATTTAAAATCTGACTCAAAATCCCTTTATGCACTGAGGGGATAGCTAAGACCTGCTGGATACTGTGCATGTACTGTTTTGGCCACACTGTTCTATTACCAGACTGTTCCAGTTAGTAAATGGAGCAATTTTAATATCTGAAATTATTAGGAAAGTGCCACATTTTTACAATTACCTAATACATTATATTATAATTTTTATGTTCCCTTGTCAGTAGGCTCTATAGCAGAGAAAAACATCCTTTTAATCATATGCAAATTAATCCCTGGGTGGCAAGACGGCATTGTTGTGGCTGATATTTAGCACAGGTGCAGTATAGAATCCATTGGCTGGGATGGTTCTATACGGTACTGCCTGAGCCAAACACCGAAGCAAAGGCGCATATGCGAGACTTTGGGGCTAGCTATGATTACTTCTTCACTGCCTGGTCACATCAAAGACACAAAGGTCTGTATGAGAGTCAGCGGAGCCTCTAGGTGGAACGAGATATAACAGCAAAGCTCTCATTGCACCCGGAAACTCATTTGCATATCATTAAAACACTGTTTTCTCTGCAATGCGGCTAGGGAGTGAGGTGGCATCAGATTCAGCTGACAAGGGCACATCTCCAGCGTCAACTAGTTTTATTGAGAGGTATTTAGTGACAGATTCCCTTTAAAACTACTGTTTGCTAGTGGATTTTCCATAAGTGCACAATTTGATGTCTTCTCACAGAAGACAGGTTTCTCAAGGACCATGCAAGTAAAAAATATGTTTTAAGTCAGAAATTATACAAAAATCTTGGAATAATCAAGCTCAGATGAGTGAATTGACTCAACAAATTTGGGATTTGTCCTGAATTTCCTCAAAATTCAGATATGGATCCAAATCAATTTTTTTTTTTTTTTTTTTTAGAAATTTGCTGAATTGGAAACAAAACATGCTACTGTGTAAGAAAATCAATCATTTCTACTCCTCATACCAGAATTTTGGCTTCAAATAGTTGCAATTAGGCACTTTGCAACTTTTTGAGTACTGTGCCTTCCAGTGCCACATACAGTTTTGGAGTGAAAATTTGACCAGAAAAAGTCGATCACTTTTGTGACACATTTATGAAGTGCAACTTTTTAAAAAGTAGCAAACAAGTTGCAAGTCTAGGCACTAAATTTATTATTACTGTGCACCATTTTTAAAAATTTGGCGTGGGTGCGCATAGCACCTCCAGTCTAAAAATATTCAGGACTGAAATGCTAGACAAATGTTATTTCACAATGGCATGTTTTCCTTGAAACAGACTTTAGATAGCACAATTATTTGGATTACAAATCAATGAATCTATTAGAAATTTATCGGAAACTGGGGTTGCAGTGCAGAAAAATTAAACACTTGCTGCCACATAACGCCACAGATTACAGCTCATTGCTTGGTGTGCAGTGGGACACAATGTAGTCAGATTATTGTTGAAAGACCCAAATCAGACAATCTAAAGCAGTGTTCCTAAACTCCAGTCCTCAGGGCCCATCTGCCGGTCAAGTTTTCTGGATTTCCTGATCAGGTGTTATAATAAATGCCAATGCATCAGGCCTTCTGTGGGATATTCCCATATCATGACCCGAGGTGGGCCCTTAGGACTGGAGGTGACGAATACTGATCTAAAGAGTACAGTCATGGCCAAAAGTTTTGAGAATGATACAAATATTAATTTTTACAAAGTCTACTGCTTCAGTTTTTATAATGGCAATTTGCATATACTCCAGAATGTTATAAAGAGTGATCAGCTTAACAGCAATTACTTGCAAAGTCAATATTTGCCTAGAAAATGAACTTTATCCCCCAAAACACATTTCAACATCATTGCAGCCCTGCCTTAAAAGGACCAGCTAACATCGTTTCAGTGATTGCTCCATTAACACAGGTGTGGGTGTTGATGAGGACAGGGCTGGAGATCAATCTGTCATGATTAAGTAAGAATGACACCACTGGACACTTTAAAAGGAGGCTGGTGCTTGTCATCATTGTTTCTCTTCTGTTAATCATGGTTATCTCTAAAGAAACACGTGCAGTCATCATTGCACTGCACAAAAATGGCCTAACAGAGAAGAGTATCGCAGCTAGAAAGATTGCACCTCAGTCAACAATCTATCGCATCATCAAGAACTTCAAGGAGAGAGGTTCCATTGTTGCCAAAAAGGCTCCAGGGCGCCCAAGAAAGACCAGCAAGCGCCAGGACCGTCTCTTAAAAGTGTTTCAGCTGCAGGATCGGGCTACCAGCAGTGCAGAGCTTGCTCAGGAATGGCAGCAGGCAGGTGTGAGTGCATCTGCACGCACTGTGAGGCGGAGACTCTTGGAGCAAGGCCTGCTCTCAAGGGGGGCAGCAAAGAAGCCACTTCTCTCCAGAAAAAACATCGGGGACAGACTGATATTCTGCAAAATGTACAAGGAGTGGACTGCTGAGGACTGGGGTAAAGTCATTTTCTCTGATGAATCCCCTTTTCGATTGTTTGGGACATCTGGAAAACAGCTTATTCGGAGAAGATGAGGTGAGTGCTACCACCAGTCTTGTCTCATGCCAACTGTAAAGCATCCTGAAACCATTCATGTGTGGGGTTGCTTCTCAGCCAAGGAAATCGGCTCTCTCACAGTCTTGCCTAAAAACACAGCCATGAATAAAGAATGGTACCAGAATGTCCTCCAAGAGCAACTTCTCCCAACCGTCCAAGAGCAGTTTGGCGATCAACAATGCCTTTTCCAGCATGATGGAGCACCTTGCCATAAAGCAAAGGTGATAACTAAATGGCTCAGGGAACAAAACATAGAGATTTTGGGTCCATGGCCTGGAAACTCCCCAGATCTTAATCCTATTGAGAACTTGTGGTCAATCATCAAGAGATGGGTGGACAAACAAAAACCTACAAATTCTGACAAAATGCAAGCATTGATTGTGCAAGAATGGACTGCTATCAGTCAGGATTTGGTCCAGAAGTTGATTGAGAGCATGCCAGGGAGAATTGCAGAGGTCCTGAAGAAGAAGGGTCAACACTGCAAATATTGACTTGCTGCATTAACTCATTCTAACTGTCAATATAAGCTTTTGTTACTCATAATATGATTGCAATTATATTTCTGTATGTGATAAAAACATCTGACAAACACACATAAAAACCAGAGGGCAGCAGATCATGTGAAAATATAATATTTGTGTCATTCTCAAAACTTTTGGCCATGACTGTACAACTCATTTCAATCCTCCAAAAAGTACTACTGACCCTTTAAGAAGTACTGATTATGGAATATGATAGTTATTTACTTGTTAGAATTTTTAACTCAATTTCCAATCAAAAACTCCCCCCTCCTTGCACAATAATAATTTTGCTTTAGTCTCTTATTTCATATTGATATTTTCTAATAATAACATTGCAGAAAGTGGTTGTTATAGTAACTGAAGGAGTTTGGCAATATAGCAATGCTTTTTTTTTTCCTGTATCATCAGTAATGTCCTACTGGTAGGCTTTAAATTTTAATGATTGGCATATTTCCAGGCAATCTTCAAACATGCATACAATAACAAAGATGTACTCCTTAATATTTGTTTAATGTCCACAAAAGGTTATCAGGATTTCTTTTCAGGTGTGCTGAATGCAGCTCATAGAACATTATAAATATTTATCGCCACCTCCCCAGGGATATGTTATTCAGGATTGAAATGGTGCCAGACATGCTTAAATGTCCTTTCACAATGTCATGTGTTCTTTGAAATCCACAGAAACAAAACATGGGTCACAGTATGGTGTGGTGTTTAAAACCCGCCACGCATTTAACTTTCAACTGTAAAAACACAAATTTAAACAGCGGGAAGGGATGATCCAAGCTGTTTTATGCTAACCTAATTTCTAAAGTAAGTTATGTAAAACAAAGTATGTAAAACAGTAACTGGAAGACTTTTAAAGCAGTTTCCTCTGTCAGTAATTAGCTAATATTGATCTGACCATAAAACATTCATTAAACCACAAAAAATGTATATATTGGCAGTATATACTTTTTTTTTAATTAATAACAATTCATGACACATATGGTATCAGTCAAAAGTCTGGATTCATCTAAAACATGTCTGATAGATATGGGTTCTATCCCACCTCCAAAACAATTCGAGACCACATTAGTGAATTGAGAGGGATGTACTGGCACCCACATCTCTCCATTCACTGCAGCCATGGCATGAGATAAATTGGGGGGGGGGGGGGTGTCACCATTTAGCAGAAAAGGTGTGCATATAAGGTAAAAAATAAGTGTGTATAATACGCATGCATGGTGAGTATATAAAGTACATAATAAGTATGCATATAATCTACATAAGTGTTCCTTTAATGTAAATTATAATTGTGTATATATTAAGTGTATGCATAATGTACATAATATGTGTGTGTGTAGTATTCGTAATAGTTATGTGTATAATGTGCATAATAAGTGTGTGTATAATGTACTTTTAGGTGAGTGCATAAGTGTGTGTACAATGTGTATAATAAGTGTGTTTACAATATGTATAAGTGTGTGCATAATAAGTAGGTATATAATGCACATTAGTATGCATATAATGTAAAAATGAATGGGTATATATTGTAAAGTGTTCATATAATGCAAATACATGTACAGTACAGACCAAAAGTTTGGACACACCTTCTCATTCAAAGAGTTTTCTGTATTTTCATGACTATGAAAATTGTAGATTCACACTGAAAGCATCAAAACTATGAATTAACACATGTGGAATTATATACTTAACAAAAAAGTGTGAAACAACTGTAAATTTGTCTTATATTCTAGGTTCTTCAAAGTAGCCACCTTTTGCTTTGATTACTGCTCTGCACACTCTTGGCATTCTCTTGACGAGCTTCAAGAGGTAGTCACCTGAAATAGGTTTTCACTTCACAGGTGTGCCCTGTCAGGTTTAATAAGTGGGATTTCTTGCCTTATAAATGGGGTTGGGACATTGAGTTGTGTTGGGCAGAAGTCAGGTGGATACACAGCTGATAGTCCTACCGAATAGACTGTTAGAATTTCTATTATGGCAAGAAAAAAGCAGCTAAGTAAAGAAAAACGAATGGCCATCATTACTTTAAGAAATGAAGGTCAGTCAGTCTAAAAAATTGGGAAAACTTTGAAAGTGTCCCCAAGTGCAGTCGCAAAAACCATCAAGCGCTACAAAGAAACTGGCTCACATGAGGGCCGCCCCAGGAAAGGAAGACCAAGAGTCACCTCTGCTGCGGAGGATAAGTTCATCCGAGTCACCAGCCTCAGAAATCGCAGGTTAACAGCAGCTCAGATTAGACACCAGGTCAGTGCCATACAGAGTTCTAGCAGCATACACATCTCTACAACAACTGTTAAGAGGAGACTGTGTGCAGCAGGCCTTCATGGTAAAATAGCTGCTAGGAAACCACTGCTAAGGACAGGCAACAAGCAGAAGAGACTTGTTTGGGCTAAAGAACACAAGGAATGGACATTAGACCAGTGTAAATCTGTGCTTTGGTCTGATGAGTCCAAATTTGAGATCTTTAGTTCCAACCACCATGTCTTTGTGCGACGCAGAAAAGGTGAACGGATGGACTCTACATGACTGGTTCCCACCGTGAAGCATGGAGGAGGAGGTGTGATGGTGTGGGAGTGCTTTGCTGGTGACACTGTTGGGGATTTATTCAAAATTGAAGGCATACTGAACCAGCATGGCTATCACAGCATCTTGCAGTGGCATACTATTCCATCCGGTTTGCGTTTAGTTGGACCATCATTTATTTATCAACAGGACAATGACCCCAAACACACCTCCAGGCTGTGTAAGGGCTATTTGACCAAGAAAGAGAGTGATGGGGTGCTACGCCAGATGACCTGGCCTCCACAGTCATCAGACCTGAACCCAATCGAGATGGTTTGGGGTGAGCTGGACCGCAGAGTGAAGGCAAAAGGGCCAACAAGTGCTAAGCATCTCTGGGAACTCCTTCAAGACTGTTGGAATACCATTTCAGGTGACTACCTCTTGAAGCTCATCAAGAGAATGCCAAGAGTGTGCAAAGCAGTAATCAAAGCAAAAGGTGGCTACTTTGAAGAACCTAAAATATAAGACATATTTTCAGTTGTTTCACACTTTTTTGTTAAGTATATAATTCCACATGTGTTAATTCATAGTTTTGATGCCTTCAGTGTGAATCTACAATTTTCATAGTCATGAAAATACAGAAAACTCTTTGAGAATGAGAAGGTGTGTCCAAACCTTTGGTCTGTACTGTATGTATACATAATCTAAACAGTGTGTGTGTGTGTGTGTGAGTGTAAATAATTTACCTAACCCTTTTCGGACCTTCACTGTTCATGTACGTTGGAAGTCTGGTCTTTAAAAATGGTGCCTGCTTGCCATTATATATATATATATATATATATATATATATATATATATATATCAAATCACCTCTCTTTCCTCATAATTAAAATAACAATAAATAAACAATAAAAAATAAACAGCATAGCTATTGCTGCATCTGAAAATGTCTGTACAGTTAAAAACATTTTATTAAAGGTTTTTTTCTGTATTAAAACACAAGAAAAACTACTGTATTTTTTGCCCTATAAGACTCACATTTTTGCCCAAAGTGGGTGGAAATGTCAGTGCGTCAAATGGGACAAATACTAATGAGAGCTTCCATTATGGAAGCGCTCATTAGTACAGGAGGACCAGGAAGCTGTGAATGTAGTGCTCCACAGGCTTTGCATTCACTGCTTCCTGGTCCTCAGCCACTCGCTGAGATGTGACTGCACATAATGTGAGGACAGCAGGAAAAACTGGAAGAGCAGGATCCCAGAGCGACGGCAGTGTCTGGAGCAGGAGAGGTAAGTAGATTTATTTTTGTCTGATCTGAGGTCTGAATGGATGTCTTAACATTAGGGGTCTGATCTTAGTGTCTAAATAGGGGTCTTATTAACACAAGGGTCTGATTTGAAGTCTGAATAGGTGTCCTAACATTGGGGGTCTGATCTAAGTGTCTAAATTGGTCTTATTAACATGGGGGTCTGATCTGAGGCCTGATTGGGGGTCTTATTAACATTGAAATTTTTTTAACAAGCCTGAATAGAACAATAAAACAAAACAAAATATTTCATTGTATCACTATTAAAAAGCTGGGGCCTCAGCCCTCTGAATTATACTTAATTAGATTACGGGTGCGTGGCAGAAATGTAAGGCCTATAATTGTTGTTAGGCCTCTACACTCTTAACAATAAAAGATGACTCTTTGTAACAAGTATCAGGTCACCTCACATACTGTAACCAATCACCGTAATCATAACTATCATGCAACCTAAAGAGGATCTTTCATGGGTCCACACTCTGCTAACTAAGTAGCAGGTTATGGAGGGCATGTGCGTTGGAGCTGGGGGAACTTACAATTTCCCTGGCTGTGACGCTCTCCGCTGTGATTGGACAATGCTACAGCCAGGGAGAAGGAGACGCCCATTGAGAATCCCTGGCTTCTCCTCCTCCCTGTTCTGATGCTATGCATTTGCATAGCGCGTGCCGGATCTTTTCAGGGGCGCAGTGGGCGAACAGAGCTGCACCCTGAAAAAATTGTAAGTTCCCCCAACTCCACCGCACATGCCCTCCATAACCTGCTACTTAGTTAGCAGAGTGTGGACCCATGAAAGGTCCTCTTTAAGGTTAACTCCAGTGCAGTAAATACAGTGTAACCAATAGTAATATTACAATAATCCTATTATTTTTTTGTTTTGTTTTAGCGTTCCATACAGGCTTGTTAAAAATTCGATACTGAAGAACGTGTACCTTCAGGTAACACTCTTTTTGTGTAAAATAGTTATTAACATTGGAGGTCTGATCTGAGGTCTCATTGGGGGTCTGATTAACATTGGGGGTCTGATTGGGCTCTGAGATGAAGTCTGATCAAAAATATATATTTTTCTTATTTTCCTCCTCTAAAACCTAAACCTCGTCTTATGGGGAGGTGTATCTTATAGTGTGAAAAATACGCTATACTGTATAAATGTGGTATTGTTATAATTAGAGATGAGCGAATCGAATCCCACGAAGCGGAATTCGATCCGAATTTCAGGATAAATTCGATTCGCCTCTATTTATCCTGAAACAGTAAAAAACAAAAAAATCCATATTTACCTGCTCCATTTGCTCACGACGGGCCGCCAGCCACCATCTTTATTGAAGATCCCGGGCGAAATCCCACGCGTAGTGACATATGACGTCACCACGCCAGCCGGCGTGATGACGTAATCTCGCGTTGCGCGAGATTTCACTCCAGATCTTCAAGCAAGATGGCGGCGGCCGGCCCGTCGCAAGCAAATGGAGGAGGTAAGTTTGATTTAATGTATTTTTTAATGTCTATTTACACTGTTTTTACACTCAAATGCCGCGATCATGTATGAACGCGGCATCTGAGGGGTACAATGACGGGGCGGTGCTATCGCAGCTCCCTGTCATTGCATCCACTACATACAAAAAATTGCGCTTCGTGGCGAAGTAATTCGTAACGAAGTGAATTTTTTTGTAAAATTCGGCAAATCAGCCGAATCAAATTTCCAAGAAATTCGCTCATCTCTAGTTATAATTATTGATGAGCAACGCGAGCTTTGGATCATAAATCCAAAGTCACTTCACTCAAAAATTCAGATTAATGCTTTACAGATATCCATCTCGGATATTGTACAGCCTTAAAATGTACGGCCTCCGATGAGGCAAAGTGAGTTATTTACGAAGTCTTGCAAGACTTCGTTGAATACCTACAGTATTCGATTATTTAAAATGTTTCTTTAAAACTTGGATCCAAACTTGAGGTACCAGTCAGAACCGAAGCCGTGTTCGGATCCAAGTTTTAAAGCGGTTTTCCATTTTAAAAGTCAAATACCAAAGTTATACAACAAAGTCTTGCAAGACTTTAGGAAGCAATCACTTTGCCTCATCGGAGGCCATACATTTTAATGCTGTCTCTGTGCAGCATTAATCTAAAGTTTTGAGACAAGCGAATTAGAATCTATGAACCTGGGCTTGTCAATCAAGAAGTAGAGGGAGGAGCTGGCACAGGAAGCAGAAGGAGCAAGGGTGCTAAGTGTGGCTTGGTCCCACCCTCAATGTACTTATTTGCTCATTTAAATATAAATTACCTTTCTTCTAGAACGAAGGCATGGATCACTAAATTAAAAGTCTCATTACTTTAATGTAGACTAGCCCTACAAGGCACTGTGACTGGTCTAAAAGTGAATTTCCTAGTGACAAACTAGGAAGGCATTTGCAACCAACATATCTACCATAATATTCTTCAGTGACATGTCATTTTTGCCAGCAACACAAAACACATATCTGGATTTTGTGTAAGCAACCTTGTAAAAAAATGATCAATTTTGTCAGTGTGTCAGATGACCAATTCTGCACAATTCCTGGACCTAAACCCAGAAATGGAAAGTCAAGGAAAGGTATCCAACAAATGCTCAGCTTACATAGGAACTCCTTCAAGATTTGAAAGAGCTCTAAAGTGTGAACATGAAGTTTCTGATCATTTGAATTCCATTTTGTATCTGTTCAGTTAAAGTGTTGATTTATGACCTGTGAATGCAGGTGCACGGAGTAAGGTTTTGTCTACATATTTTCTCAAGGTTGTTTTGGGATTCTGACTCGCTGTGAACCTGGGAACTGGCCGCTCCAAGGTCTGCGGTGAGAGCAGATGAACAACACGTACACAGTGACAATTATACAGCGCATGTGCTGGCTACGTTCCACTAGGGAATGGAGCTCTTTGTCTAATTGGTATATAGCTATAACCCTTCAGGAAATAAGTCAGAAGCTCATCCTACGGGGGGACGCCTTGTGTAGGGACCAGTGTTTTCCTGATTCTGACTCTGACTGCTTTCGCTGAAAGGGCTTCCCAGCTGATGTCGCTGTCAGATGATGATAACTCAATCGGTGATGTGTATACCTTTATTCTGGATGTAGTCAGGACTCCAGATGAAGTGTTGATATAATTATGTATTATGTTCTTTATTCTTTGGGTATAGATAAGTGCAAAAGAAGGACATTTTATGACTATATGTACACACTACTTATTTTATTTAATAAAATCTAATATATAAAGCTGAGTGTATGTGTGTGTGTGTATGTCCACTAAAGGAATCCGCACCGCTGCAGCTACAATCACAAAATTTGGCACACATGTACATCAGGTGTCCGGTAAGGTTTTAGAACAGTTTTCAACTCTCCAGGGCGTACCGTTCCTGAGATATTCCCAAAAAATGAATTAGCCAATAGTAGCCTGGTCACATGACCCTTATCAGCCAATAGAAGCTCACATGCACACATCAGGTTTCTATGACAACCTAGCCAGTTCACTGCTTTAGGTCTGCATTAAAGAGGCAGAGCACTGTGGATGACAATGGTAAATGGGTATTCCCAGTTACCATAACTATAACTTATGTTTTAGACTAACTCATCATCAATCATTACCTCATATAATGTAAATTTTACATATTTACTGTTCAGTAGTAATAAAAGATGTTTTCTTCCACTGCTACCCACCTTCCTCCTAAATCAGGCATCGACCTGTAATTCCGGCCACCGTCAAAAGAAGGACTTAAAAGCACCACCCCCAGATCCCACTAAGTCACGCCCCTGACTCAGTCAGGCCATGCCCCTTCCATGCTGCATTTGACCGGGATTAAAAATATTGATAAAAATCACCTTCTGTTAAGTGCAGGGGTGGGGGAAGGGTGACTTTCTCCCTGCAGCTCATTGCTCAGACTGCACAGTGCTGCAGCTAAGAGTGCTGCTGCTGTGTCCATCTAGGCCCTGCGCATGACAGAGGACAGGGAGTCTGAAAGCCAGACCGTCCAGCCTAAAACAAGACCTCTAGCCACCCTAGGGGCAGGCTGATGTTAGGGTGGCCAGATGTCCGGCTTTAGGCTGGACAGTCCAGTTTTCTGGCTACCTGTTCTCCATCTGATGCAGTGCCTGGACAGACACAGGGATGTCCACCCTTCCAGTAGCTCACACACAGCTTCTCCTCCATGTCTTCACGGAGCCAGGGGGGGCGTGGCCTCATGTTTAGTGATGTGTCTACATGGGAACTGGGGGCGCTGTTTCACGTTTGGGGGAATAGCCAGTGAGGTCTGGCTTTCTGGGGTGAAGACAGTGGCCACTCTAGCTGTTGTGGAGGTCACAGTTAAAGGGGCAGGCTTCTGTAGAGGTCACTGTTAAAGGGGTGGGCATCTGTAGAGGTCACTGTTAAAGGGGCAGGCTGCTGTAGAGGTCACTGTTAAAGGGGCAGGCTGCTGTAGAGATCACTGTTAAAGGGGCCGGCTGCTGTAGAGGTCACTGTTAAAGGGGCGGGCTGCTGTAGAGGTCACTGTTTAAGGGGCGGACAGCTGTAGAGGTCACTGTTAAAGGGGCGGGCCGCTGTAGAGGTCTCTGTTAAAGGGGCGGGTCGCTGTAGAGGTCACTGTTAAAGGGGCTGGCCGCTGTAGAGGTCACTGTTAAAGGGGCAGGCTGCTGTAGAGGTCACTGTTGAAGGGGCAGGCTGCTGTAGAGATCACTGTTAAAGGGGGTGGGCTGCTGTAGAGGTCACTGTTAAAGGGGCGGGCTGCTGTAGAGGTCACTGTTTAAGGGGCGGGCAGCTGTAGAGATCACTGTTAAAGGGGCGGACTGCTGTAGAGGTCACTGTTAAAGGGACGGGCCGCTGTAGAGGTCACTGTTCAGGGGGCGGGCTGCTGTAGAGGTCTCTGTTAAAGGGGCGGGTCGCTGTAGAGGTCACTGTTAAAGGGGCGGGCCTCTGTAGAGGTCACTGTTAAAGGGGCAGGCACTGTAGAGGGCACTCTTGATATCTTTTAACAACACACACACAAACAGTAAAATAAATAAATTAAATATACCCGGGCGAAGCCGGGTCCTTCAGCTAGTAATATTATTAACCTTCCTTTGAAGTGTAGCTGTAGTTCAGTTAAGAGTCTCTCTTTAAAGAGTATCCGAACCTGAAGTCTTGCTCTTATCAGCAAAACAAGCTCACATGGTTGTTATCTCATGTAGTTTGCTGAAAGCCAGGAGTACTGTATATAAAAAGAAATGGTGGCAACTTTGAAGAATCTAAAATTGTGTTATCTTTTGAATTACCTCACAGCATATAGTTCCAGTGACTTTACTATTATTCTAAAATGTCAAAAAGTGGTAAGTGAGGCCAAACATTTTATTGGCTCTGTATATAAAAAAAATGTGCTCTTAAACATGAAAGTATATTTCCCTTAAGGGACAACATAGAATATGTCTGGAAGCAACCCTACATGATAGTTCAGGTAAAGGGTTAATAAACATAGTATCTTTGGTCCCATTAAAACATCACCCATATTCACACTAGAAGCAGAAATAATTATGAAACTACTAAATATGCCATATATTTCTAATAAACTTTATTATTTTTTTTATTTTCCATGCAATATAGGCAAATGAAGTTCAGATGTCTAAAGCCCTTTGTAACCCGTACTCCTGTACACTGTGCAGACTCCACATCCAGCATTTGGGTTCTGTGCAGTAGAAACCAGTGATGCCTCTAGTGTCACATAATCTCAGGTGCCTTGGGAATTGACAGTGTGCACTGACATTGTCTACTCAAGTGACCTGGCCACTTGGGTAGACAATGCTAGTGCGCATTCTCAATTCTTAAGCCATCAGTGATTATGGGACACAATAAAACAGAAGGGAAATGTGCATAACCAGGAGGATGGGGTTTGCAAATGGAGCCATCTTCTATGATGTCATCTAGGGGGCCAGAGCTGCCAAAAGTGCACAGGCACTGTTTAATGGAGTGACAGCCCCGTCCTAAACCAGCAGGGCAGAAATAATATGGAAGAAATTTGCGGAAGATAACAGGAGTAGGAACAAGAAACCTATAAGTAAGCTATAAATATTGCAGTGGCAAACCCCTTTAAATTACAACCTTATAAAGTATATGACCGTTAAACTTTGATTTCCATGCCCCTTATGAGTAACTTGTGGCAAAACAGATTCAGTTCCATGTTTGCTTACTTAACTTAGAGATTTACATATTGCCCACAAGTCCACTATCACAGTGCATTAAAGTGAAGATGTGTTCCTTTCATCCATGCTGTAATTCCACAGAAAACATTTGTTATAAAAAAATTGTCTGCTACATTAATAAAGCTCAATGAATAAATTTGGTTTTGACTGTGTAAATCTGTTGATGAATTAATCTAATCTGCTTAGTGGAACAGATATAAATGTTATTACATTTTTCGCACAAATAGCAACTTGCATAGCAATGTATTAACTAATTATTACCTTATAATGTTTACAGGTTTTTAAGTCATCTGCATTTGTCGGATATGAATTGCCATTTATTAGGTTGTGGGGTGATCCAATGTCTTTTGGGGCAGTGGGTGGCAATACTTCTGGCAGAGACCAGTATGAAGTGCTTGAAATATAGTCACAATAAATAGTGAAAAAAAACAAACTTGCAAAGTATATTGCATAAAACAGCAACATACTGGGAAATTTCACAAAACTAAAAGTAGGATAGTAAACAGGAAGAAAAAAAATGGAAAAAATACTCTAATTGAAAAAAGTGGCAGACTTTGAATTGACTTTCTTTTTTGTTCTCTGAGGTTTTCTACTCTTACAAGTGATTTTTATATATTTCCATAGCAACCCAATAATTTGGAATACTTAGTAATCTATTCATATCATTAATCTCAGATTCAAAAAAATTTACTGCAAAAGGCTACTTGCCCACAATCATATGTGAGTCCGCTAACCACGGATTAGCAAAATATCGATACCTTCTGTGTGCAATCCGCCTTTTTATCAGTCCCACAAAAATAGGACATTTCCATAATCTGATTTTTGGATTTTGGAATTTTGGATTCAGCACACATAATCTCTATGTGCTGTATGTTTTTTTTGTGGAGTCATAGAAATAAATGGCACCTTTTGTGATTTGCAAGAAATGCGGATCAGACATGGATCCAAATTACAGTTGTGTGCATGAGGCCTTAAAGGGGTTGTGCAGTGGTTTTATATCTGATTGTTGAGGGTCTGACTTCTGGCACCCCCTTAGTTCAATTGTTTGAAGACAAAGTGGTGCTCGTAAATTGTGGGTTGGCTCATGGTGGTGGTGTTGTGTAATTACAAGTGCTGGTCCCATGCAATTGATAATTCTTGAAAAGGAAGTAGCACTTGGACAACCACTACCTCCTTTTCAAACTGTTAAGAGAGGGTGCTTGGAGTTCGATCCCCGACGATCATATATTGATGACATGTCCAGAGGAGAGGTGTGGAATGTAAAACCACTGCACAACCCCTTTAATGCTGTGGGTTAATGATTTCTATATTTGAAATACAAAAATGGATATATGTGGACAGAGTTATCTCAGTGAGCAGTGTACACCTACAAACCGGACCTGAAATTCATTGAGAAGACTCATGAGAGTATGCATAATGGAGTGTACTACAGGAGAAGGCCTCTCAAAGCATTCCATGGCTGGTTTGTGGGCGCAAGGTGGGGAAGTGGGGTGAGATCTGACATGTTTGGTCATATTGTAGATGCAGACAATGTGTCTGGTATGGGATTCCTTGAGATAGCGAGTCCAACCAAAGTTGATTCCAATCCTTTTCTATAAGGAGTGAGGGGCTGTGCAAATCTTACATCTCTAGAGTCACTGCATTGCTATCATACAAATGGGATGGGTATTGACATGAATTATGGCAAAGGTTGGAGGGGGAACTACCAAGTCATTTTGTCTTGCACCATAAGGGGGTAAGGGGGACATTTTAATCTTTAAATTGGTGTCCCTTCTTGAATTAAAGCAAAATTAGTGCCCCTACTATATATATATATATATATATATATATATATATATATATATACAGAGTAAAGTCAATAAAATCCTCTTATCCTAGATCCCACACAATCCTGTGCAGCCACCACTTCCGGGATTGCATGCCGGACAGGCTGTAATCCCATGCTGGCATCACATTTCGATTGTATAGCACATGATACCGGAAGTGTCTGCTGCATGGGATCATGTGGCATTCCTGATAACCCCTTTAACCTCTCCAGGACAGGGCCATTTTCATTTTTGTTTTTTACTCCCACCCTTCCCAGAACCATAACAAGTGGGAAGCTGAAAAAAGTTAAAGTGGGGTGGAATTATTAAAAATAAATAAATAAATAAATAAATAAATAGATAAATAAAAACACTATTCCACAACAGTTTTATGGGTTCTGTTTTTACAGCATTTGCTAGTCAGTAAAACTGATCTGTTACTTTCATTCTCCAGGTCAGTATGATTACAATGATACAACATTTATATAGTCTCTCTTGTGTTTTAATACTAGGGGAAAAAACTTTGGAAAAAGCTAATTTTTTCTTTGCATCGGCATATTAAGACTAGAGATGAGCGAATCGAAGCTGACGAAGTGGAATTCGTTACGAATTTCATGGAAAATTCGATTCGCAACTAATGCGAATTTCCTGATGATTCGTAGTAACAAATCTTTTTTTTTTTTTTCCTAAAATGGCCGCAAGCACATGGCATGACATGGGGGAAGGATTTCTGGGACAAAGAAGTATACGCCCACAATGCGATCACATGAATACATGTAGCCAATTAGCATCCAGTCAGGTCCTGCGATGTCCCAGCCCTATAAATAGCTCTGCAGCTCTGGAAAGCGCCACTTGCCATGAGATTTAGAGCAGGGACAGATGTGTGCTGAGGTAGAGCAAATGATAGGAAAACGTTTTAAATTACAAGAAAAGAGATCAGGGATAGATAACCTGAATTGCAGGGATAGGAGAGGGTCGATTTGTGGACAGAAAATCAGGCAGTGAATCGCTATCCATATACACTGCAGCAGTGGCAGTGCAGTGCAGTGCCTTTTGTACAGCACTGCACTGTCTTCTGAAGGCTGTTTTGGGGTGCTTCATTCAAAGAAGCACCACTAGTGTCACGTTTTTGCAGTGCAGCGCAGTGAAAGAGGGTCAGAGCCTTGTTTAGGGGTACATTAAAAAATATATTTATAAATATATATATAAAATATATATATATATATATATATATATATATATATATATATATATATATTGTGACTCTCAGTTTGTGGGGTTATTAGTTTTAGTTTTAAATAAGTATTTTAGGCCTTATTCGCCATCCAAGCAGAAAAGTGTGACATTGTTGTAAGGTAGTCAGTGAATATCATTTAAATATATATATATATATTTAAGTTTGTGGGGTGTTTAGTTTCAAATCAGTATTTTAGGCCTCATTTGCCATCCAAGCAGAAAAGCGAGATATTGCTGTAAGGTAGTCAGTGAATATTATTAAAAAAATAGTGAATCTGAGTTTGTGGGGTTGTCAGTGTTAATTTTAAATAAGTATTTTAGGCCTCATTCGCCATCCAAGCAGAAAAGCGTGATATTGCTGTAAGGTAGTCAGTGAATATCATTTAAAAAATATATATATATATTTCAGTTTGTGGGGTGTTTAGTTTCAAATCAGTATTGTAGGCCTCATTCGCCATCCAAGCAGAAAAGCGTGATATTGCTGTAAGGTAGTCAGTGAATATCATAAAAAAAAAGATATATCTCAGTTTGTGGGGTGTTTAGTTTCAAATCAGTATTTTAGGCTTCATTCGCCATCCAAGCAGAAAAGCGTGATATTGCTGTAAGGTAGTCAGTGAATATCATTAAAAAAATATATATATATTTCAGTTTGTGGGGTGTTTAGTTTCAAATCAGTATTTTAGGCCTCATTCGCCATCCAAGCAGAAAAGCGTGATATTGCTGTAAGGTAGTCAGTGAATATCATTTTAAAAAAATATATGTATCTCAGTTTGTGGGGTGTTTAGTTTAAAATCAGTATTTTAGGCCTCATTCGCCATCCAAGCAGAAAAGCGTGACATTGCTGTTAGTAGTCAGTCGTAGTCAGTGAATATCATTAAAAAAATAGTGAATCTGAGTTTGTGGGGTTGTCAGTGTTACTTTTAAATAAGTATTTGTGGCCTCATTTGCCATAGAAAAAGAAAATTGCCATATAGTGTGTAGTTCTGTGCAGCAACCCATTGTTAACCCACTCTGTGGCTGACGGAATTTCTCAGTTAGGTCGTTGTGCGAGGCAGTGAGCAAAGTAAATTTTTTTTGTTGGATTTTTAATTTCCTTTTATTTTAAATTTGTAATCAATCAGTATGTCAGACAGAGCGGTGACAGGCCCTTCACAGGGGAGGGGCAGTGGCACAAATGCTTCTGGAATAGGCACAGGTCACAGCAGAGGAAGGGGACATGGCATTAGGGGTCACTTGGCGAGGCCAGAGCTACCAGTGTCATCTAGCGTTCGTGTGTTAACCACCAACCCAGCGGTTCTTGAATGGTTGACTCGGTCATCCACTTCCTCCCAGATGACATTGGACACCCCCAGCCAAGAGTCGGTGGGTTCGTCAGATACATCCCTTAGTTGGCATGGGCCTGGAGCACTTCCACTGCCCTCACCTGTCCTCAACCTGCCTCTGTCCTTTTCGGTTCTCAGCCAGAGAGGTACTATATGCTGTGGGCTCTGAGCCACTATACAGCAAGGAAAAACTACTTGAGGATGGTCAGCAGCTACTGGGAAACCAAGAGGTGGGGCAGAAATCCACTCCTTCCAGTAGGTGGTCAAGTACTGATGAGGAGAGTGTAGTGAGAGGTGATGTTGAGAGCGGTCAGGCTTTGTACACAGAGACAATTGAGGAGGACATTAGCGACGTGCAAACTGTAGTTGATGATGATGTAGCCGATCGCACTTGGGAGCCGGGTGAAGAAAGGGCTTCATCATCCTTATTGTCATCTGCAGACGAGACTGACAGCTTGCGCGTGAGGAATCGGTGAAGCCAGCAAGTCGGTAGTGTGGGTGGGAGTCAGCGTAGTGGCAGCAGTGCGAGGTCAGGAGCCAAACGGGCACGGGGTAGACCTCACTCTTCGCAGGTGCTTTCAGGCCTTGAAAAGAGCAGCGCAGAGGCTCAGCCAGGCAGCAGAGGTACTTACCTCCGTCATTGTGGAGTGTTGGTGGTAAAATCGCTTACTTGGCGGTTTGGAAGTTTATAGTTAAGACGCCTTAGGAGGTGAACATGGCTATATGTAGAATCTGTGGTCAGAAAGTGAAGCATGGCCAGGGTGCTAATGTTGGCACCATGGCCCTGCGCCAACATATGCAGTGTCACTACAAAGTGGCCTGGGAGAACCGTGGCTCAGATGTGGCGGTCCAGTCGGCAGCAGTAACATCAGCATCACCCAGTGGCACGCAGCCCATTTCAGGCAGTCAAGGCTCCAGCACCTCTGTCGAAGGGAGCTGTCTCTCAACATCTACCGCTCCAGATGCTCCTGCTCCTCCTCCTCTTATTCATTGCCACTCATTACGGCAGCAGTCGTTCACCGAGGCGATTGCAAAGAGACAGCAGTATGCGTCCAGCCATCCTACAGCGCAGAAGCTGACCGTGCTCCTGTCCAAGTTGCTCGTGCTGCAGTCCCTCCCTTTTCAACTGGTGGACTCTGCACCGTTCAGAGAAATGATGGCTTGTGCCAAGCCGAGGTGGAGAGTGCCAAACCGTCATTTCTTTGCCATAAAGTCAGTCCCAGCCCTGCACAAATATGTAGAAGAGAAGGTGGCCCAGTCCTTGAGCCTTTTGGTAACATAGTAACATAGTAACATAGTTTATAAGGCCGAAAAAAAGACATCTGTCCATCCAGTTCGACCTGTTTTCCTACAAGTTGATCCAGAGGAAGGCAAAAACCCCTGTGCGGTAGAAGCCAATTTTCCTCACTTTAGGGGAAAAAATTCCTTCCCGACTCCAATTAGGCAATCAGAATTACTCCCTGGATCAACAACAACCCATATCTAGCAACTATAGCCTGTAATATTATTACCCTCCAGAAATACATCCAGGCCCCTCTTGAACTCTTTTAGTGAACTTACCATCACCACCTCCTCAGGCAGAGAGTTCCATAGTCTCACTGCTCTTACCTTAAAGAATCCTCTTCTATTTTTGTGAACAAACCTTCTTTCCTCCAGACGCAGAGGATGTCCCCTCGTCATGGTCACTGTCCTTGGGATAAAGAGATCATGGGAGAGATCTCTGTACTGACCCCTGATATATTTATACATAGTTATTAGATCTCCCCTCAGTCGTCTTTTTTCTAAAGTGAATAACCCTAATTTTGATAATCTTTCTGGGTACTGTAGTCCACCCATTCCAGCTATGACTTTAGTTGCCCTCCTCTGAACCCTCTCCAGCTCTGCTAAGTCTGCCTTGTTCACAGGAGCCCAGAACTGTACACAGTACTCCATGTGTGGTCTGACTAGTGATTTGTAAAGTGGCAGGACTATGTTCTCATCACGGGCATCTATGCCCCTTTTGATGCAACCCATTATCTTATTGGCCTTGGCAGCAGCTGTCTGACACTGGTTTCTGCAGCTTAGTTTGCTGTTCACTAAAATTCCTAGGTCCTTTTCCATGTCAGAGTTACCCAATGTTTTACCATTTAGTATGTACTGGTGACTTGCATTATTCCTTCCCATATGCATAACCTTACATTTGTCAGTGTTAAACCTCATCTGCCACTTCTCTGCCCAAGCCTCCAGTCTATCCAGATCCATCTGTAGCAGTGTACTGTCCTCTTCTGTGTTAATTACTTTACATAGTTTAGTGTCATCTGCAAAAATTGATATTTTACTGTGCAAGCCTTCTACAAGATCATTAATAAATATATTGAAGAGAATAGGGCCCAATACTGACCCCTGTGGTACCCCACTAGTTACAGTGACCCAATCTGAGTATGTACCATTAATAACCACCCTCTGTTTTCTATCACTGAGCCATTTACTTACCCACATACAGACATTTTCTCCAAGGCCAAGCATTCTCATTTTATATACTAACCTTTTATGTGGTACAGCGTAAAATGCTTTGGAGAAGTCCAGATATACGACATCCATTGATTCCCCGCGGTCAAGTCTAGAACTTACCTCCTCATAGAAACTGATTAAATTGGTTTGACATGACCGATCCCTCATGAAGCCATGCTGATATGGAGTTATTTGCTTATTTTCATTGAGGTACTCCAAGATAGCATCTCTTAGAAAACCTTCAAACAGTTTACCCACTACAGATGTTAAACTTACCGGCCTATAGTTCCCAGGCTCATACAGATCTGTATGAGGGTTAATTTTTTGTGGGACGATCTGTAGGTTTTAATGATACCCTTTTGGACTGTGTATGACTGATCACTTTTTTATTTGCGGAGGTAAAGTGACAAAAAATATATATTTTTTTCTATTACATCATTCGCCGTTTAATATTTTTATATTTCAATATTTT
This sequence comes from Rhinella marina, assembly GCA_900303285.1. Classification (NCBI taxonomy): domain Eukaryota; kingdom Metazoa; phylum Chordata; class Amphibia; order Anura; family Bufonidae; genus Rhinella; species Rhinella marina. The sequence goes on along the minus strand of ONZH01003512.1, from coordinate 49,364 downwards.
GGACATTTTCTCATTGGGTGATGTCTATGATGTTTATTTTTCATTTTTATTTTGGGGAAAGGGGGGTGATTTGAATTTTCTTTATTTTTTTAAACTTTTTTTTCTTTCTTTCAAACTTTTTAATAATTGAACAAGCAGTCATTAGACTGATTCTTTCATAGACTCCAACACTGAATTAACATTGGAGGCTATGAGCATTTCACTATGGGGGTCATTCATTATACTGCAATATGCCTAAATTAGGCGTATCTCATGGGCAAATGGCAGCACAACGGTTAGCAACAGTTGCTATCTGTGACTTTTCCCCGCTCACACCAGGTCTACAATTGTGGGCGTGGCATGGGCGGTGAAAGGGACAGGCCGGCAGGCCCGTCTCATTCATCATTCTCTACGCCTGTTTTAGGCATCAAAAATGATCTAAATGTAAGACAGCTCGGAAGCTGCACTTGTGAGCGGGTGTCGTATTTAAATACTCGATTTCCTCCGTATATTGACGGTCAGCAGTCAGGAAGTGGTTAAACGGATGTAGCCACCTACTTCATGCTGCCCTCTCTGAGGTCAGCACACAGTAATGACAGGCATGTTGATTTTAAAAGTGACTTTCTTTTTTATGACTGGAATATGATGAGTAAGTATGAAGCTGTAGTTTGCCCAGTAGTAGGGAGAAAGCTGTCAAGCTGTGAGCTTGACAAGGCTAGAGCTTACTGTTACATAGCAGACACAATGCTGAAATGTGTGCCTGTCAATATGATATTGAAGTAGGTAAGAGATTCCCTTTAAGATTGTCTGGCAGGAAAAAAAAGCACAAAACTTAGGCTATGACCACAGTGAAGCTGTGATGCAGCTAGGACATGGCTGTTGTGCAACCAAAAACCATGCAGTCATGTCGGCTATGGTGGTATTCTATTAACTGATTACAGCCAAATAATTTATTCCATGTTAATTGTTCATGTCCACATGATTTGCACAGGACCTTACAAACACAGATGGGTCTTCAATATTTATTTCCCGGAAACTGCTTTATATTTTTTATACCTCTAAATCAGGAAAGTTAGTCACCTATAACAGTCTGCTCCAGAGGTCAAGCAAACAAGTAGGAAAGGGTGGAGAAGGAGCCTTGGTTTGTGAGCCAATTAGTAAAATTTGTGCTCTATTAAATCTTGCTCCGGGACTGCTTTTTGCCAGTTATTGTGCATGTTACCTGGCAGTTGGGCCTTTGTTAATTATCTTTGCATATAATAAGTATTTTTGTTTTTCTGACCAGGCTTGTTTACCCAACCAATTTTTGTCTTCTCCTTGCATTCTATTGTGTTTGACCTTGTATGGTTTAGTGACCATTCTCCTGCCTTTGCATCTCTGTATCTTTTGTCTCTCTTGACTTTGACTCTGCCTGTTTCTGATACTGTTATTGGTTACTGTTTTGACATTGACATTTGACAGCTTTCTGTCACGAGTGGTCTTGCGTCTGGAATCAGACGTTCTGCGCGGCTTTCTAAGTGACAGGTTTGACAGGCTATTCCATGTGGTTTGGGTGCTGTTCTCCACACCCCTTTCCCTCAGCTGTTGCCGCTTGGCAATTAGCTGTCTCCTACTTACCTCTTCCTCTCCCAGTATCCCTTGCGGTTTATATCTGCTACATACCTGTTGAGAGTGGTGTGGATCTCGGCTGAGATCCTGTTGCTGAGTTCTACTTAAAGTTAAGTGTTTTCCCTTCCTTTGGTTATTCCTGTTTGAGTCTCCTGTTCCTCCTTACGCTTGGAGGAACAGGTTACTCTCTTGTGTCATTAGACTGCAGGGTGTTCTAGGGTTTACTCAGATTAGGTTCCTGTGTATGAGCTTTCCTACCACCCGGGTTAGTTCATACTGGTAGCCAGCTAGGGCCTAGTCTTAGGGTCCCCTGCAGGAGGTGACCAGTTCCCTGGTTTTGTCTGTTCCCATCCCTCATACGCTCGGTGTGGCTTTTCCCCCCACACCTGAGCGTGACATTATAAACCGCCACTAACAAAAATTTATGTCATTTTTGTGCTGACATGGATGCTATTGCTACACTGGCTGAACGGCTGCAGGGACTCAGCTTGGAGGTGGCTGACATCCGCAACCAGATTCAGAGACCACAGGCTGGTGGTTCTGGGGGTGCTGAGTGTCAGGCCTGTTTGGAGCCTAAGGTCCCCCTCCCGGATAGATTTTCTGGGGAATGTGATAATTTTGTTCTATTTAGGGAGGCGTGCAAATTGTATTTCAGACTGCGTCCACATTCTTCTGGTAATGAGGAACAGAGGGTTGGTGTGGTCATCTCGCTGCTTAAAGGGGATGCGCAGTCATGGGCCTTTTCTCTACCGGCTGGATCGCTGTCTCTCCGGTCGGTAGATGAATTTTTCAAGACCCTAGGGATTATCTATGATGACCCGGATCGTATCTCCCTGGCGGAGACCCAGATACGTAACCTTTGTCAGGGTGAGCGGCCGGTTGAGACTTATTGCTCTGAGTTTCGGAGGTGGGCGACCAATACTGAATGGAACGATCCGGCTTTACGTAGCCAATTCTGTCAAGGTTTGTCTGAAAGGCTGAAGGACGCTTTGGCCTTTCAGGAAACCCCTGTGTCTTTGGAAGCCGCTATGTCTCTTGCTGTACGCATGGATAGGCGCCTGAGAGAGCGATCTAGGGGCCCCCGCTCTCAGGACGTACTATCACATAGTGTACCAGCTTCCTATGACACTTTGGGTGAATATTCCCCTAGGTTGATGTCTGGGGATGAACCTATGCAATTAGGGGGAGCCACTCCTGTAGCCACCCGCAATCATCTTGGTAATAAAAAGGGTGTGTGTTTTTTCTGTGGTCAGAAAGGACACTTTATCAATGTATGTCCATGCTTCCTATCTCTAAAGGAGAGAAAAGAAAAGGGGGCGTTGAATTCTCATCTCACTCTTGGTGGAGTGGGTAGGGAGACTGAAAATGTGCATTTGTCTTCATCCTGCAGTACCCGTTTTCTCCTGACTGCCGAGGTGGCGCTAGAATCAAAGGTTGTGAAAATTGAGGTGTTTATTGACAGCGGGGCAGGGGTGAACTTGATTGATGCTCAGTTTGTCCGTATGCATGGATTGTCACCAAGTTCTTTGGATAAGAGGATTTCTGTGTTTGCCATTGATTCTGCACCTCTCTCTCAGAAGTGTTTGTCTCAGATGGTGCATGATATCAAATTAAGAGTGGGTGAATTTCATCAGGAGCTTATTTCATGTTTTGTGTTGGAAGGTCTTCCTGCTCCTGTGGTTCTGGGTTTACCGTGGTTAAGCAAACATAATCCGTCCATTGACTGGCATACTAGACAAATTGTGGATTGGGGCGATTATTGTGTTGACAATTGCCTTAATACATCTTTTTCTGCTTTAACCACTAAGACTCTTCCTTCTTTTATATCGGATTTCTCTGATGTATTTTCTGAAGGTGGATGTCAGGATTTACCCCCTCACCGGGAATACGATTGTCCTATCAATCTTATCCCTGGAACAAGATTGCCTAAATCTAGGCTGTATAACCTTTCTGGACCTGAGAGAACGGCCATGAAGGAATATATTGCTGAGAGTTTGGCCAAAGGACATATTAGGCCTTCCAAATCTCCTGTGGCAGCAGGGTTCTTTTTTGTTAAAAAAAAGGACGGATCCCTTAGGCCATGTCTGGATTTCCGTGAACTCAATAGGATTACTGTCCGTGATCCGTACCCCCTTCCTTTGATTCCTGACTTGTTTAACCAGATTGTGGATGCCAAGGTGTTCTCCAAGTTGGACTTAAGGGGGGCATATAATCTGGTCAGGATCAAGGAAGGGGATGAATGGAAGACGGCCTTTAACACTCCTGAGGGCCACTTTGAGAACCTGGTCATGCCTTTTGGGTTGACCAATGCTCCTGCTGTCTTCCAGCATTTTGTTAATGACATTTTTCATCATCTTGTGGGGAGGTTTGTAGTCGTGTATTTGGATGACATACTAATCTATTCTCCAGATATTGTGACACATCAGGATCACGTGAGGCAGGTGTTGCAAATTTTAAGAGATAACAAGTTGTATGCAAAATTAGAGAAATGTGCTTTTGCTGTACATGAGGTGCAATTCTTAGGATACCTGCTTTCATCTTCAGGTTTTCGTATGGATCCAGAGAAGGTCTGTGCTGTTCTGAACTGGGACCGACCTGAAAATCTGAAGGCTCTTATGCGATTTTTGGGGTTCACCAACTATTACCGAAAATTTATTAAGAACTATTCGACTATAGTTAAACCCTTAACTGACATGACTAAGAAAGGGACGGATGTCTCTGTGTGGTCTGATGCAGCATTGCAAGCCTTCTCTGCTGTAAAGGAGTGCTTTTCCTCTGCCCCTATATTGGTGCAGCCAGATGTGTCACAACCTTTCATTGTGGAGGTTGACGCATCCGATGTGGGGGTAGGAGCTGTGTTATCACAAGGCCCGTCACCTGGTAAATGGCGCCCATGTGCTTTTTTTTCGAAGAAACTCTCTGTGGCGGAGAGAAATTATGATGTGGGTAACCGAGAGTTACTGGCCATTAAGTTGGCTTTTGAGGAATGGCGTCATTGGTTGGAAGGGGCGAATCATCCAATCACGGTATTCACTGATCACAAAAATCTGGCTTACCTGGAGTCGGCTAGACGACTTAATCCGAGGCAGGCCAGATGGTCTTTGTTCTTCACCAGATTCAATTTCATTGTCACATACCGTCCTGGGGTTAAGAATGTGAAGGCGGATGCCTTGTCACGTAGTTTTCCCGGGGGTGGTGATTTTGAAGATCCTAGCCCTATACTGTCTGAAGGAGTGGTGATATCCGCTCTTTACCCTGATCTTGAGGCTAAAGTGCTTGAGGCCCAGGGAGATGCGCCGGAGTCTTGCCCTCCCGGGAAGTTGTTTGTTCCTTCTGATTTGCGTTATAAGGTTTTTGAGGAGCATCATTCTTCGGTGCTTGCGGGACACCCTGGGAGTAAATCCACTGTCGACCTCATCTCTCGTAGATTCTGGTGGCCAGGTCTGCGTAAGTGTGTTGAGGAATATGTGTCAGCCTGTAGTGTCTGCGCACGCTCTAAGGTGACACATACTCGTCCTTCTGGACCCCTACTTCCATTACCCATCCCGTCCAGACCATGGACTCACCTATCCATGGACTTCATCACTGATCTGCCTGAGTCGTCTGGTAAGACAGTTATTCTGGTGGTTGTAGATCGTTTTAGTAAAATGGCGCACTTTATTGCATTACCCGGACTCCCCAATGCTAAAACTCTTGCACAAGTGTTTGTTGACAATATTGTGAAACTTCATGGCATTCCCACTGACGTTGTCTCTGATCGTGGGACTCAGTTTGTGTCCAGATTCTGGAGGGCGTTCTGTACTCGGCTCGGGGTACAACTGTCTTTCTCTTCTGCCTTTCATCCCCAGACGAATGGACAGACTGAGCGTACCAATCAGAATCTGGAGACTTATTTGAGATGCTTTGTCTCTGAGAACCAGGAGGAGTGGTCCTCGTTTTTGTCTCTGGCTGAGTTTGCCATAAATAATCGCAGACAGGACTCCACTGGTAAGTCACCATTTTTTGGTGCATATGGCTTTCACCCGCAGTTTGGCACATTTTGTGGTTCTGATACTTCTGGTATTCCTGAGGAAGAACGTTTTTCGTCATCATTGTCTTCCATATGGCGAAAAATTCAAAGTAACTTGATAAATATGGGTAACAAGTACAAACGTGTGGCTGACAGGAGACGCATGAATGGTCCGGACCTAAATGTGGGTGATTCTGTGTGGCTGTCTACTAGGAACATTAAGTTGAAAGTTCCTTCATGGAAGTTGGGTCCAAGATTTATTGGCCCATATAAAATCACGGCCATTATTAATCCTGTAGCATTTCGTCTTGAACTTCCGCAGGCCCTGAAAATCCATAATGTGTTTCACAGATGTTTGTTGAAGAGGTATGTTGAACCTCTGGAGCCATCTCCCTTGCCACCCGCGCCTGTCTTGGTGGATGGTAATTTGGAATTTCAGATTGTCAAGATCATTGATTCTCGAGTTCTTCGTGGGACCCTTCAATATCTGGTTCATTGGAAGGGTTATGGTCCTGAGGAGAGGTCATGGGTACCGGCATCTGACGTGAATGCCAGTCGTTTGGTAAAAGCCTTTCACAGATGTCACCCTGATAAAGTTGGTCCTGGGTGCCCGGAGGTCACCCGTAAAAGGGGGGGTAATGTCACGAGTGGTCTTGCGTCTGGAATCAGACGTTCTGCGCGGCTTTCTAAGTGACAGGTTTGACAGGCTATTCCCTGTGGTTTGGGTGCTGTTCTCCACACCCCTTTCCCTCAGCTGTTGCCGCTTGGCAATTAGCTGTCTCCTACTTACCTCTTCCTCTCCCAGTATCCCTTGCGGTTTATATCTGCTACATACCTGTTGAGAGTGGTGTGGATCTCGGCTGAGATCCTGTTGCTGAGTTCTACTTAAAGTTAAGTGTTTTCCCTTCCTTTGGTTATTCCTGTTTGAGTCTCCTGTTCCTCCTTACGCTTGGAGGAACAGGTTACTCTCTTGTGTCATTAGACTGCAGGGTGTTCTAGGGTTTACTCAGATTAGGTTCCTGTGTATGAGCTTTCCTACCACCCGGGTTAGTTCATACTGGTAGCCAGCTAGGGCCTAGTCTTAGGGTCCCCTGCAGGAGGTGACCAGTTCCCTGGTTTTGTCTGTTCCCATCCCTCATACGCTCGGTGTGGCTTTTCCCCCCACACCCGAGCGTGACACTTTCTTTCTGATCCCAGTTAGTATAACTGCTCGACCTGTTTGCTCCACATGCCAGCAGCTACCCGATAAATTCAAGATAGATTCCATTACATCCGTGGAGACCGTTCAAGGCTATCTAGCTCCTAGGGTGGCTATTCCATTGTAGGCAGGGCCTTATAGAGATAGGGGTGTTGCAAGGCAAGTTTGTTAGTTCTTGTTGAACCAAATAGCTAGGGCCAAGTCTGGCAGTGGGTGTATGGTTTGCTGGACTGACTACTTGGGTCCCATTAGTTTTATTATACCTTCAACCTAAACTCATCAGGACATATTTACATAGGCTACACTTGTAATCACTTCATTTTCTGCAGCTAGTTTGATTCTGCAGTAGTACTAAGTTTGTCAAAAGCCTCGGCCAAACTGCAATCTCCAGTTATGTATACAGTGTACAAAATCTTACAACCTCTTTAATGAATTTGTATAAATACAGGGGCATTATGTGGCACAGATCACATTCATCAGTAATATAATTACTTCTTCTTAATGCCACACTTGCTCATTTCAAACTGTGCTCTGAGATTAATCCCATTTTATTCATCATTTAATTTTATTTTAACTCTCGTGATTTGGCAACTAAACTACAGAGCTATTTTAAACCCACAGGAAGCTGGAAAGAAGTTAACAATGTAGGCTTTGAAATATAGTAAGCTATAAAGGCAAAAATTTGTAAAACATGAGATAATAGGATAGTGTTATTTTTAATATTCATTATTATAAATTAATAAAGTTCAATATTCCTACCTGGCATTGATGAGCAAAGCATTAAAGGAATTGTATGAGATCAGAAAGATGCCATGTTTTCCCCTTAAAATATTTTCTTTTTTATTTATTAAAATTTGTGGTCAAAACCTGTAGGTTTATTAGCTACAAATTCTCTAATTCACTGTATGATCTACTATGTATATTATGAGGAAGATAAATAGGGGAGATCTCCACTATTGTGGTGCTAAGTTGCAAATTATGGCTCAGTGGTGAGAAAGGGGTGGGGGTTAATGGGAGGGGTGGAGCCTATCACAGCCTGCTGGATTTACTATAACTTGGTATAAGTTATAGTTAAAGTCTAGGTTAGACCTTGGCTAGCATAGGTTTGAGCTTCTGGTGCACAGTTGACCAAAGATAGGCCTAATTTATTAAAAGACATGTATCTCTAAACAAAATAGGTGCATCTTACTCCAGTGCACAGAGGATCAAGATCATTCATACCAGTTCAGATATCAAATGAACAAGTGTTTAAAAAAGCATTGGGGAAGGGGAGGGGGGGTAACAAAACTGAAGTTTGGCAAGAAATTTGATTTGTTCAAAATTAATTTGTCACAAATCACTATAAATCAGGTATAACTAGACCACTGTGCCTTAGGGTATGGCCACATATGAACATGGGACCAACACAGAAGCCTTCAGCTGCCAAGTGATGATGCAACAGGTCAGCCAGTTTCATAAGTACAAATCTGATGACAGATGTCCTTTAAAGGGAACCTAACACAAAATACAGTTTACTAATATAGCTTGACTATAGGTAACATAGTTATTGCGGTTATAATAATGAACATTTATCATTCTCAAATGTTGGATGGGGTTTTCAGTGATAGTGAAATAATGTAAAAAAGAATAAAACAATGTCTTCCTTTTGAGCATATAAAGTTAAACCTTTCTGTAGCAAATCTAGCAAATGTTTCCTTTAAGATAGCTTAGGCTGTCTGCCATTCTTGTAAAAGGAAAGCTCACACAGCTGGAATGAAGACACCTGCATAGACTGCTTGAAAACCCCTAGTGTTTGCTTGAAAGAATAACCAACTGGTGGTCTACTTAAGTTGGTAAAACATTCAGAATGAGGGATCATCTTATATATACTTGAATACAATTATGTTATGTCTCATTGTTGTGAAATTCCCTCAAATCATGCTTTATTGCATCATTGAAATATCATTTTCAATATGATTCTCAACATGTAAAGGTTTTGGTGTTTAGGAGGACATTATCTAACCAAATATATAACACACTTGATTAATGTGCAGTAACAGCACAAAACAGTAATGACAGTAACGGCAAGATGGTAGCAGATCACAGTAGGAGCAGATGGTAGTAGATCCAGCAGGCATGTGGTATCAAGTGAGTGGCAGCATCAGAATAGTGGCAGTCAGATCACTACTGTCAGAATGATCTGGTCTGTTACATCAAGCACTGGTGTCTGGAAATCCTGGTTGATCCATGCCTGATTCATATTTATAAAGATTAGTCTCTCAATATTTTGTGTTAAAAGGTGAGTTCTAATTGGGATAACTATGCCACCCACCACACTAAACACCCGCCCTGATGCCACACTACTGGCCGGGCAGGAAAGCTGGCCCAGGGAAAACTCGGCCAGTTGCGGCCACACATCAAGTGTAGCTGCCCAGTAGTCTACGGGATCTTGGATCTGGGGTGACAGGGTGCATTCAAAGAATGCCACCACCTGCTGGTTCAGATTCTGCTATATGTCCTGCTGCTGCTGGGTGGTTTCTTCACTAGGCGGGTGAAGAAAAGAGCTCATCAGAGACTCAAGACTTAAGTTGCTGATGATGGAGCTTGTGCTGCCCCTGCCCCCCTCCAGCAGTCATGGCAGTAGAGTGTGAGCTCAGAGGGTCCCCCCAGTGAGACCTTCGTGAGGATGGGCGATAGCACATGTAGGCAGTGACCAACCGACTACAATGGTTGTCTAAATAGTAGTTACATTTTTCATCCCTCTCAGAAGGTGTAAAAAAGGTCCCATTTTGGACCGGTAATGAGTCTAACATTGTGGACAGATAGTAGTAATTTCTCTGCTCAATGGTGATAATGCAGCTGTCACTAGACAAGCAACTTAGCATGCATCTAGCCATTTGCGCAAGGGACTCGGAGGGACTCCCTGCCTCCAACTCCCCCTTGGGTGGGCACAAACCATTAGTTCTCTGAAATATTAAGAGCATATGATATGGAAAGGGTGGGACTGTAGTGCTAGCAACTTGGTCAGGTGCAGGTTCAGCTTCTGTTGTCTCATTGCAATCACCTCGGTAATCGATTGCTTGTGAAACACGTGAAAAGAAGTAGAAGTAGGAGCATCAGAAGCAATAGACAGAGGGAAAGAATGGCAGCTTCTTTCTGCTGAGGTTGATGAGCTCTGACTGCTAAAGAAGGGGTGCGGGACACTGGGACTTGCAAAAGTTGTTGCATCAGACTGTACCACTACATTAATGCCACGGTTTTCCCAGACCACTTTATGGTGACTCTCCATGTAGATGTAGGGCTAATGGTGCAATCATTAGCACCCTGACCCGTTTCACCTTCCATCCACATATCCTGCATAGTGTCACGCTAACATCTCATTCTGGCAAGCATAGCATTTTACCATGAACACTCTGTGCTGACTGCCATTATGAAACTAGCTGTTTCCTGACAAGTAGGCTCCTAAATAGCAGACGGTCTATCTTGGGCACTTTTGGCTCCAGATCTCCCCCTGCTTGCACCTTGCTGGCTCATAGGCATGCTGCCACCCTGCTGCTGTCTCACAGCCATACTGCCTCACCCCTTGATGATGATGCCCCCTCTTCACCAGGCTCCCACGTGTGATTGGCTACATCATCATCCACTACTGTCTGTTTGTCACTTGTGTCACCCTCACCAGTCTCATGGCCACATCTCTAAATGCTCACAACACATACTCTCACCTGACTGTCATCATCGCTAATTGCTTGCCTAAGGGCGGATGCAACAGACCTCTCCTCCAAGTCTGTGCTCACCTGTAGCTGCTGATTGTCCTCACTAAGCTCATGCATTACTGCCCAAGCAGAAGAAGCAGCAAAAAAAGAGACAGTTGCAGGACAGGTGAGGGCACAGAGACTGTTCGTAGGCCATATCAACTAAGTGTGGTGTTAGAGAAACCCACAGATTCCTGGCTGTGTATGTCTGACTTCACTTGAGATGATGTTGAAGAGTGAGTCAACCATTCCAGTACAGCTGGATAGTTGGTTAAAACATGACTGTTGGATAACAGTGGCGTCTCTGGGATGTTGCTGCGACCACTACCACCATCCCTTCTTCTGATTCTACTTGTGCCGGCTACAGCACCATTTTTGCCAGGGCCCAGGCCCCTGTATTTTGACCATAGTGTACAGTAACTGAATCAGTAATGTAACTATGTAACTTAGTATGAATGGTGTAGCAGATTAACTAGATAAACATGTCTATATATTAGACTGCCTGTTGACAATGAGTGTGATGCACACTAAGTCTATCTATAACAGAACAGATTAAGTGTGAATAGCGCAGAAAGTGAACTAAGTAATCACACCTATATATCAGACTGCCTGTTGATGCTGAGTCTGATGCACAGTAAGTTTATGTGTAACAAAACAGATTAAGTACAAATGGTGCAGTAGGTGAACTAGATAAATGTGGCTATACATTAGACCGCCTCTTGAGACTGAGTCTGATGCACATTAAGTCTATGTATAGACAGAATAGACTAAATATAAATGGCACAGCAGGTGAACTAGATAAACACATCTATATATTGGAGCGCCTGTTTACGCTGAGTCTGATGCACAGTAAGTCTAAGTAAAACAAAACAGATTAAATATAAATGGCACAGCAGGTTAACTAGATAAACGCGCCTATATAATAAGACCGCCTGTTGACAATGAAGTCTGATGCACAGTAAGTATATGTATTACAGAAAAGATTAACTGTGAATTGTGCAGCAGTTGGACAAGATGCACAGGGCGATTACACAAAGCCTGCACTGCCCCTGCAGTCACTATGCTCTCACTTCAGTGTTCTATAAACTCTCCCTACAATCTCCCTACACTTTCCCTACATTGTCCCTGTAGTCTTCCTATCCAATATTCTACAATTAAAAGCTTTATGAAACATTGTCCCTAGCACTTGCCATGTCTGTTCGTTTATAGGGCTGTGACATCACAGGGGATAGCTATCTGTAAATTGGCTAGATGCATGGCATTATGGATGATCTTGCATTCCCAGGCTTCTTACTATCACTTTCTAACACATGTAGCCATTTTTGAAAAAAAAAACAAAAACTATTTGTGACCATGAAGTGTGAGAAAATTCGTATTCACTGCAAATCAAATTTTTCAGAAACTTTGGATCAAATTCTACTTTGGATGCTTTAATTCGCATATCTCTAGTGGCTGCTAAAAGCATACAGCGCATTTGGAAAGCCTTCAGACCCTTTCACTTTTTAACATTTCATTATGTTGCGGTCATGTGCTCAAGTAAAAGAAGGGGGTCACAATTGTGAAGTGGAACAAAATTTATTGGATCATTTAAACTTTTTTTGTAATAATAAAACTGAAAAGTTGGGCGTGCAAAATTATTCGGCCCATTTACTTTCAGTTCAGAAAACTCACTCCAGAAGTTCATTGAGGATCTCTGAATGATTCAATATTGTCCTAAATGACTGATGAAGATAAATAGAATCCACCTGTGTGTAATCAAGTCTCCATATAAATGCACCTGCTCTGTGATAGTCTCAGGGTTCTGTTTAAAGCACAGAGAGCATCATGAAGACCAAGAAACACACCAGGCAGGTCCATGATACTGTTGTGGAGAAGTTTAAAGCCGGATTTGGATACCAAAAGATTTCCCAAGCTTTAAACATCCCAAGGAGCACTGTGCAAGCGATCATATTTGGTGAAAAAAAAAAAGGAAAAAGTCTGGTACCGTGTTAGCCAATAGAAAACTAGTTTAGTGCTCTCATTAAGAGAAATAAAATAAGAGTATTGCAGGTTTAATACCTTTTAATGGCTAACAAAAATAGAAGTAATGATGTTACATAGCGAGCTTTCGGGACATCACCCGTCCCTTCATCAGGCATACTACAAGAATATATGAAGAAACAGTAATATATATACAATAAGAATAGAGACATGGGGGGCGAATGGACATTTTAAAAACAAGAGAATTTCAAAGATCTTGAGAATGAGTTCTTAATTATCTTACAGATAAGGGGTGTGAAAGTTTTATGGTCTCTAAATTGATGTTATCTCAGAGACCTGGTGCCCCCACGATGTCTTTAGAAGACTCTTTAGATCTTGTAATGTGTCATAAATCCCAGGGACAAATTCAGTCCAGTATTCAAAGTGTCAAACACTTTGACACTTTGTTTGACACTTTGAATACTGGAATTTGTATACAGTTTGCCACAAGCCACCTGGGAGACACACCAAACATGTGGAAGATGATGCTCTGGTCAGATGAAACCAAAATCGAACTTTTTGGAATCAATGCAAATCGATATGTTTGGCATAAAAGCAACACAGCTCATCACCCTGAACACACCATCCCGACTGTCAAACATGGTGGTGGCAGCATCATGGTTTGGGCCTGCTTTTCATCAGCAGGGACAGGGAAGATGGTTAAAATTGATGGGAAGATGGATGGAGCCAAATACAGGACCATTCTGGATGAAAACCTGTTGGAGTCTGCAAAAGACCTGAGACTAGGACGGAGATTTATCTTCCAACAAGACAATGATCTCAAACATAAAGCAAAATCTACAATGGAATGGTTCAAAAATAAATGTATCCAGGTCTTAGAATGGCCAAGTCAAAGTCCAGACCTGAATCCAATTGAGAATATGTGGAAAGAGCTGAAAACTGCTGTTCACAAACGCTCTCCATCCAACCTCAAAGAGCTCGAGCTGTTTTGCAAGGAAGAATGGGCAAGAATTTCAGTCTCTAGATGTGCAAAACTGATAGAGACATACCCCAAGCGACTTGCAGCTTTAATCGCATCAAAAGGAGGCGCAACAAAGTATTAATACAAGGGGGCCGAATAATTTTGCACGCCCCACTTTTCAGTTTTATTATTACAAAAAAAGTTTAAATGATCCAATAAATTTCGTTCCACTTCACAATTGTGACCTACTTGTTGTTGATTCTTCAGCAAAAATTTAAAATGTTATATCTTTTTGTTTGAAGCCTGAAATGCGGCAAAAGGTTGAAAAGTTTCAGGGGGGCGAATACTTTCGAAAGGCACTGTATTTACACCCTTTACTCAGTACTTAGTTGAAGCAGCTCTGGCATAGATCACATCCTCCAGTCTTCTTGTGTACGAAGCCAAAGTTTTGCACATGGAGCTCAACCAGTGACCATTAAGTTATTGATCAATTCTCTTACTATGGCCCCATTCCCCCCAATTACTTTGTTTGGAGGGGTGGCCAGTTCTAGAAAAAGTCCTAATGGTTCCAAAAATCTTCCATTTAGGAATTATGGAGGCTGCTGTGCTCTTGGGAACTTTAATAAAGCAGGATTTTTTTGTAGTCTTCTACAGATCTGTGCCTCCACACAATTATGTCTCTCGGCTCTACAAGCAGTTCCTTCCTCCTCATAGCTTGGTTTTTGCTATGATATTCATAACCAGCTACAAGACCTTATATAGACAGTGGTGTGTGCTGTTTCAAATCAAGTCAAATAAACTGAAATCACCACAGGTGGACTCAAACAGAATCAAGAGAACTGGGAGGCCAGTATGAACACATATTCATGCAAAATTGTAGTTTTTCCTTTGTAATAAATTTGCAAACATTTCAAAAATTCTGTTTTCTCTTCCTCATTAAGATGGATTGAGTGCAGATTGATGGGTAAAAATATGATTTAGTAAGGCCTGCACTGTACTATAACAACATTTGTAAAATGAAAGGGTCTGGAGACTTTCTGAATGCACTGTATCTCTAAATTGTTACAACAACAGCCCAGGCAAGGTGACTGCTCTCATAATCATGTTCAGGAAATAGAATTAAAGAAATCTACAATCAGAAAAAAAAAACCCAAAACAGATGTGTATCTGATTTTAACTGGCTGCAAAATAAATATTCCCTTTAAGATTTAACCATCTTAAAGGGAATATTTATTTTGCCGCCAGTTTCACTGGAAACATATAGTAAGCCTGCTTTCTGGCTCAAAATATTGTATTTCTGTGCAATGATACCAAATAAACATTTGTACTGCTTGTATCTTTTATAGGGAAAAAGAACCTCCATGATAAGAGTTTGTTTCCAAATGCTAGTATGTAAACTAAGGCCAGAAGTGGCCTGATCTGTGGATAACAGAGGCTTTTGCAGCAGTATGGGTTACCTGGTTACCTCAATCGTAGGTACAGTATATTTAAACCAGCTATCTATACCCTGACTACTTGGTGATGGATATGTACTTAAAAGGGTTGTAGGTGATGAGAATAAAAATGTTCTGGTATCTCAACCCATTCCAGTTAAAAGACATTGTTTGACAAAACACTTGAGAGAGAAAATTGATCAATAAAGTGTATAAAGTGTAAAGTGTATTGTATATAAAGGAGAGGGAATATTCCTTTACAGTATAGTGTATATATGTGAATTTATTAACATGTTAACCACTTCAGATCTGGGCCATTTCCCCCCTTCCTAACCAGGCCTAATTTTGCAAATCTGGCATGTGTCACTTCATGTGGTAATAACTTTGGAACGCTTTTACTTATCCAAGGGATTCTGACAGTTCTGAAGTCACTTTGTGAGGCTTACATAATAGAAACCACCCATAAATGACCCCATTTTAGAAACTACACCCCTCAAACTATTCAAAACTGGTTTTAGAAATGTTGTTAACCCTTTAAGTATTCCACAGGAATTAAAGCAAAATAGATGTGAAATTTCAAAATTTCACTTTTTTTGCAGATTTTCCATTTTAATCATTTTTTTCCTGTAACACAACAAAACAAAACTCAATATTTATTACCCCGATTCTGCAGTTTGCAGAAACACCCCACATGTGGTCGGAAACTGTTATTTGGGGATACACAAGGGCTCAGAGGGGGAAGAGCAGCATCTGCATTTTCTAACATGGAATTTTTTATTATGGTTTGTAAGAGTGATAACTTTTTAATTTTTTTGTGGACTGAGCTGCGTGAGGTCTTTTTTTTGCGGGACAAGCTGTGCTTTTTATTGGCACCATTTTGGGGTACATCCGGCTTTCTGATCACTTTTTAATCTAATTTTTGGGAGGTTAACTAAAAAAAAAAACCAGTTTAGGGGCATTTTTCTATATATTTTTTTTACACCGTTCACTTGATGGGGTAGATCATGTGATATTTTTGTAGAGCCAGTTGTTACGGACGCAACGATACCAAATATGTCTATTTTTTAATTTTTTTTTTACGTTTTACACAATAAGAGCATTTTTAGAAAAAAATCATGTTTTTGTGTTGCAATTTTTTAAGAGCCATTTTTTTTCATTTTTCGGGTTATGATCTTGTGTGGGGGCTCATTTTTTGCGGGATGAGGTGACGTTTTTATTGCTATCATTTTGGGATGCATATGACTTTTTGATTGTTTGATATTATGTTTTTTGGTAGGTGATGCGACAAAAAAAAGCTGTTTTGGCATAATTTTTATTAGATTTTTTTACGAAGTTCACTTGATGGGGTAGATCAAGTGATATTTTTATAGAGCTGGTCGTTTCGGACGCGGTGATACCAAATATGTCTATCTTATGTATTTATTTTTATTTGTAACATTTTTTAATGAAATATTTTGGGGGAAATTATTTTTATATATATATATACACTCACCGGCCACTTTATTAGGTACACCTGTCCAACTGCTCGTTAACACTTAATTTCTAATCAGCCAATCACATGGCGGCAACTCAGTGCATTTAGGCATGTAGACATGGTCAAGACAATCTCCTGCAGTTCAAACCGAGCATCAGTATGGGGAAGAAAGGTGATTTGAGTGCCTTTGAACGTGGCATGGTTGTTGGTGCCAGAAGGGCTGGTCTGAGTATTTCAGAAACTGCTGATCTACTGGGATTTTCACGCACAACCATCTCTAGGGTTTACAGAGAATGGTCCGAAAAAGAAAAAACATCCAGTGAGCAGCAGTTCTGTGGGCGGAAATGCCTTGTTGATGCCAGAGGTCAGAGGAGAATGGGCAGACTGGTTCGAGCTGATAGAAAGGCAACAGTGACTCAAATTGCCACCCGTTACAACCAAGGTAGGCAGAAGAGCATCTCTGAACGCACAGTACGTCGAACTTTGAGGCAGATGGGCTACAGCAGCAGAAGCAGCAGAAGGCCACACCGGGTGCCACTCCTTTCAGCTAAGAACAGGAAACTGAGGCTACAATTTGCACAAGCTCATCGAAATTGGACAGTAGAAGATTGGAAAAACGTTGCCTGGTCTGATGAGTCTCGATTTCTGCTGCGACATTCGGATGGTAGGGTCAGAATTTGGCGTCAACAACATGAAAGCATGGATCCATCCTGCCTTGTATCAACGGTTCAAGCTGGTGGTGGTGGTGTCATGGTGTGGGGAATATTTTCTTGGCACTCTTTGGGCCCCTTGGTACCAATTGAGCATCGTTGCAACGCCACAGCCTACCTGAGTATTGTTGCTGACCATGTCCATCCCTTTATGACCACAATGTACCCAACATCTGATGGCTACTTTCAGCAGGATAATGCGCCATGTCATAAAGCTGGAATCATCTCAGACTGGTTTCTTGAACATGACAATGAGTTCACTGTACTCAAATGGCCTCCACAGTCACCAGATCTCAATCCAATAGAGCATCTTTGGGATGTGGTGGAACGGGAGATTCGCATCATGGATGTGCAGCCGACAAATCTGCGGCAACTGTGTGATGCCATCATGTCAATATGGACCAAAATCTCTGAGGAATGCTTCCAGCACCTTGTTGAATCTATGCCACGAAGAATTGAGGCAGTTCTGAAGGCAAAAGGGGGTCCAACCCGTTACTAGCATGGTGTACCTAATAAAGTGGCCGGTGAGTGTATATTTATATTTACATACATACATACACACACACACACACATACTGCACATATTATATGGAATAATAGATCCAGTGGGTACAGATATACAGTATATACAGCAGTGCACTGATATGTGAGGTACAAGGTATAATAGATACAAATAGGCTACTGATATGTAATATATAGAGCAGCGCACTGATATGTGAGGTACAAGCTATAATTTATACCTCGTACCTCAAATATCAGTACACTGCTATATACAGTATATATTTCCATCTATTATACCTCTTACTATCTGACTGTTAGCAACATGTCACTTGTGGCATCACAACTCCTTTTACCCACTTCATTCTACCAGGAGGCTCTCGCTCTACAAATCTTGCCTTACTGCTCATGTCCTGCGATTCTGAAACAGAGGAAGAAGTCAAGGAACAATAATGCTAGGCATTTTGCACTTTGTGGTGGTATTTATATGGCGCTGTTGGGGAGATATTTTGAGCATTAATTTTGTATTTATATTGCGAAGTTGGGGAGGTAATTTGGAAATGCATACTGGTACCAGACACTGCAGTAGATGTATTTTGACCTTCATTATGGTATGTGTTGCTGATGGGGAGGGTAACGTATGTCCCCGACTACATGATTAGGAATTTTTGTGCTCCACTTTTAATTCCTTTCTTGTATTGATACACAGGGACATGACCAAGTCAAGCAAAATCCCCCTGCACACAATTATTAGAATATGTGGTCTCGGGGTGCTGTGTACCAGGGCTGTTTATTTAATCCCAGTCCAGCCCTGATGGCACACTATACAACCTGCTGCAGTAAGCACCGTTCATGGAGCAAGGGGAGAGGCTAGGAATGTAGGACTGTGGATGGGGCATGGGGGTCCAGTTCAAATTCTTGCTATGGGGCCCAATGATTTCTATGTACGTCCCTGCTGAAACTGCCCTCAAAAAGTGTTCATTTTTTGTCTTTGTTAAACATTGTAATAAAAACAAAACATATTACCAAAAAAGGGTAATTTTTGTACAGCTTTTTCAACATACACATATATATTCCTTTTACTTTTAAATTACTTGGCATTAAAAAGCTTGAAAGGGGATGGAGACAGTCTTTGGAAACATCATGTATCATGTGGGAATTTCATGTATCTCTACCAACTAGGCAAACATCAATATCACTGCATATAATTTATAAACACTGCATAATATATTATTGAAATTCATTTTTTTTGTAATTCCCTAACATATATCAGATAACATCTTTAACCAGAAACTGATTGATTCCAGCTATCTTTCAGAAGCTTAGTAAGTATAATAAAGGGGCTTTCTATAATTTAAATATTGATGAACAATTCTTATCCATCAATAAACCATCAATATTAGATTGGTGGGGTTCTTACTTTAACGCCTCTGAAAGACCCGTCTGAAAGAGCTGCTTCGCTACAGTACTGTGTACATTCTTCATACATCAACCTCTACAGTATTTAAAGACTGTGCCCACTTAGCAGCTGGACGATCACAGAATTTTAACTCCTCGGATACCATGTTCAATTGTGACCATGGCATCTGAGTTGTCAATTACTGGGAGTGAAATGTGAAATGACTCCCATGATCATTGCAGTCTATGGATTAAGCAATCTTGCATATTATTCTCCCCTAAGGGGGCTAAAAATAAATATGAAAAAAGGTTTTAAAAATATATACAAACCCTTACAAATACAAAAATTGAGGGCATTTTTACCACACAGTAAACCATATACAAATGAAACCCATAAAACAGAATTGTGTTTTTTTTTTTTTTAATTCTTCACCGTGAAGAATTTTATCAATGTCCCAGCACATTGTAGGCAATATAAAATATAGCCATTAGAAAGTACAACTTATGTTATACAAAACAGGCCGTTATACGGCTAAGTAAACATAATTAAAAAATTGTGTGGCTCCTGAATATATAGGAGCAAAAAGAAATAAAAATGGAAAATTACTGCCTCAGGAAGAGGTTAAGAAAGTATGCCAAGGCAACAATATCATCAGCGTCTTCACAAAGACATGCTACAGGTATAATTTTCAGTTACATAAATGTGTACCAAAAGCAGAAAGAGATATTAGGACTTTTATTTACAATCTCTAAGATCATTTTTGTGTTTGCAATTTGTCAGTAAACACTTGGTTATTCGAGACTGTTGGCACATTATAAAGAGGTTGGCAAACTGTACAACACGTTGGTCCAACAATATCAGCCAAGTAGTGCCTATGTAGAGTAGGCTAAACATAAGCCTAGCAATCTCTTTTAGTAAAATGTTACATAAAGGTTTTTGTTGAGAATCTGAGTTATAGAATTCATTGTACATTTAATATAGTATATTTTCCTTTATTTGCAATACCTCCCCTGGTCCTTGGATGCATATTTAAAAATCATATAATCTGAGGTGCAATAATTCTGGATTAATAGAATTGCAACAAGTCTTGGTATAATATCTGTTATATAGACAAAGAAATATTTGTAAAATATGTCTATCTCAATGAGGCCTAACTGTGATTAAGCCTTAATAGATGAAATTCCAAACATATGATCTTCGACAGACTCAGTAAATGTTCCATGAATTCCATATATGAACTCATATGTAAACCTCAAACTAATACTCTGAAAAAAAAAATTTCAATATCTTCAGTTAAGAAGTGAACCTAAGTAACTATTAAGGGTGTTAGTCTTTGAAGAACAGAGATAGTGTGAAACGTTTTAAATAAAAAATACCAAAAATCTTATTTCTAAGTTATATAATATACAGTGCATTTGGAAAGACTTTAGACCCCTTTTTCACATTTTGTTAAGTTGTGGCCTTGTGCTAAATAAAAAAGTCACATTTTTCCCTTTTAATCTGCACTCAATACCCCATAATGAGAAAGTGAAAACAGCATTTTAGAAATGTTTGCAAATTTATTAAAAAGGAAAAACTAAAATTTTGCATGGACATATACTAAGTATTGAGACCCTTTTCTAGACACTTGAATTTTAGCTCTGGTGGCCCTGTTTCTCTTCATGATCTTTGAGATGTTTCTGCACTTTGACTAGCGTCCACCTGTGGTAGATTCAGCTGATTGGACATGATTTGGACAGGCGTCTGTCTCTTTTCTAAAGGCAAGAAAAACCTGTTTCAATGACTAGCGCAGCTTTGAAAAACATTACTGACCCTTTCACGACTTGCGCAGTACATGAGCGAGTAATGTTGTGCTGAGCGTCTGCTGTTATGGGCATTTGATGGACATTGAACCCTTCAGATTCTGTGGTCAATTTTGACCATGACAGCTGAGTGGTCTTTTTCCGGGAACGCTGCACTCCCGGGGACTGAACGGCTCCCCTGCATCAAGATTGAGGGGGCCATTCAGTTGCTATGGCAGTCCTAGGCCTTCTAAAGGCTCTGAGGCCTGTCATAACAAAGTTCCTATTAGTCTCTGCCTATGGTAGGGCCTGATAGAGGCTTTTTAAAGAATATTAAAACATTTTTAAAAAAAATTAATCAACTACCTTTCTCATTTTAAAAATAAATAATAAAAAATAAAGATCATTAGCAATTTAGCAAATACCAAAATATTTATCCCATACAGTGAATGGTGTAAAGAGGAAAAAAACAAAATGGAAGATTAACCATTTTTCATCCTTTCAACTCCCCAAAAAATTTAATAAAAAGTTATCAAAAAGTCATACATACTCCAAAATATCAATAGAAACTATGGATTTTCCATAAAAAGGGAGCCATCATACAACTCCTTAGATGTAAATATAAAAAAGTTATGGAGATGTATTTTTTTAAACTATTTAAGCACAAGAAAAACTATACTTATGTGGTATCTCTGTGATCGCGCTAACCCAGAGAATGAATGTAACAAGTCAGTTTTACCACATAGAAATACCATAAAAACAAAACACATAAAATGCTGACAGGACTAAAATGCTTCCTACTACATGCAATATAAAATGATGCCATTAGACATTAACTGTTAAAGGAAAAATAAAAAAAATTGTTCTTAATTAATTCTGATAGCTTACCAAATCAGGTTTCTATTGTTTTCCAGTTTTTGTTGTGCATTTCAAAGATAGAAATATTTGTAATAAGTGGGCTACAATATATCATGTTACAGTTCCCCAATACTGCTAATTCTTTTACTAGTAAACATTTGTTTTATGCTGTAAGGGAACACATTTACTACAGATGATAAAACAAGCACTTTCTAAACAATACAGAGACCATTCATCTTGTTATTGATGTAGGTAATTCTGCAGAAGATTATATAATGTGTATGGTGACCTTGAAGCTAAGGCAGTGACGCAAGATATCAGAGCAAAATGCTTCAGAACAAATCAATGTGTCTTTGATTCTTTGCGGAAAAAAACCTTGAGCTTGGACTAAATGCTGTTTATATTAGTCGGTATGCAGTTAGCTATGGATTTACAAGAACTGAAGATAAAAATCAAATGACTCATTTTCATTATAAATTTAATAAAGGAATATGAAATAAGGAAAAAAAACCTCAATTAATAACCCCAAACAGCAGAACCAATTACAGATCTACTAAACCAAAGTTAAAGGGGTTAATGAAAATTATTTATCATTTGTTCACAGACTAGGTCATAAATAACGGATCCCAGAAGGCCTAAGAAGGAGTGATCACTCTAAATGGAAAGCTAGTTTGCATGTCGGTTTTTTAAAGGCAGTGAAATCATTTATAAAAAATATGTCCCAAACACCCTTAGTTTCTGCACCACCACTCCATCCTCCAGATTTTATTTTCATGACTAGAGCAGTGACATGCCTATTACCACTGAGGCCAGTGATTGGCTGTCATGGTTAAGTGACTACTATAACTTTGTATTATATTAATACCATCAGTGTCTTTAAAATAGTTAACTTAGATTACCCTTTTATTTCTATATAGGTTTAGGATACTCTGAATCAGGTATGAAACAGGTATATTGTCATGCTGATTAAAACTATACCTTTCTATTGTCTGTATGTTAAATAGCTGCTGAGATATCTGCGTTTTTATTAATCAGCAAATGAGCAGCTCAAGCACCAAGAGGCGGGGCTGAACCTTTGGAGCACTGTTTTGTAACACATAATTTGCTCTGCACTGTTCTCCCACCCCTTGATTGATAGGGCTAGACATCAGGCTGAGGGCAGAGCTGTGTTCTAGCATCTACTTATCATATAGTCTATGTACTATAGCTTCACCACACTGAAGTCTGTTCAGAAAGCACAATACATATTTTTGTTTTATTCAGAGGCACAATATATGATTATAAAGACACCAGTATACCTGGTTTAATAGGGCTGATGGGCCCCCCACCACCTAGTGCAAAAAAATGAAAACAGCATCATAAGTAGCAATAATTAAAGATATGTACAGTATAATAGCATCATATATCAGAAAAAAAACATTATAGCAAAAAGCCACTAAATTGTTACTTTTCACAAAAAGGTAATTTTCTTGCACCTGATTGGGCCCCATATCAAGTGCTATGGGTATAATTACGCCCATGATGCTAACAATGCAGTTTATCTGTGGAGGGGAGAACCACACAGGTTCCTGCCAACCAGCACCAAAGAGGGAGGGGCTGGATTCCTCACACAGTGCCCCACAGCAGTTGCATGATCTGCTTCCTTGCTAGATATGCCCTTGCTACTTCAATTTGATCATGTTCTAGTACAGTGGTGGCGAATCTAAGGCACGGGTACAAGAGGTGGCACTCAGAGCCCTCTCTGTGGGAACCCGTTCCTGGGAAAAAGTCTAATGCGTACCAATATGCTTTAGACCAGTGATGCGCAACGTACGGCCCGCGAGGGCTCTGAGTGCCACCTTGTGTCCTGCGGCCCGCACATGCCCCTGCATCTTATGGGGCAAGTGCTAATGCGCGCTTCCATTATGGAAGCGCTCATTAGCACCAGAGGACAAGGAAGCGGTGAAGACTCTGTACTCACCATTTCCTGGTCCTCTGCTCGGCTGTTCAGGGCTGCGCACAGCGTGAGGGCACTCTGTGACCTCACGCAGTGCACGCCAGTGCACAGAACAGCCGACTGCAGGAGGAAGAAGAACGCTGGAGCGTAGGAGCGGCGGCGTCCAGGGGCAGGAGAAGTAAGTGCTTTTTTATTTTATATACTCTGCAGGCTGCTGGGGGCTGATGGAGGCATTTAGGGGGCTGATGGAGGCATTTGGGAGGCTGATGGAGGAATTTGGGGGGCTGATGGAGGCATTTGGGGGGCTGATGGAGGTGCTGGAGGCTAAAAGAGGCATTTGGGGGCTGATGGAGGCATTTGGGGCTAATGGAGGTATTTGGGAGCTAAAAGAGGCATTTGGGGGCTGAAGGAGGCACTGGAGGCTAAAAGAGGCATTTGGGAACTGATAGAGGCATTTGGTGGCTGATAGAGGCATTTGGGGGCTAAAAGAGGCATTGGGGGCTAAAAGAGGCATTGGGGGCTGATATGAGAGGCATGGGGCTCTTATCTGAGATCTGACTGTGGGTTATTCACATTGGGGTCTGATCTGAGGTCTTATTGGTGTCTTATTAACATTGGGGGTCTGATTGGGGCTGTGAGCTGAGGTCTAGTGAAAATATTTTTTTTCTTATTGTCCTCCTCTAAAATCTAGGTGCGTCTTATAGGGCGAAAAATGCATTCTGTGCTGAGAATCAACGTGACGAACTTTGATTCAAACATTTCAAAACTGTTTTCTGGAAAACATCTGCAGACGTCACATTAATGAAATGACATCAAATAGTGAGTACAGAAATTATTTCTGGTTTATGATTTCTTTCTAACACTGTGTTATCTAAATTAGTAGAATCATTTCTTTTTTAATGATTGCATTTCTTTCTGGCAATGCTTCCTGGTTCTAACCCACGAAATTTATTCCATGTCTAGTGCGTTGTAGGGTTGAAGTTTGGGCACTCGGTCTCTAAGAGGTTCACCATCTCTGTTCTAGTGCAATCATAAATGGTATTCAATCAGGGTCATCATTAGAGATGAGCGAATCATGCAAAAAATTATTCGCCAAACTTTTCCTAAAATTTGTATATTCGACGAATAGATTCGTTATATTTGCGTAAAAAATATACGTTATTATGTGCTATTTGCGAATACTCGCTCACTAATAACGAACGTTCATTTTTCAAAAGGTACGCAACTTTATACGCTTTTAATCTATACACTGTTGCATATGAATTTAAGTCTTGCGAATGCACGCACAACGCTAGGTCGTGGCGTACGAACCTCAGAGTCAGAGCGAATTTTGCAAGATGGCAACGGCAAGCAGGCGTTCGTGTCCATTCAGCTCTGAAGAGCTAAAGTACATGGTCCAGAAGATGGACAAGCTGGGCTATGATGGCAGTGGCACCCATCAACACCCGCACCAAGAAAAAAATAAAATAGTGGAGAGGGTGATACAAGGCCTGCGCCATCACTGTCAGAGTGAGCGGACCCCAGGCCAGGTCCAGAGAAAGTGGTCGGACCTCAAATTGAAGTGCCCAGAGCGGCTAAGGCTTTTCCGGGATGAGATACGAGAGGGTGAGTAATCAAAAATATTTGATAAGTAACATGTTAAAAAATTAGTTTGCTGTCTGTATTGTATATGTACCAGTGCCATTAAAGAAAACCGTATAGGACAACGTGGGAGTGCGTAGTGCGCTGCAGCAATTTTCTTTCATGCTAGGCCACGCCTCTAACTCCACTCAAAGGCTAGGGCTACACGGCGACACAATGTCGCGCGACAATTTTTATAATGGAAGTCTATGGTGTCGCACTGCGACATGCGACATGCTGCGACTGCGACACGACAGTCGCAGAAAAGTCCATCCAGGATGGCCTGTCGTGTCGCAGTCGCAGCATGTCGCAGTCAACACCATAGACTTCCATTGTAAAAATTGTCGCGAACACTGTCGCGAGTGTAGTTGTGCACTATGTGTCGCGCTACTTACTGATGTAAGTCTACACATGTACACATGCTACACATGTCGTCGTGTAGCCCTAGCCAAACAAGTGAAGGTATTCTCAGATACGTGCCCCTTCCCAGTAATTTGCCTTAGGCTACATTCACATATGTGGCATTGATCTGTCAGGCTGTTCCACGGTATTTGTCCTGCCAATTCCCGGCGTTCTTGTGGATAGCGGTCGGATCAGCGCCGTCCCCCGTTATTGTTAATGGTGCTGGCCGTTCTGCCTTTTGTGTCAGGCAAATGCCGGATCCGGACAGATCCGGTGGGCTGTTCCCGGCCATAACAGCCCGCCGGATCTCTAGAGCTAGTGTGAAAGTACCCTTATATGCCCCTTCATAGTTAGCGCTTCCTCCTCCTACACACAGACTCAAAGATGTGCTCATGCTGCATCTAATGTGTCTGGAGTGGGTGATTTAAAATATATTCTCACGATAACAATATTAAGAAATTTATCACAATAAATACACATTTAGAAGAAAAAAACACTTGTGGCCACAAGGAGAAGACATTATACTGTAGGGGGGCAGCCACAAGGAGACATTATACTGTATGGGGGCCACAAGGAGACATTATATTGGACGTCGGGGAAGGTGAAAGGACTGCTCCCTGCTTACCGTCACCCGTCTCTGCTTCCTATGGATGCAAAGACAGCTGACCACGGGACATAGCCACCCGTTCCCGGACACAGCCGCTAAAATCCTGACTGTCCTGCCGAATCCGGAACGGTTGGGACTGGAGCTATGGTATACTAGTGTATTGTATGTGCTGTATTTCTATTTGTTATGTTTGTACCTGCAGAATGTAACACACAGACATCTTTTATTCATTCATTCATTCAACCCCCTACCCCTCCCAACAAATGCTCCCTCCATCAAATATGCACCCCAGATATTCTATGTTCCCTTCACTCCCCATCATATCACCCTCCTCTCACCCATAATATCTTCATAGTAGTATACATTGTTACTATTAAAACGGTCATCATAACAATTGTGTATGGATTTATGTTGCAGAGCAACGTCAGCGACGTCGACAGCAGGGACATGCCCGGGCGGCCCCTGAAGGACCTTCTAGAAAGTGTAAACATGTTTAATTTACTTTTAATCCAGGCTATGTGGGAGTACAGCAGCAGTGATATAAGAGCACAAGTGGTTAGGAATGGGATCCAGCCCCAAACTATTCAGATGTATCAACATCAGAAGTTACAACTGTTCATTTGAGTTGAATGTAATGCCATTATTTAAATTTTGACAGCTTCTGCACCAGAGAGGAGCTCCTCTGCCCCTCCTCCACCCCACCCTGAGAGGACCCCACCTGGCCCTCATACACCCCAAGCCCAGCTACCAGAGGCAGAAGGTAGGTAAAATAAAAAGTGTAATGGGTGGCCCTTCTGTCTTCAAAATACAAGCTAATTTTATGTTTTATCTTTTATAGCTCCAACCGTCAGGGGGGATATCGATTTTTCCCCAGGCTCATGGGAAGACAACCCAGTATGGGTGTCCCGTAAGTACAAACCCCTAATTCACAGAAGTGTAATATTTTCAAGCACTAGGATCATGCCACCCAACATGTTATTGATAACTAGACTGTGTATACATTATGTTCTCCAAGTGGTTAGTGAAGCCGACATATCACAATAATTTTAAAATCAAGTTAGTTAAAGAAGTATAAACTTGTGTTACCCAAAAAATATTTAACAAAAATGTGAATCATATTATGCAGCGCTCAGACGCCATTTGCAGCGAGGCGACCCTTCCCCTCCAGGGCCCTCTAAGGAGATGTCTCTCTTGTCCCAGTGTAGGAGTGACAAGGGTATTTTAGCCCTACAGTGTCTCTGGGGTATGTGTCACGGTGTTCCTACCTTGATGGACGAATAGGCCCCAGGCGGTGGCTCTGGCTGCAAAAATGATAGGTGGAATAATTGAGGGTCGTCAAGTGAAATGAAGTCCAGACCATCACAGGGGTGTTACAATTATAGTACATTCGCAATCTCTTTTTAACAAAGCGAGAAACAGCCCTGCACCTCACATAGATCCAGAGATCTGCCCCAATTACTGCTACATCAAGCTGGTTACTAAAGGGTAGTGTGACTAATGTCTATTCTGCTGCATGTCAGGACTCATGTCCATCTCTCCCTATCACAGCTCAGGACAGGAGGCAGTTGAAGATTTAAACTGAGCATGTGCGGCCTTCTCAGTGAGCAGTTCAAAGAAAATTTAGAAAAAAAAATGGCTCATTATTTAAAAATATATTTCACTGAATAACTGAATAATATCAGTTCTAGTAGATATACAAAATATTTCATGACATGCAACTAGTATTCAGATCCAGGTGCTGCTTTGAAAGTTTAGAATATTTTTCGTGGGACAACCCCTTTAACTTGATATTACATACTAATTAGATTCCTGTTTCCACCCCTACAGACATACCATCTGACTTTGAGATGGAGGCCGCCATACGGCGATTTGGCATGAAGCTCCACGCTGCCACCCGCCTCCTACACAGCCTCCAGCTGGACCACCTGGAGCTGCAGCAAATGATGGAGGCACGTCGGCATCCGCTTTAATTTTTATTTTATTTATTTTTTGTATTTTTCTGTTTTCAAAAAGTTATTTTAATATTATTATTATTATTATCAAAAATGACACGGAACAGGCACTCCAATACAAGGGGTATAAAGAAGGGCCTCATTCACATTCTGGAACAATTGTTCTTCTTGTGGGACTCATACACTCATAAAGCCTATGCACAAAGTGACAAGTCTGCCAAAAATTACAAGGAACAGGCACTCCGATACACCTTTAATTACACATAAAGGAGGGCATCAGACACACCCGTGAAAAATTAAGATTGATGGCCTGCTGGTGAACAGACCCATGAAAACATTATTTTTTGAGGGACTGGTGGTGAACAGACCCATGAAAACATTATTTCTGAGGGACTGGTGGTGAACAGACCCTTGAAAACATTATGGTTGAAGGCCTGGTGGTGAACAGACCCATGAAAAGATTATGGTTGAAGGCCTGGTGGTGAACAGACCCATGAAAACATTATGATTGAAGGCCTGGTGGTGAACAGACCCATGAAAACATTAATTATGGGGGTAACTTTAACTAGCAACAGCTACAAGCGTAGAAAACGGAGGAGGAGGTAGACAACAGTGTTTGCTTTTGAAATAGGGTTTTGTAGACTTCGGGTTCACATAGCCCATGACATGACACTAGACATTTGGCTGTAAAATTATGGCCTGGCTGACAGCAACAGTGGGAAGACAGCACTCAGACTATTCTGCCCTGCAAGGCCTGATCTAATCACCAGCATCAGCAAGAGGAGTATGAAATTCTGATGTAATCCAGCCTTTATTCATTTTTATAAAGGTATTTTTTTGAACACTGCCTGGTGACAGATTTGTCCTTTTGGGTGTCACCACCCCCCCAGCGGCACTAAAAACCCTCTCTGACATGACACTTGAGGCTGGGCAGGAAAGAAACCATAGTGCATAGTGGGACAGTTCCGGCCACTGTTGTAATCTGCCTGCCCAGAAGTCCAGGGGGTCTGAGAAGAGGCTTTGTGAGCCAGACTGCAGGTAAGCCTGAACCTGCTCATTGAGGCGGGTGATCTGGGCCTGCTCACTTGGCTGCAGCTGTTGGGAGCCTGCAGAGAAAAATGCATCATACTCATTAGGCTTAACTGTCTGCTGCTGGTTGTGGCAGAAGGTGGATTACTCGGCCGGACCTCCTTCTCAGACAAGCTGGCAGCAGGCTGGGGCTGGCTGAAAGCTCTGGCCAGGTTACTACATAGCTTCTCCCGCAATGAGACTAATTTCTCTTCCCTTTCCTGGGGAGGAAAACAATCCCCCATGTTGGATTGATACCGCGGGTCCAGAAGCATCGCCAGCCAGTATTCGTCAGTCTGCCTTATGTTTAGGATACGCCTGTCAGTGCGTAAGCATGTGAGCATACAACTCGCCATCCTGCCCAGCGTGCTTGAGAGGCCACTTCTTTCCATCTCAGCCTCTCTCCGAGAAACTGCTGTGTCCCTGAAAGTGTCATCATCCTCATCCTCCACCTGTGTCTCCTCCTCCTCCTCCTGGTCATCAACATCACCCTCATTAAAATCCTCCTCCTCTTCCCCCTCCTCTAACTGATGCTCCTCATCCTCATCCTGCTCCACAAGGGATCTTTGGCGTTGGGGCTCCCCTACAGTGACAATATGGCGGCCGGTAGACAAATGACCAGGATTTCCTTCCCCCATTGCCCCCTGCTGCATGAGCGTGAGTGTCTTTTCCAGCACAAATATTATTGAAATTACGTTGTTCACACCGCAGCTGTCCCGGCTGACCAATTTGGTGGCTTCTTCTAAGGGCCTTAGAACAGTGCAGGCATCTCGGACCAGCCTCCACTGCCGGAAATCAATGCTGCACCTGCTCCCTATGCTGGAAGATTCTGGCTGCTGCTGGACAAAATCGTCCACTGCTCTACGCTGCTCTAGGAGTCGCTGCAACATATGAAGAGTGGAATTCCACCAGGTCGCCACGTCACCTATTAAGCGGTGTGGCGGAAGACCGTTTTGACGCTGCAGTTCCAGCAGAGCGTGCCGAGATACATATGAATGGCTAAAATGAGTGCAAAGCTTCCGCGATTTTGCCAGCACTGTGCGCAGGCCAGTGAATGTTTTTAGAAATCTTTGCACCACTAGATTTAGCACATGTGCCATACAGGGAGCATGCGAGAATTGACCCAGGTTCAGCGCTGCCACTATATTTGTCCCATTGTCACTCAAGGCGCTGGCCTGTGTGGCTGCTACTGCCAAGACAAACTAAGTCTAACACTGCATGGCAGCGTTTCACCTGACACATGTTATATGAAGGAGCGTGGGTAACTCGCTGCCCTGACGCTTCAGCAGGCGGACTGCCCGTGGAGGTGGAAGAGGATAGTTGTTGGGTGCTCTGCTGCAATTCTGGCTGGAAAGCACGTGGAGGTGCCAACAGCAATTGACCGGGTTGCTGGGGTGTTCCTGCCTCGTTGCCACTAAATACATTCAGCCAGTGCGCAGTAAAGGACATGTATTGCCCCTGGCTGTAAGCACTGCTCCAGGTGTCCACTGTGACGTGCACCGTGCTGCAGAGAGACAGCTGCAGGGAGCGTCCAATATTCTCTGCCACGTGGGAGTAAAGGGCGGGGATAGCTTTGTTTGAAAAGTAATGCCGGCTAGGGACCTGCCAGCTTGGCTGAGCGCAAGCCATTAGCTCCCTAAAAGCTGGGCAGTCAACCAGCTGGTACAGCAGAGACTGCACAGCCAGCAACTTTGTCAGGTGACCGTTCAGTTTGCGCACTGTCGGATTACTTGTGGCGTAAAACTGCTTCCTGGCCACACACTCGGCAATGGATGGCTGCCGAATGAGAGGAGGTGGAGACATGCACGCACTGGGCGACGATGAGGTGGATGTACTACTTATACCCCGGGATGCGGGCTGAGCTATGACCCTGGATTACTTCCCCAGAGAAGTAACCAGCTCTTTACTATTATTGGGCTGCTCTAAATTGCCGGCATGACGCCGCTTCAAATGGTTCCACAGAGCAGTGGTCCCAACATTTGCGGCTTTCCCACAACTCAATTTCTGCTTACAGAAATTACACGTGGCCATACTGCTATCCCCCGGCAGAGTGGTAAAATACTTCCACACACCCGACGTACGCCCTCCACAGCTGGCCAAGCTTCTCGCACGCTTACTTCCTGGTGCCGGCCCCACTATATTTGGGGTCTCGCTAGTTTCCAGGGAAGCACTAGCCCAGGGCCTAACTCGCCTCTGCCCTCTGTTGCTGCCACTACTAGTACCACCCTCCTCCTCTGAGCTCAAATTCTCCTCCGCTTCACTGGTCCTCCGGCCTAACACATCAGATTCCTCATCAGACTCCTCCACAACACACACATTTTTGCAAATTAGGCTGTTCCCCACCAACTGACAATTCTGGGCAGTCCAAAATCTGACTGCCCTCTAAGAAATCCTCAGGGAGGCTGTCCTCTATAACCGTCGGATTATAAGTTGGGCTTCGGTGGCTTTTTTTCCTAGAAATTGCTGAAGGGACACCACTAGGAGGGAACACTGAAGCCCGAGAGGTGGCAGAAAATGACGGGGTTTGCTTGAGTGGAATGGTGGAGCAGGATGAGTCTGACCCCTGGCTACAAATGGACACTGTATCAGCAGATGACAGCAGATCATCTGGCTGAGACTGAGATGAGCGTGCCATCCACTCCACTACCTCATCTTCTTTCTCCTCCACTACAATGTTGCGCCTTGGTGGGTTAGCCCGGTGGAACAACGGCCAAGTATTGGGAATATTACTAGCAGATGCTCCGGCTACAGGTCTTTTGGCACTGCTGGCGCTGCCCTGTGCCACCTTCTCCTTTTTTTTAAAGCTCAAAGTCTGGCTGGAACTGGACCCTTTTGCTTATCCATGCCAAAGATTTTTTAATTCACTCTGTGGCCCTGCAGCTGGTCTTTGTCCCTGTCTCTCCCTGTTTCTCTCTCCCTGCCTGATTATGTACTAGCCCTGACCTGGCCCTGCAGTATCCCTGATATATGTATGATAGATTCCCACTACAATTACACCCCAGTTAGAAGAACACAGTGTCTCTGAACTTCACAAATTCACAACAGTGCTTCTGCTCGCCTCAGCAGTCGCAGCAGAAATGAAGCGTCACTGACTTACTGAGCCTGAGCCAATCAAAGCAAGCCCAGCCCACTAGGTCAGGTGACCGCTTTCGGGCTTTTGCGCACGATAAACGAACCAACAGTAAAAGGTCGCTACTAAAATGAATTAGTACGCAACAGTGTATACAGTAACTAATTCGTATGCAATTGCGTATAATTTATAGGACAAACTACGTAGCGAATGCGTACAAAGCCGAAGCGAATCGACTAATATTCGGATTCGCTTCGCAGCTGAAAAATCCCAAGATTCGATACGAATCTATGAAGCGGCGAATAGATTCGCTCATCTCTAGTCATCATCAATGTGGGAGTATGTAGTATCGTAGAAACAGAGGCATTTATGAACATGTCTTATCTGAACATGTGTTCAATCATTTATGACTCACATAATTAGTCATATGTGCTTGTTCTAGAGGGTATCCTACTGACTCATGAAAGGGTTTTTAAGCACATCTTCATTATCAACATTGTCTGTGTTTGATATTTAATTACTATACATTTTATGAGCTCTAATTGCATCTTTTAACCCCTTCTTGACACATTTTCACCTTCCTAATGCAGCCTATTTTTTCATTTGGTATTAACTTTGGAATGCAAAATCACTCAGTACATTATGCCAAAATAGTTGGAGTCATACTATTTTAGAATAAGGCACAGAGAGCATGAACTCTAAAACTTAATTTTTAATATAAATAGATAAAAACAAAATTAATAAAAATCACAAAATAAAAAGATTATAAAAGATAATAAGCCAAAAATTAATGACAATATCTATCACTACGGAAACCCTCACTGATGGTGGGTGTACTCTGCACCGGAACTTCCCCCTGAAGTCTCCCAAATACACCCTACAGTCGGGTTCATTGGGGGAAAGAATAGGAATGCTGACACATTGTGTCCCAGGTCCAGTGCACAAAACAGTACATAGGAAAGTCAAACTGTACTCTTATTAACTCATCATCAGAGTACAGCTGTATCATTGCTGCTGCCAACATCTCTCTTTTTTTGTGTAACAGGAGGCGGCTGCTTAGTAATTTCTATTTCCATAGAAATACAGTAAAGCCAGTGCTAATGCACTGGAGTCTATGAGAAAAGCAATCCAATGATTGCTTGTTATTGTTCCCTGTGGGAAGTATAAAAATAAGTGTGAAAAAATGTTTTTATAAATTAAAAAAAAATAATAATACACATCATAGGTATCCCAGCATGCAAAAGTGCCCGTACTATTAAAATATAAAAAATGTAATCCCATGCGGAAAACAGAAAAAAGTCAAAGTTGCTGATTCGTCGTTTTTATGTCACTTCTCCTCCCACAAAAAATTACATAAAAAGTGATCAAAAAGTCAAACATGCACCACAAGTATAGAATTCCCCACAAAAATTCACACAGCTCTTCACACATAAATACAAAAAAGTTATAGGGGTCAGAATATGGAGACTAAAAGAAATAAATTATTATTTTCAAGTTTTTTTTTCCAGTATAAAAACGCAATAAAAAATATACATATGTGGTATTGCCGGATTCGTACTGACCTGAAGAATTAAAGTGACTGGTCATTTTAATGATATAGGGTACGCTGTAAAAAACAAAACCCCAAAAAAACTGTTCTGGAATTGCGTTTTCTTTAAATTTCATCCCATTTATAATTTTTTTTTCCGCTTCTCAACCACAGTGTTTGCAACCATCAATAGTGCTATTAGAAAGGACATCTTTTCCCACTAAAAAATCTAAAAGTTATGCCTTTTGGAGGGCTGGGAGTAAAAAACAAAAACTAAAATAAGGAAAATCGACCAGTCATGAAAGGGTTAAGAAGTAGTTAAAGTCTAGCAATTTTCAGGACCAAGAAATTAGAATCAGAATTATATTCAATGAATTTGGAGGCATTAAACCCTCAATACTCCATGTTGCCTACATAACAGGTATATGAATAAAGGATTTGGGGGAATGAACCCTTAAAGGGAACCTGTCATCTCCGAAACACCCCCTGACCTAGAGTAAGCGTTGTATAGTGTAAGTGATGCTGAATCCGAATATGTAAGTTTTATCTTCATACTCACTTCCATTCTGACGCTGTGCTCCCACAAACCTGCAGTAAAATGCACTCACTGGACTCCAATTCTCACTCACATAATGGAGAGGACTCAAAGAAGAGTCCACTGAATGCATTTTACTGCAGGTTTGTGGGAGCACAGCATCAGAATGGAAGTGAGTATGAAGATAAAACTTACATATTCGGATTCAGCATCACTTACACTATACACCGCTTACTCTAGTTCAGGGGGTGTTTCGGAGATGACAGGTTCCCTTTAAAGACCTTGCTCATTTTCATATTTGTTTTTTCCTCCCCACATTCCAAGAGCCATACCTTTTTAAATTTTCAGTTCATATAACCATATGAGGGCTTATTTTTTTGTGGGACAAGATGAATTTTTAATGGCACCATTTCATTTACCATGTCGTATTGGAAAAGATTCTGTGGGGTAAATTTGAATTAAAACACAATTTAATGAAGGTTTTTGAGATTTTGACATCACAATGTTCACTGCGTATTAAAAATGACATATTTGTTCTTCTGGACAATACGATTAGAGAAATACCAAATTTAGGCAGTTTTATTTTGTTTTATTTATTAATTTTAACAAATAAAGACCTTTTAAAAAAATCTAACTTTTCTCTGGATCACATTTTCCTGGCAGCTATAACTTTTTAAATTTCAATCTACAGAGCTGAATGAGGGCTTGTTTTTTGTAGGATGAACTGCAGTTTTTATTGGTACCATTTTGGGGTACATATGACTTTTTGGTAACTATCAATTTTTTTCAATTTTTTTGGAGGGACAAATTGACAAAAAAATAGCAAATTGTGTTTTTTTTTAATCTTTTTTTCCATTACAGAGTTCACCATGCAGGAAAAATGTTTTTATATTTTAATAGTTCAGACATTTTTGAATGCAGAGTTACCTGTTATGTTTATTTTTAATTGTATATTTATTTTTATATCTA
Source organism: Rhinella marina (assembly GCA_900303285.1). NCBI lineage: Eukaryota > Metazoa > Chordata > Amphibia > Anura > Bufonidae > Rhinella > Rhinella marina. The sequence goes on along the minus strand of ONZH01003512.1, from coordinate 14,058 downwards.
CAATTGGGCAAGCGGGTGATTTCAATATTTATTTATTTTTACTTTTTGTTTACTTTTTACTCTAGCTGCTGAGCTATGCCTCATGGACGGCTTTACAGGCAGCTTACCATGACAGGCCTGGGAACCTTCAGAAGGCCCCAGGCTGTCATGGTAACCAATCAGAGGGTTCCATATAAGCCCTGGGTATAATGCCGTGAAATAGCAAGCATTTGTTAGAGTGTGTGTGAATGCACTGTATTAGCATAGCATAATTAGGTAAGAGGAATGACACAGGAATACCACAATTGAGTGATCTAAAAAATGTGACCTTGAATTATTTCATAGGGAACTTACAGGCATGTAAGCAGAGTGGGCAGGTCATCTTTCAACACTCATAGCCTATCCCATGTATCATTAAAGAGGCTCTGTCACCAGGATTAACCCTATTAAACCAGAAATACTGTCTGGTAGGGCTCATCATGCTGATTAAAACTATACCTTTCTTTTGTCTGTATGATAAACAGCTGCAGAGAAATAAGAGTTTTTATTCATATGCAAATGAGCTATTGAAGCACTCAGAGGTGGGGCTGAATATTCTGAGCACTGCTCTGTAACACCCCCTGTGCTCTGTACAGGGCTAGACAGCAGGCTGAGTAAATATCACATACACTATGGCTTCACCACACTGCTCAGAAAGGTAATACACATACTATTGCTTTATTCACAGGCACAATATATGATTATACAGGCACCAATAATGTGTATTGCCCTATAAGCATAAAAACATCATGAACCATTATGAGGTGATGCTATAACTTGGTGGGTAAGTTGTTGGTTTTGTATGTGGAGATCCCAGGTTTGAATCTTAGGTAAAACATTGCTTTTTTTTCTTCAGAAATTTTTTCCTTCCACATGTATCCCATAAGAAAAGTCTATGTCTTTTATAAATTTAGAAAGCTAATAGAAACAAAACATATACCTCTTCCAGGATTTGAACCTGCAATCTCTAGATGGAAGGCAAACCATTATGCCACTACGCTATAGCATCTCCTCATAATGGTTCATGGTGTTTTTATGCTTATAAGGTAATACACATTATTGGTGTCTGTGTAATTATATATTGTGCCTGTGAATAAAGCAATAATATGTGTATTAGCTTTCTGAGCAGTGTGGTGAAGCTATAGTGTATGTGATATTTACATGCTAGCACACAGCTCCTGGACACAGCTCTGCCCTCAGCCTGCTGTCTAGCCTGCTGTCTAGCCCTGTCAATCAATGGGAGGAGGGGGCGTGTACAGAGCACAGGGGGTGTTACAGAGCAGTGCTCAGAATTTTCAGCCCTGCCTCTAAGTGCTCCGATTGCTCATTTGCATAGGAATAAAAGCGCTGATATCTCTGCAGCTATTTATCATACAGACTAGATGGCATGTAACAGCAAAGAGGATGCAATGCTAACACGAGCACCCCCGCCTCTCTAGACAGCTGAACGGGGGGTGTCGAACCCCTGATAATCTGATATTGATAACCTATCCTGAGAATAGGTCATCAATATACTAGCTCAGTATCCTCAGTTTAGGACATGAATATGTGATGGAACAGGATGTAGCTCTGTTACCAGGCTAAGCTTCCCACACAGATAAACCGCTGTCTAGATAACACATGCTAAGGGTTCACATGATGGATTCTGAAAATCTGCCTGCAAAATTCAGCATAGAATCCACAAGTGTTTTTTTTTTTCCATTGTATTTTTTCATGCAATTTTTTGATGCTTTTTTTTCCCCTTTTTTTTTAATCAATAGGTGGTAACTGAATGGACACATACAGAGCAATTTTTTTTAATGCTTCCCATTAATTTCAATGGGAGATACAGCATGGATTCAGCCCCAAGAGGCTGGGAGGCTGTTTTGAGGCATTTTTGGTGGCTGATTTTGAGGCGGAAATGCACATTCTGCAGTGCTCTAGAGGAAAAACTGGATGACTGTACCTGCTCAGTCCAAATACACAGTAAAACATTCCAAAGTAGTCCTCTGGCACTCATAGATAACATCTCAGTACTTTATTACAGAAAGTAATGAAGTTAAGTGTCAGATGTCCAGAGCAAGAGACGCACATTGCAGCAACTTTGCAGGTGAAGGTCTTTGTATTGTTGAAAATTGTTTTTCTAAACCAGACAATCCCTTTACATTCAGAGACAACGGTAGGTTTTTGTGTATGAAAGCCTCTTCCTCATGAGGAAGGAGTAACACCATTTTTAGACCGGTTGTGCTGCACACATGCTTTTAATGATTTTGTAATAAAGTACTGAGATTTTATCGAGAGCCAGAGGACTACTTTGGAATGTCTTACTACAAATAAACCAATAAGCAATAAAGTGACACTGGTCAGACCCTACCAGTCAAACACTGACGCTCTTCTTTAACGATAGGGCATCAATGAGGAAGATGCAATGTAATTATGAAGATATTATACTTTTTATGAAGATATTAGCGATGAGCGAAGTATTAGAAAATTTGATTGCTTCAGTTTTTTTTTAAAAAAACGTATTGACGAATTAATTCATCACAAAGTGCACTTCTTTGTAAGTTGTGGGTGCAATGATAGGGAGCGCCAATTGCGCTGCTCCCCGTCATTGTATCCCTCAGATGCCGCGCTCATAGCTGATAGCGGCATCTGACAGTAATAACACAGTGTAAAATAAAATTAAAAAATGAATTAAATCATGCTTATCTCATCCATTTAACTGCAACAAGCCAGCCATCTTGATTGAAAATCTAGCATAAAATGTTGCATGGCCCGTAATAACGTGCGTGGTGATGTCATTGCGCATAGGATTTCATGCTAGATCTTCTTGATGGCGTTGGCCAGCTCGTCGCGATCAAATGGATAAGGTAAGTATGATTTTTTTTTTTACCGCCACTCAGTGAAAATCGATTTGCTACCAAGAAGCACAAGGAAATTTGGCTTTGCAGTGAATCAAATTTTCCCTGAGATTGGACTTCGATCTTCTCAACACTAGAGGACATATTTACAGCTAAAGTGTTAAATCCAGGCATTCTATAGCATGTTTTTGCTCATTTCATTCTGACATTATATACATCACCTTGGCATTTCATGCTTTAGTCAAAGTAAGAAATAACTGTAAATCATTAAAGTGTGATCTACTGGCTCTAAATGCCACTTTACACATGCTGACAATAGCTGGCAACTATCGGGAACAAACTATTCATTCCTGATGATTGCCTGCTCATCTCCTCTGTATGGTGATGAGCAAACCCTGCTGTGATCACTCATCCCCATAGAAAATCATGGCTTCTGGGTTGCAGATCGCTGATCAGACAGAACGATCTGCTGTTCAGAAACAATAAGTTAGGTGACACAGTGCAGTTATTGCTAGGAATGTTCCTTCCTGATAATTGCCCAATCATTGGTACATATTAAAGGGCCTTAAATCTATGTAATGTACTTTAATGATTCACACATCAAACCTTAACCCCAAGGTAGGAATGTGTACAGTGTCCTTAAAGTGGTACATATTGATGACCTCAGGATAATCATAACTATAGAAATGCCGACACCATCCATATGCTGAGACTTCCAATGCTGCAAAAACTGCTGTTGCTCAATATAGACAGGAGACTGTAAATATCAAACTGTGTAAAAGGAGTTCATAGTACACATGGTTCAATAAAATCGCAGTCTTTATTGGCTCTATAGCAGGTTCACAGAACAAACACATTAGGCGGTCAACAGCTGTTTTGCATGCAGATGCTCTTTTTTCAAGGCCTGTATTGTATGCAAATGGTCTTTCTCAGGATTCTTCATCTACACTGATTAGATGTTTGAGGAACCTGTGGTGCGCACTGCGGCCTCCTCCCAGCTTACCAAGCACAGCATTTTCTATTTGATAGTGGTTGTGCTTGGTATTGCAGCCAGTTAGGCTATGTGACTGATGGACGTGACGTCTCATGGCCTAAAAAGACGCCTAAGCGCTTACAGAGCGCTGCAGCATCTTCCTACAGCTAATTTGTGGGGATTCAGAGAGTCGGACCCCTTGAAATATTCTATCCTGAAGAAAGAACATCAATACCTAAATCTGGTAAAACTCCTTTGTCATAAATACTGTAGTTGATTATCACTGATACCTTCCTTATGTTGATACTGTTACTAAGTCTATTCTCACCAATTGAGGACACAACCCAGGACAATTAGGGACACTATGCATGCAAGTTAGGGAAACTGAGGGAGCAGGGCTTACTGTAGCATGGTGTTCTATATTCTGATGCATCCCAATCTGCTTTGTGATTAGGACAGTCAACATTCATAAAAAGACCTCTTTGGGAAGACCATCCCCTTATACAGACTAGGTTTCCAGAAATAGATTTACAGTGGCATTGTATACTATGTATACTGGCTGACTTCTGTGAAGAACACTTTTCAATGCAATTTTAGAAAGTCATTTCATTGAGTTTTCATTGCATATTTAATGTTAACAAACTTACACTATGGCTATTACATACTGTACTAGTTTAAAGATAGTTTAGAAACACTCACTTTTGTAAAGTTAGCCAGAAAGCTATGTATCAGCTCTAGAGATGAGCGAGCACTAAAATGCTCGGGTGCTCGTTATTCGAGTCGAACTTTTCCCGATGCTCGGGTGCTCATTTCGAGTAACAAACCCCATTGAAGTCAATGGGAGACTCGAGCATTTTTTGCAGGGGACCAAGGCTCTGCCTAGGGAAGGCTGGGTGAAAACCTGAAAACCTCAGAAAATGATGGAAACACCACGGAAATGGACAGGAAACAGCAGGGGCAGCATGCATGGATGCCTCTGAGGCTGCCTAATCCCACCATTACCCCAAATTCTCAGGCAACAGCCTGGTGGTTACCCTCATGGCAATTGTGCTCACCCAGACCAAGAAAGGCGAGGCAAATACCCATCACATGTTAGGGAAGCACCCAACTAGGTGCAACGAAGGTCCATCACCGCCTGCAGGTGACATCACTGCTCATGCTGGCACTGCAGCTGAAATCAAGTTTAGTATATGTTCTTATCAGTTGCTGTGGCTGTTGGATGTATAGTGGTGAGCATAGCTGCTTCCCAAGCATCTAAAAAATAAATCAGTACAATATCTAATACGTCCCCATACCCGGGTAAATTGTTTGGAGAGAGGGCCTGTAGGTGGGGGGGAAGGAGGTTTCGCTGGAAGAGCCAGAGGAGTGCCCCCTGGGCTAGCGTGTGTGGTGATGACAACAGCCAGAATGGATTTGGAGAAACTGTTGTATCAACCGGTATGGTATCGGTTCTTCTCAGTTTAATACCGTAAACGTCCCCTATCTTGGGACCTTATATTTTATGGATTTTTGGACCACGGAAAACGGAAAAAGAGCTTGCTCTGGCCAGGGGAGTGTCTTTCCTACTGCAGCTAAGGGGACGTGTCCATGCGCTGCCTATCACAGGTCAGGAGGCAATTAAAAGAAGAAACAAAAAAAACATCAGTACAATATCTAATACGTCCCCTATCCGGGTAAATTGTTTGTAGAGAGGGCCTGTAGGTGGGGGGCAGGCTGGGAGGAAGGAGGTTTCGCTGGAAGAGCCAGAGGAGTGCCCCCTGGGCTAGCGTGCGTGGTGGTGACAACAACCGGATGTAGTTAGAATGACGACACAGGACCCCAACTTAAAAATTTAGCATCAACTGGTACAGTAGTAAATTATGAGATTGATCAATTGTGGTATGTCTTCTATGTATACTACTCAGTTTAATACCATATATGGCAGCTATACGGAAAAATAGTTTGTAGAGAAAGAGAGAAAGATAGGACAAAGAAATAAATTGTTTGTAGAGAGGGCCTGTAGGTGGGGTGGCAGGCTGGGGGGAAGGAGGTTTCGCTGGAAGAGCCAGAGGAGTGCCCCCTGGGCTAGCGTGTGTGGTGGTGACAACAGCCGGGTGTAGTTAGAATGACGACGCAGGACGCCAACTTAAAAATTTAGCATCAACCGGTACAGTCGTAAATTATGAGATTGATCAAGTGTGGTATGTCTTCTATGTATACTACTCAGTTTAATACCGTATATGGCAGCTATCCGGAAAAATAGTTTGTAGAGAGAGAGAGAAAGATAGGACAAAGAAGTAAATTGTTTGGAGAGAGGGCCTGTAGGTGGGGGTGGCAGGCTGGGGGGAAGGAGGTTTCGCTGGAAGAGCCAGAGGAGTGCCCCCTGGGCTAGCGTGTGTGGTGGTGACAACAGCCGGAATGCATTTGGAAATACTCTAGCATCAGCCGGTGCGGTATCGATTCTTCTCAGTTTAATACCGTATACGTCCCCTATCTTGGGACCTTATATTTTATGGATTTTTCGACCACGGAAAACGGAAAAAGAGCTTGCTCTGGCCAGGGGAGTGTCTTTCCAACTGCAGCTAAGGGGACGTGTCCATGCGCTGCCTATCACAGGTCAGGAGGCAATTAAAAGAAGAAACAAAAAAAACATCAGTACAATATCTAATACGTCCCCTATCCGGGTAAATTGTTTGTAGAGAGGGCCTGTAGGTGGGGGGCAGGCTTGGGGGAAGGAGGTTTCGCTGGAAGAGCCAGAGGAGTGCCCCCTGGGCTAGCGTGTGTGGTGGTAACAGCCGGATGTAGTTAGAATGACGACGCAGGACCCCAACTTAAAAATTTAGCATCAACCGGTACAATTGTCAATTATGAGCTACATCAAGTGTGGCATGACTTTTAAATGGATATTGCATGTGGTCACGTACTCCCTGGAACCCCATAGTCACCCCTTCCCTCATGTGCTACCCAAGAACATTCTCTGCCCTAATTCGCAAGACCTTTTGCTGTTTCCGTGTGCTGACAGTGGGGATTTACCAGTGTTGTCTGAGGAGGTGGTGGACAATGGCGAGACACAGGTGTCGGGGGTTAGGTAGTTGTATGGGAAGCAAGTTACAGTGGGGACTCCTTGGGGGGAATTTCTCAGGATGGGACAGATTCAACTTGGGTGGATCAGGCACAGGAACAGATGAATTTTTTGGGGGGTTTATTTAACTTTTATTTAGCAAAAATAACCACATAGATATTTATTCGTTATCTTCTCTGCGCAGTCTGGCGTTGGGGTTCGTCACTTTGATGGCGAGCTGTGCCGCTCTCTCCACAATGGTCTGTAGGTTCTTAGATGGAGACTTTGTCGGCGATTTCAGTACAGAAGGACTTGTTGCTCATCAACAGAACCTCGACCTCCTCGACATTGTGGACAAGGAATTTGCGGGTGGACCAGGAATTTGCGGAACCCTGTGGGCAGCATGTGTTTGGTCATCTACTTGCTACCGTATCCAATGTTGGGCAATATAGATTCGCAAGTAATATTATTTTTCACACCTATCCCAAAAATAAAAATGTATGCAGTTTGCGCAAATAAAACTGGAAACTGGAATTGGAGAGAGGGCCTGTAGGTGGACCTCCGGAAAAATTGTTTGGAGAGAGGGCCTGTAGGTGGAACTCCGGAAAAATTGTTTGGACAGAGGGCCTGTAGGTGGAACTCCGGAAAAATTGTTTGGACAGAGGGCCTGTAGGTGGACCTCCAGAAAAATTGTTTGAAGAGAGGGCCTGTAGGTGGACCTCCGGAAAAATTGTTTGAAGAGAGGGCCTGTAGGTGGACCTCCGGAAAAATTGTTTGGAGAGAGGGCCTGTAGGTGGACCTCCGGAAAAATTGTTTGGACAGAGGGCCTGTAGGTGGACCTCCGGAAAAATTGTTTGAAGAGAGGGCCTGTAGGTGGACCTCCGGAAAAATTTTTTGGAGACAGGGCCTGTAGGTGGACCTCTGGAAAAATTGTTTGAATAGAGGGCCTGTAGGGGGCCCTCCTGAAAAATTGTGCTAAAAGAGTGCCAGTTGGACCACTAAAAATGGCGTTTTTTGGGTCAGCGTTAGGCAAAGACGATATGTAGGAGGAGGAGGAGTAGGAGGAGGAGTAGAGAAGAGGAATCGGATACATAAGTTATTTAAATCTTTAGCTGCTTTCCCCCGGAGGAGATTTGAATTCCGGTGAAATCCAGGCTTTGTTCATTTTAATAAGCGTCAGCCTGTCAGCGCTGTCAGTTGACAGGCGTGTACGCTTATCAGTGATGACGCCACCAGCTGCACTGAATACCCGCTCTGACAGCACGCTATCGGCAGGGCAAGCCAACACCTCCAAAGCGAACAGCGCCAGTTCAGGCCACGTGTCCAGCTTTAAAACCCAGTAGTTATATGGAGCAGAGTGATCGCTATGGACGTTGGTATGGTCAGCTAGGTACTCCCTCACCATCTTTCCGTACAGCTCCCCCCTACTCTGCCTAGACTGGGGACAGGTGACAGTGTCTTGCTGGGGAGACATAAAAGTGGCAAAGGCCTTGGAGAGCGTTCCCCTGCCAGTGCTGGACAAGTTGCCTGCTCGCCTCCTCTCCCCCGCTACTTGGCCCACAGAACCATGCCCTCTGCCGCTAGCGGCGTCAGATGGGAAGAATTGTTTCAGCTTGTGCACCAGGGCCTGTTGATATCTATTCACTCTCATACTCCTTTCCTCTGCAGGGATGAGAGTGGAAAGGTTCTGCTTGTACCGTGGGTCCAGGAGAGTGAACAACCAGTAATCTGTGTTTGAAAAAATTCTTCTAACGCGAGGGTCACGGGATAGGCAGCCTAACATGAAGTCTGCCATGTGCGCCAGAATCCCAACACGTAAGAATTCCCTCTCCTCACTGGCCTGACTCTCCATTTCCTCCTCCTCCTCCTCCTCCAAGTCCTCCTCTTCAGCCCATACACGCTCAAGAGTTAAGGACTGAGCACTGGTACCCTCTACTGTCTCGCCGACATTCTCCTCCTCTTCCTCCTCATCCTCATCCCCCTCCTCCGATACGCGCTGAGAAACAGACCGGAGGGTGCTCTGGCTATCAAGCGATGTATCTTCCTCCACCGTCTCTTGTGACAAGCGCAAAGCATCCGACTTGATGCTGAGCAGTGAGTTTTTCAACAGGCAAAGCAGCGGGATGGTGAGGCTGATAATGGCCGCATTGCCGCTGACCATCTGTGTTGACTCCTCAAAGTTGCTCAACACCTGGCAGATATCAGACATCCACGTCCACTCCTCATTGTAGACTTGAGGAATCTGAGAGACCTGACTACCAGTTCTGGTGGAAGATGACATCTGGCAGTCTACAATCGCTCTGCCCTGCTGGTAAACTCTGGATAACATGTTTAATGTGGAATTCCATCTCGTGGGCACGTCGCACAACAGTCGGTGAGCGGCAGTTGTAGGCGGCGCTGCGCTGCCCTGAGAGTGGCAGCATCTGTGCTCGACTTGCGGAAATGCGCACAGATGCGGCGCATCCTTGGTGAGCAAATCAGACAGATTGGGGTATGTCTTGAGGAACCGCTGAACTATTAGATTGAACACGTGGGCCAGGCATGGCACATGTGTCAGTCTGCCGAGTTGCAGAGCCGCCACCAGGTTACGCCCGTTGTCACACACAACCATGCCTGGCTTGAGGTTCAGCGGTGCCAGCCACACATCGGTCTGCGCCGTGATGCCCTGTAACAGCTCTTGGGCGGTGTGCCTTTTGTCACCTAAGCTCAGCAGTTTGAGCACCGCCTGCTGGCGCTTACCCACGGCACTGCTGCTGCGCCTAGAGCTACCGACTGAAGGTGCCGTGCCCACGGATGGTAATTCGGTGGAGGAGGAGGAGGGGTCGGAGGAGGCATAGTACGTCTGAGAGACCGTGACCTAGGTAGGCCTGGCAATCCTCGGTGTGGGCAGTACATGAGCAGCCCCAGGGTTATTCTCGGTCCCAGCCTCCACCAAGTTAACCCAATGAGCCGTCAGGGAGATATAGTGTCCCTGCCCGGCAGCACTTGTCCACGTGTCCGTGGTTAGGTGGACCTTCTCAGAAACAGCGTTGGTCAGGGCACAGATGATGTTCTGTGACACGTGCTGGTGTAGGGCTGGGACGGCACATCGGGAAAAATAGTGGCGGCTGGGGATGGAATACCGAGGGGCAGCCACCGCCATGAGATTGCGAAAGGCCTTGGTCTCTACCAGCCTATAGGGCAGCATCTCCAGGCTAAGGAATTTGGAGATGTGGACGTTGAGGGCTTGGGCATGTGGGTGGGTGGAACTGTATTTCCTCTTGCGCTCCAGCGTCTGCTGTAAAGACAGCTGAACGCTGCACTGGGACACGTTGGTGGACACTGTGGAGGATCGTTGAGGCGAAGGTGTGGTTTTCCGGTGGGAGGCGCTCGTGCCGGGGTCCTGGGCAGGGGGTTGACTAGCAGAGGCAGCGAGTGACGCAGGGGGTTGACTAGCAGAGGCAGCGAGTGACACAGGGGAAGGAGCAGTGGTGTGACCCGCAGGAGGTGGTGAACGGCCTTGGTTCCATTGAGTGGGGTGTTTAGCACTCATATGCCTGCGCATGCTGGTGGTGGTTAGGCTAGTAGTGGTGGCACCCCTGCTGATCCTGGTGTGGCACAGGTTGCACACCACAGTCCGTCGGTCATCCTCACTTTCTTTAAAGAACCTCCAGACTTGCGAACATCTAGGCCTCGCCACGGGAGCTTCACTACGTGAAACAGTTGCTGCTGATGCACCAGCTCTGGCCCTGCTTCTCCCTCTGGCCACTCCACTGCCTCTTACAACCTGTTCTGGTGCAGCACTCGCCTCCGCCTCAGAAGCACTGTCTTCACTCGGCATATCAACCCAGCTTGGGTCAGTCACCTCGTCATCCTCCGATTCCTCTGTCTGCTCCCCCCTCGGAATTCCTCCCCTTACAACAACTTCACCACTGTCTGACAACCGTGTCTAATCATCGTCCGACACCTCTTTACAAACTTCTTCCACTAACTCAACATTGTCATTATCATCATCATCACCCACAGACTGCGACAGTTGGAACACTTGGGCATCGGGAAAGAGGTCAGCAGCAACCTGAGAAGTGGTTTGTGACTCTGGGAAGGGTCCAGAAAACAGTTCCTGAGAGTATGCCGGATCGCATTCCAAATTTTCCTGGGAGGGGGCAGAATGGGGGAAAAGGAGGTTGAGGTGGAGGAGCCAGAGGAGTGCTCCCTTGGGTAACGTGGGTGGACTGCGTGGAAGACTGACTGGCGGACAAATTACTTGAAGCATTATCCGCAATCCACGAGATCTGCTGTTCGCACTGTTGTGGTTTCAACAGTCCTCTACCACGTGTCCCTGTAAGTTGAGACATGAAGCTAGGGAGTGTAGCACTGCGGCGTTCCACAGCTCACTCATCAGCAGGTACTGTCTCACCCTGCCCAGGACCAAGGCCTCTGCCCCCTGCAGTAATTGAATGCCCACGCCCACGCCCTCGTCCTCGTCCCTTAGCCCTGGGGTTCCACATTTTCTGTACATAATTGTATTCTATAAAAAAAAAATAAAATAAATGGGCCTGGTGTACTGAAACCCACAAACTTGTTCAGTCTGGTTTAATTTTGTGAAGTACAGAAAGTGTCACCTGGACAGTATATACTGTTGGTAGTGAGTGTGCTGAACTGTGACACACAGAAAGGTTACACGCAGCTGTGTGAAATGGATTTGTATCACTCAGCTAAAACAACAAAAAAAATTATTATTTTTTTTTTTTTTATATTTTTTTCTTTTAGTTTTTTTTTTTTTGGGAACGTGACGTGCAGAAACTATCGTACAGCTGACTGACAACCTAATGATGGTGACTATTTAGACTGCGACCCAGACAAATGTCGCACAGAGATTTTTCGGATCAAGCTATATATACGTGACAGGTAGCAAGTGACTTGGTTGTATTTTGTGACGTACAGAAAGTGTCACCTGGACAGTATATACGGTTTGGAGTGAGTATGCTGAACTGTGACACACAGAAGGTTACACGCAAGCTGTGTGAAATGGATCTTGTATCACTCAGCTAAAACAACAAAAAAATTATTTTTTTTTTTTTTTGTTAATATTTTTTCTTTTAGTTTTTTTTTTTTGGGAACGTGAACGTTGCAGAAACTATTGTACAGCTGACTGACACCCTAATGATGGTGACTATTTAGACTGCGACCCAGACAAATGTTGCACAGAGATTTTTCGGATCAAGCTATATATACGTGACAGGTAGCAAGGTGACTTGGTTGTATTTTGTGACGTACAGAAAGTGTCACCTGGACAGTATTATACGGTTTGGAGTGATTGTGCTGAACTGTGACACACAGAAAGGTTACACGCAGCTGTGTGAAATGGATTTGTATCACTCAGCTAAAACAACAAAAAAAATTATTTTTTTTCTATTTTTTTTTAATATTTTTTCTTTTTAGTTTTGTTTTTTTGGGAACGTGACGTGCAGAACTAGTCGTACAGCTGACTGACACCCTAATGACGGTGGCTATTTAGACTGCGACCCAGACAAATGTCGCACAGAGATTTTTAGGATCAAGCTTTATATACGTGACAGGTAGCAGGTGACTTGGTTGTATTTTGTGACGTACAGAAAGTGTCACCTGGACAGTATATACGGTTTGGAGTGAGTATGCTGAACTGTGACACACAGAAAGGTTACACGCAGCTGTGTGAAATGGATTTGTATCACTCAGCTAAAACAACAAAAAAAATATATTTTTTTTTTTTTTTTTTATATTTTTTCTTTTAGTTTTTTTTTTTTGGGAACGTGACGTGCAGAAACTATCGTACAGCTGACTGACACCCTAATGACGGTGGCTATTTAGACTGCGACCCAGACAAATGTCGCACAGAGATTTTTAGGATCAAGCTATATATACGTGACAGGTAGCAAGTGACTTGGTTGTATTTTGTGACGTACAGAAAGTGTCACCTGGACAGTATATACGGTTTGGAGTGAGTATGCTGAACTGTGACACACAGAAAGGTTACATGCAGCTGTGTGAAATGGATTGTATCACTCAGCTAAAACAACAAAAAAAATTATATTTTTTCTAATTTTTTTTTGTTATATTTTTTTCTTTTAGTTTTGTTTTTTTGGGAACGTGACTTGCAGAAACTATCGTACAGCTGACTGACACCCTAATGACGGTGGCTATTTAGACTGCGACCCAGACAAATGTCGCACAGAGATTTTTAGGATCAAGCTATATATACGTGACAGGTAGCAGGTGACTTGGTTGTATTTTTGTGACGTACAGAAAAGTGTCACCTGGACAGTATATACGGTTTGGAGTGAGTGTGCTGAACTGTGACACACAGAAAGGTTACACGCAGCTGTGTGAAATGGATTGTATCACTCAGCTAATACAACAAAAAAATTATATTTTTCTATTTTTTTTTAAATATTTTTTCTTTTGTTTTTGTTTTTTTGGGAACGTGACATGCAGAAACTACGTACAGCTGACTGACACCCTAATGACGCTTGGCTATTTAGACTGCGACCAGACAAATGTCGCACAGAGATTTTTAGGATCAAGCTATATATACGTGACAGGTAGCAAGTGACTTGGTTGTATTTTGTGACGTACAGAAAGTGTCACCCTGGACAGTATATATCGGTTTGGAGTGAGTATGCTGAACTGTGACACACAGAAAGGTTACACGCAGCTGTGTGAATGGATTTGTATCACTCAGCTAAAACAACAAAAAAAATATATTTTTTTCTATTTTTTTTTTATATTTTTTCTTTTAGTTTTGTTTTTTGGGAACGTGACGTGCAGAAACTATCGTACAGCTGACTGACACCCTAATGACGGTGGCTATTTTAGACTGCGACCCAGACAAATGTCGCACAAGAGATTTTTAGGATCAAGCTATATATACGTGACAGGTAGCAGGTGGACTTGGTTTATTTTGTGACGTACAGAAAGTGTCACCTGGACAGTATATAGGTTTGGAGTGAGTGTGCTGACTGTGTCACACAGAAAGGTTACAGCAGCTGTGTGAAATGGATTTGTATCACTCAGCTAAAACAACAAAAAAAATTATTTTTTTTCTTTTTTTTATTTTTTTTTCTTTTAGTTTTGTTTTTTTGGAACGTGACGTGCAGAAACTATCGCTACAGCTGGACTGACACCCTAATGACAGGTGGGCTATTTATACTGCGACCCAGACAAATGTC